>OY992885.1:78132782-78145220 GCA_963921405.1 Cepaea hortensis | reverse complement strand
GGAAGGAAATTATACTACTCGGAGACTTTAACATTGACACCAACAAATCCAACATAATATGGGGAAATATAATTCCATCATACAATTTCCAACAAATAGTACAACAAGCTACTAGAGTAACAAAGTCATCTTCAACAGTCATAGATCACATTTATGTAACTTGCTCAGACAACATCATAGAGTGCACCGTACCCAATTGTGCAATGAGCGATCACTCTCCAATATGCTGCACGTGGTCTAAAAAAGGAATTAAAACTCCTAAACATAAACACATAAGTGTAAAATATAGAAGTTACAAAAATTTCAACCAAAACGCATTTTTACAGGACTTGCTCAGTTCATCTCTAGACAATGTTTATCAGCTTCCTGACCCGGATGATGCTCTGGAATTCTGGATGAAACCCTTTATTGATGTTTTTGATAGACATGTGCCAATCAAGGAAGTTCGAGTAAAACACCACGTCAAGCCACCTTGGATCACCCAGGAAATACTTGAAATTATGAGGGACAGAGATAAAGCACATAAAAAGCGGGATCTCAGCGCATACCGTAACCTTAGAAACAAAGTTTAATATACCATACTACAGGAAAAGAAAAATTACTTTAAGAACTTAGTAATGGATAAAACAAATAGTAAGGATATATGGAAGGCAATTAACACCTTGACAAACAAGTATAACTTCCGAAAGTCTTTACCATCAAATCATATTACATGCGACCAATTCAGTACTATTTTTTAAAGTGACATAGACCAGTTGAAGGCTTCAATACCTAATTCTCCTTGCAACTTATCTTTACTGTCATCGTTTTGCGAGAATAGATGCTCCCGCGATATTCTTTCCGACATAAAGCTAATGACAATCACTGAAGTATTCAATTACCTCAGTAACCTAAAAAACACAACCTCATCTGGGTTAGATGGAATCAGCAAACGGATTCTCCGTTGTGCTGCGCCAGTGATCTGTATATCACTAACCTATGTATATAATCAGTGTCTCACCAAAGGCCACTTTCCATCAGCTCTCAAAATCGGTAAAGTGTACCCTCTTCTTAAATCTGGTTCATTGGACAATGGACTCCCGAAGAATTACAGACCCATTTCCTTACTATCACCACTATCTAAGACACTAGAAAAACAAATTCATAAAGTAACATTACAGTATTTAGTTCGCAACAAGCTTATTGTTGACAGCCAATCAGGATTTCGACCAAAATATTCTTGCCATACGGCACTAACAAACATGATAGAAAATTGGCACCAGAATATAAACAACAACAGTCTATGTGGAACTGTGTTTATTGATTTCAAGATAGCATTTGATATGATATACCATGTTATTTTAATTAAAAAACTTGAGACAATGAAAATTGGCCCTAATGTAGTCACTCTAATATCGTCTTTTCTATCAAACAGAATAAATCTCTGTCTCAAACCACTAACTTCAATATTGGAGTACCACAAGTCTCTATTCTTGGCCCTTTGTTATTTGCCATATATATTAACGATCTACCTTTGCATCTTTCTTCGTCCTGCGATCTATTTGCAGACGATTGTACAGTGTACACAAACGCTGAAAACTGTATTTTACTGGAGTCGTCTTTACAACAAAAATTAAATAATGTAGTTACGTGAAGCTATTCAAACCGTATGCAAATTAACATCACTAAAACAAAATCAATGTTATTAACAACCAGACAAAGACTTCAAACCCTAAGCTCACACACATCACTTCAACTTCACATCGATAACATGCCAGTAGAAAGTGTAATTGAGCACAAAACATTAGGCATAATCATTGATAGAAACCTAACCTTTAATTCCCACGTTCAAGCGCTTATTAAACAAACAGCGAAAAAAGTCTACCAACTCGCCAAAATTAAAAACTTCCTTGATGAGGACACAAGGAAACTATTCTATACTTCTCATATACAGACACACTTTGACTACTGCTCTACAATCTGGGACGGTTGTTCTATTTCAAACACCAAGCGACTTTACTCATTCCAGAAATGGGCCATGAATCTAATTTATAGCAAACATTTGTCTGACAATCTGTCATGAAATGCCGCCTTAACATCCCAGAATATTTTCTCGGCCTCAAAATTTGAGAGGCCAAATTGAGAAAGAATGAATTAATCGCGCTGCTCCACGGCTATCTAGTCGTGAGGTAAGATTATTCACAAAAAGCCTCTAGCCATGACGTAAGCTAGCAGATGGCAAGTAAAATGGACAGTGTAATTAACACCGACCAGGCATGACACCTGATAAGCAGAGGTAGGAAATCGCCCAAGTGTGAACAACATTGACACAGGGGAAGATACTAGCCCCAGGGCTGTAAACAAGCCCCGTCCACTCTGACTGGCAGACTCAGGAATGTGTGAAAACAGATCTGATAAGGCAATTAACACTGGGCCTGTAGACTTTGTACCAGACAGAGAGGAGCAAGATGTGATGGCCAGGTTGCAGTTAGGATTGCAATTAACGTCAGGGGGAGATAAGAAGAATTTATGACTGGAATTCCTGGGAGATAAGTGTCTACTGCTAGGCTAGGTATAAAAACCCAAGCTAGACCGGTTCCCTTTAGATTAAGTCTGACTTCAGAACAGGTAGGCAGCCAGCTCAATGTTTGTAGTCATATGTATGATTCTTATGTTGCTAGATTTCACTAGGAGAATTATTTCTCAGTAACTAGTCCCTTAGTAAGTCTCTTAGTCTCTTAGATGGGTGTACCGATTTTCAGTCTATATCTGATCTAGGTTATTTCAAGAACTATCTTTGGCGTACGTTACTTGAGTGTTCTTTCTAAGTTCTGTGTTCAATATCATTGTGCTTCATGTATTACTCTTCTGAGAAGGAGAAACTTGTGAAAGGCAGATCTGGTCTAGATATACTTGAGGTGTCGTAGCAGATGCTTGCCATTTCTTTCTAAACTAGACTAGTCTCTATTTGGTGTGTGCATTTGTTGTACAGAATATAGTCAACTAACTATTTATTTAATTCTACAACAGCAGTAACTAAGTGGTGATTAAACCGGGCAGATCAGCAAATATGGCTGGTCTGTGTGGTCACTTCAATTAGACCTGTTGTATATCTCATTTTGTAGCTATACCATATTAGTACTCATTAATAATGCCTGATGCTATTATGTTGAGTATCATTATATGTCTATCTTGAAGTATTATAATGTTTACGGATATGTTGGATGTATGTATGTGTAATTTCATATGAATATACGATGCTAGGAATATGCCTCGTACATATTCTTTTTGTGTATATACGTCTCAATTCGTATACATACAAACTAACTAGTGCATTATGCTATGATGTTAAAGTATCATAATATGTCTAGTTTAATCAATATGTTTATGTGTATTGGATGTTTGATATATTGATTTGTCATATGCAAACCTACCAATATGAAGTTTTATGCTATTGTCTGAGCATTGGCACATTGGCCAACGATTGTGTGGGAAGCAGAGGTGTAATGGTACAGACATTACCCACAATTGGTATAGGGTATATGGTGCTAAACTTTCTCAGTGTATTGTGGGCGTGCGCTCACGGTAATGCATGGGAACCTGGCACAGCTACTGGTCACGGCTTGTAAGCCCGGATGACACGGCATTATTATAATATCATTACCGATCCTGTGAGCTGCTAAACCAACTTTGGACGGAGCGGCTGTACGACACAGAATTTCTGTATTAGCGACATGGACATGGGGCGGCAGAAATGTAATCATTACAGGCGTGTGAGACAATTGAAAAGCCCGTCCCAGACTAAAGACAGTAGGGAGAAGGAGGATGGTGAACGCAGTAGAGCTGGAAGATAAACTTGGCCATACTGGTCATTGTATATGTTTGTGTTATGATATGTTTTAATTAGGATTGCGCTGATGTAGAATTAGATATAACACATTCTCGACTTTCCTTCAAGCTCTCACAAGGAGCACCTTTGTTACAGATCTCAAGAACGAGTGAAGACTAGGTAGAGCTAGGACTGGCATGAGTCAGAATACCGGCAAGCTGTTTCTTTTTGTGTGTGTCTACTGGAGAGTGGGGATCTGGACCACAGATCCAGATAGATCAAGTAACAAGTAAAGTTACGTAATGTTTGTCATCAATATCAATATGTATATGATTTCATCATCCTCATATTGACAATCATCCTATGTCTATTTTTATGATTAGCAAATAAATGTTGTAGTATTGTAACTCTTAGTTCTGTCATTATATTTTTTCCAATTGTGCATACGTGTTGTTGTGTACATTGGTGGAGGTTCACTTAGACACCAAGGAAGGGAGCAGTCAGGGAGAAAAACCTGTACTGAGATAGTCGTCTATACTCATATATTTAGACTTAAACATCTATCTTAGCTAACCTTCTCTTTCCTATTCCTTGGCGAATATTCAGCACAGTTCATTTCAATATTGTAACGAGCCACTTAGAGCTGTACGTTGGATATTCATGGGCCTAATCTATAGTTCAGCCATATAGATTTTGTCCCTAGTCAGTTTCTGACTATTTGGGATTGCTCGCCAGTGAATAATACTTTCATCTAGCCGGTGGGGCACCCCGACTTATGACACAATCCTAGCCTGTATAAACGCCTTCAGATACTACCACTCCGCAAACGCCTGCTTTTCAATAAAGCTAACCTAATTCACAAAATCCTGCATAGGAATGCCCCAAATTACCTTTGGCCATTGTTTAAATATAATGCTAGACACAGTAAACGTTTAAATATATTACACATTCCGAAGCCTAGGATTGACTTATACAAAACAATCTAAACTTACTCCGCAGCTCAGCTGTGGAACAATCTTCCACAAGAAATCAAAGACATCACCAATCCCTATTCATACAACCGCAAATTATTCGAACACTATCTCAGTACGGATTACCTTCCCCCTTAATAATAGAGATAGTAATAATAATAACAAAACCCTAGTATAACAGCCAGTCCCCTTTTGGTAGGCCAGTATATTCCACATGGCTAATAACAAGTGTCAGACCATTATCTAATATTACTGAGTCGTGTAGTTTTGATGTTCGCATTTTGCCCATGCCTTTATAATGCATACCTTTTATATTGTTGCTGTTCTCTGTTAGCCTTGAATGATGTGTGAATGAAATAATGTATGAAAGAGAGTGATAGAAGGGCAGAATGTTAGACGGGCCTGCGTGCCCAATTATTAACCCTTTGAAAATAAAGTTTGTTCGTTCATTCGTTCGATCTTCTTCTTCTTCTTCTTCTTCTTCTTCTTCTTCTTCTTCTTCTTCTTCTTCTTCTTCTTCTTCTTCTTCTTCTTCTTCTTCTTCTTCTTCTTCTTCTTCTTCTTCAGCATTCCGAGCCATTGAGGTTCTTTGCTGCAGATACAAGCCGTTTCCATTCGTCTCTCTGGTTGACCTTCTCTTGCCAGTCGCTGATTCCAAGTGCTTGTAGGTCTGTATATATATATTATCTCTCCACCGTCTTGTTGGTCTACCTCGAGGTCTTCGGTCATTTTTTTCCTGAGTGTAAGCGAGTTTTGTTTCCCTATTATATTCTATTCTTTCTATATGCCCCAGCCATTGCAGTCTATTAGCCTTCATGATACCAGTGATTCGCGGGGACTTAAACAGATCATAAATGTCTTTGCTGCTTCTTCTTTTCGATTCTCCACTTAGTGGATCCCGAATAGGCCCAAAGATGCGTCTTAAAACTTTGTTCTCAAAGGTTTGTAACAAGGCTTAATCTCCTTTAGTTGTACTTCAGGTTTCAGAGCCATAAATCACAACTGGTCTGATCAGTGGTTTGTTTATCGTGATCTTTGCGTTACAATATAGCGCATTTGATTTTAACAGATGTTGTAGTGCATAGTATATCTTCTTTCCAGAGTTAATTCTAGCTTGTATTTCTTCCCTTATTATGTTGGAGCAATTGAAGATTGTAACCAGGTATTTGTATGTTTCCGTTCTTTAATGGTCATATTATCTGTTTTAATGTGGCCAGAGTTTTTAGCCGTTCATATATTCTGTCTTTTCTTGGTTGATAACCAGCCCCATTTGTTGAGCTTTTCCCTTTAAGTGAGTCAATATTTCCGATGTATTTTGTTCATTTTCCCCTATAATATCTATATCATCTGCATAACCAAGCAGTCTGGATGATCCTACAATAGCACATTCCTCCTTTACCTTCCTTACAACTTTCTCTAGAGCCAGATTGAAAAGGAGCGGCGATAGTGCATCACTCTGTTTCAAGCCAGATGTTATTTGGAAAGGGTCCGATGTCCTGCCTTTATATGTTACTATATTATAAGTATCTTACATGCATAGACTGGTCATATTGATTAACTTCCTTGGTATTCCAAATTCCTGCTTAGCAATCCATAGGCTTATCCTATCATAAGCCTTTTTAAAATCCAAAAATAAATGTTATGGAGATCTCTTTTATATTCCCAATTTTTCTCGGCTATTTGTCGTAAGATAAATATATCATCTATTGTTGATCTGTTTTGTCTAAAACCCGCCGTGTAGTCACCTAATATGTCTTCTGAATATGATTTTAATCTTTTTAGTAGTACCGCGGATAGTATCTTATAGCTTGTGGACAGTAGAGATATCCCTCTATAATTTTCACATGGAACTTCTCTCCTTTCTTAAAGATAGGTATAAATAATGAGTCTTTCCAGTCATGTGGTAGTTCTTATGTCCTTCAGATTTGTATTTGTATTATTAGTTCGTATAGCTTTAGATGTAATGCATGGCCACCTGCCTTTATAAATTCAGCAGCAATTCCATCAGCCCCAGTTGCCTTATTGTTTTTAAGTCGTGTTATTACATATAGGATTTCTTCAAAAACAGTTTCTGCACGTTAGAACCTCTTTCTGTGGGAAAGTGTTACTTGGAGCTTCACAATTTAGTAATTTAACAAAGTATTCTTTCCATGTGTTACACATTTCCTCATTGGTATTTATCATATTCTCGTTGTTGTCTTTTACACCATATGTGTTGTGTTGGTGCCCTCGTTTCATTGACTTCAGTTCTTTAAAAAAATTCTGTTTTCGTTTTGCCTGGCGATTAGTTTCCATATTTTTGATTATACTGCTCATATATTCTCGCTTCTCGAACTATTTTTGTAGTCTCTTTACATTCAGTTCTATATTGCTCTTCATTTTGGATGTAGTTGATGTCATTTAACCATAACTGTCTGGCATTATATTTCCTAATGACTGCTTCTTCACATTTTCGATTGAACCATCTGTTCTTTCTATGCGTGGTTAACACACCGAGACATTCTTCTGCGGTAATTTAAATTGTATTCTTGATGTTCAACCAAGTTTGGTCAACGATTTCCTCCAACGGGTTTTGTAGAATTTCAAGTTTACATTTTATTTCATCTGCAAATTTCTCTTTGACTGTAATTACTTGTAGTTTTTCACTGTTATATGTTGGGTGTAATCTTTGCAGTGTAGCATAGAAAGCCCTCTTAAGTTTTATTTTAAATATTGCCCCAACGAGGAAGTGGTCGCTGTGGCACTCAGCTCCTCTATAGCTTCTAACTTGCTGTATGTTTAATGCATTTTTGTTGTTAATTAAAATGTGATCTTTTTGATTATAGGTTCTCTTGTCACATGATTTCCAAGTTTGTTTATGTATATCCTATCTTTGCAGTCTGGTACTGCTGATCTGCAGTCCTTTAGCTTCCGCTAGGTTGATGACTCTCCATCCATTATCATTTGAAGTTCTATGTAGGCTTCCCATACCGGTCACTTTTTTATTAGTTTGCTCTCTAACTATTTTTGCTTTGAAGTCTCCCAGCACAATCAGGATGTCCTGTTTGGAGGTTTCTTCTATGACATCTTCCAGATCATTATAGAAGTCTTCTTTAATATCATCTTCTTTCTCTTCAGTAGGTGCATGTGGGTTAATCATCGTTATATTTTTCCATTTACCTTTTATTCGTAATTTACTAATCCTGTCATTAACAGCTTTAAATTTTAGAACGTTCTCCCATAACTCTTTTTTGATGACAAATCCTGTTCCTAATTCATGTTTATTTTGTGTGTTTCCTCAATATATTACAATCATTCCATGTTGCTCTAAAGTACCCTCTCCTGGCCACCTTATTTCTTGAATTGCTGTTATATCCATTTGATATTCAACCAGCTCCCGGGTTAATTCTTCGGCCCCTCCAGCTCGATATATTGTCCGTACATTCCATGTTCCAAATCTCAAAAGTCCTTTAACGTTTCAAGGTCGTTGTCCAAATAAGTAAGTCCGAATTCGAGGCTCATGTATCTGTTTCGTAACAAAATAGTTTTTACAAAGGTGGGGATGTTAACCCCACGCTTCAACCCCCAACCTGGAGGATCAGGGTGTTTCTCTTTGTCTGTTCTCTACCCTTTGACCTGTCCGGCTTGGGAGGCCCTGCTGGTAGCTATGCTACCGCTGGCATAGCTCTCAGGGTCGTTGAGAAACTCAAGATCCCCCACCACGACAAGGTGGAAACACCATCGGGGGAGACACCCGACTTCGAGAAAACTAATATGGGTTCAATCACTTCTAACATACATTGATTACGGAAATGACAATTCCAAAGTAGAAATTCCTAATATATGTTGATATTTATCACTGTAAGTTAAACTACAATAAACGGTAAGTGCACAAAGAAACGTTGCCAGAAAGCGATCCATGCTGCCAAGGGTAGGGCCGCATAGAGATGCATCCCGGCATTAAACAGCAGATACATTTGTAAACAAGGGACAAGTTTGTGAATAAGAAGATTCATATTTTGAGAAAAAGAAAGATATATAATTACCCCAGTGACAGCTAGTACACTACTGATCTACAGAAACACATCACCCACTTCTCTGAAAGTAAGTCAAGGTAAAGATAACATTTACACTCCTAAAACACTCTGGCCAATTGGAAATAGACCCAAAGTTGTATAAACCATACGGTGCTCAGTGGCCGCCGACCGCCTTTACTTCCCAAGACATTTATTATTACCCATTTTAGCCTGGGTCAAGTAAAGAACTGCCCTAATCCGGATCGAACCCAAGACCACTGGTTTAGCCTCTTATCGCTAAACTTCCGCCTCTTCAGGGTTAGACACGATAGACGGATTACACACATGCCTATGCTGTGCCTGACCGCTTCATTACTGTAAACTTGCGGACTAAGAAAACAAACTGCTGAGTATGTTCTGCATGTGCGTCGGATATACACGAAGATAGAAGAATATATTGGTCCACTAAATTAAGACGTACACCAAAATAGAGAATCTCCACATAAGTTTAAGCTCATCAACACTATCACAGGAAGAAGATTAAGTATGAGGAGACGTCTCATTAATCCTAATCCCTTGCAATAGCCACCGGCAGTCTCTCGAAATGCGTCACACTTAACACAGCAGTTCATACTAATCGCAATTCAACATACACAATCAGAGAAAGTCACGAAAGCCACAACCTTTTACAAAGACTATAATTAATAAGAATAAACTCATTCAGTCATAATGACTGCTTTCATTACAATCAGTCAGAGTAACTACAGTTATTAACTACAAACTTATTCAATCAAAACAGCCATTACAACTCGCAATAGCCACAGACTGTAGCAATAATCACATTCCGCCACACACAAACAATATTAACGACGTGACCCACAATCAGTCAAAATAATAATCACTGCAACCTCAACAATTAAGCACTTTTCTTCAAAACAGATACGCTACTGTGTATGTGTAATCACTTTGTATCATAATGTTTAGGATGCTTTGTAATCGCGTAACAAATAATCTTTCGTATCTATATGTTGACGTATGTTAAATAAGCCGTAATGTATTCTGGCACATCGTATAACCTATATAATCATTTAAATAACATTTTCTACCTCTGTATACACTTCTTTGTAATAACATTACTTGAGTATGTAATCACGGAATAAAGACAATTTATCATATATGTGCGACCAATCATGTATAATAACATATGTCGGATTTGATGAAATCATGCAATACCGATAACTTCATCTATATCTATAAAACAAAGTGTATGTGTATATGTATGTAAATATGTATGTATGTAAATATGTATGTCCTTTATTTGTTCGCTAACGGCCCATCCGATTGAGATGAAATTTTCTACACACCTTCCTTTCATTCCAGAGCTGTCAACTGTCATAGTTTTTTTTTTCTTCTTCCTCCTCCTCCCTCCTCCCCCTCCCAAAATACGTACGTAAATATATGATGATGATGATGAAAGAATCCCCGAACCAAAACGCTAGGGAAAGGGAAGAAAATGACGTGACTACACAGAATCGTCACACGGCAATCATCATCATCAAACGCCGTGCCTGCTGGCGTAGGCGTTCATGGCTCTCCGTAGATCTCAGTCTTTGGTTTTTTGGATCAACTCTGCTGCTGATATTCCTCCATGCCACGGCAATATCAATAACAATTCATCGTTTTATGTGTAAGGAAGTTATCTACAGTCGTGTAGAAGGGAAGAACTAGACGAGTATGAATTCGGAATGGCGAACTCTCTCCTTCTCTCTTCTCCTCCCTCCTCCTCCCTCTACCTCCTCCCTCCACCCTCCTCCTCTTCTTCCTCCCTCTCATCCCTCCTCCTTCTCCCTCTTCCTTCTCCCTCTTCCTCTCCTCCTCCATCCTCCTCCCTCCTACTCCCTCCGCCTCCTCCCCCTCCTCCCTCATCTTCCCTCCTCCTCCCTCTCCCTCCTTATCCCTCCTCCACCTCCTGCCTCCCTCCTCCTCCTCCTGCCTCCTTCTCCCTCATCATCCTCACTCCTCCTTCTCCCTTCTTCTCCCTCTTCCCTCTTCCTCCTCCTCCTACCTCCTCCTCCCTCTACCTCCTCCTCCCTCCACCCTCCTCCTCCCTTCTCCTCCTCTTCCTCCTCCCTTTCCTTCCTCCTCCTCCTCCCTCTACCTCCTCCTCCCCCTACCTCTTTCCTCCTCCCTCCTCCTCCTCTTCCACCTCCCTTTCCTTCCTCCCCTCCTCATTCTCCCTCCTTCCTCCTCCTCCTTCCTTCTTCTCCCTCTGCCTCCTCCCTCCTCATCCTCCCTCCTCCTTCTCCTCCTCTCCCCTCCTCATCCTACCCTCTTCCTCTTCCCCTCCTCCCTCTCCCTCCTCCATCCTCCTCCTCCCTCTTCCTCCTTCCTCCTCCTCCCTCTTCCTCCCTCTCCCTCCTCCATCCTCCTCCTCCCTCTTCCTCCTCCTTCTTCCTCCTCCTTCCTTCTCCTCCCTCCTCCTCCTTCTTCCTCCTCCTCCTACCTCCTCCCTCCTCCTCCTCCTCCCTCCTCCTTTTTCCTCCCTCCTCCTCCCTCTACATCCTCCCTCCTCCTCTCCACTCTTCCTCCTACCCTCTTCCTCTTCCCCTCCTCCCTATCCCTTCTCCTCCCTTCACATTCCTCCTCCTCCCTCTTCCTCCCTCCTCCTCCTCATCCCTCCTTCTCCCCCCTCCTCCTTCTTCCTCCCTCCTCCCCCTCCTCCTTCCTCCTCCTCCTCCTCCCTCTACCTCCTACCTCCTCCTCCCTCTTCCTCCTCCTCATCCCTCCTCCCTTCTCCTCCTCCTCCCTTCACATTCCTCATCCTCCCTCTTCCTCCCTCTTCCTCCTCCTCCCTCCTCCTCCTTCTTCCTCCCCCCTCCTCCTCCTCCCTCCTCCCCCTCCTCCTTCCTCCTCCTCCCTCTCCTCCTCCTCACTCCTCCTCCTCCCTCTACCTCCTCCCTCCTCCTCCCTCTACCTCCTCCTCCCTCTTCCTCCTCCTCCCTCCTTCTGATCACTCCTCCTCCCCCTCCTCCCTCTCCGCCTCCTCCCCCCTCTACCTCCTCCTCCTCCTCCCTCCTCCTCCCTCTACCTCCTCCCTCCTCCTCCCTTCACATTCCTCCTCCTCCCTCTTCCTTCTCCCTCCTCCTCCCTCTTCCTCCCTCCTCCTCCTCCCTCTACCTCCTCCCTCCTCCTCCCTTCACATTCCTCCTCCTCCCTCCTCCTCCTCCCCCTCCTTCTCCCTCCTCCTTCTCCCTCTTCCTCCTCCCTCTTCCTTCTCCCTCCGCCTCCTCCCTCCTCCTACTCTCTCCTCCTCCTCCCTCCTCCTCCCTCTCCTCCTCCTGCTCCCTTCTCCTCCTGCGTTCTCCTCCTCCCTCCTTCTCCCTCCTCCTCCCTCATCCTCCTCCCTCCTCCTCGCCTCCTCCTCCACACTACTCCCTCCTCCTCCTAATCCCTCCTCCTCCCTCCTATTCCTCCCTACTCCTCCTGTCTCCTCCCTCCTCTTCCCTCCTCCACCTCCCGCTTCCTCCTCCCTCCTCCATTTACCAAAGACAGACAGACAGTCAGACAGATAGTCGGGAACGGGAACTTATATGACTACTTATATGAATTAAATGAGATTCTCCCCACCAGGAGTTGGGCGATGCCGGGTCAGACAGACAGACAG
>OY992885.1:77795282-78127782 GCA_963921405.1 Cepaea hortensis | reverse complement strand
TCCCTGCATCATCATTATGATTATTATGTATGATTATCATGTACTTAATATCAGAGAAATGTACATGTATGATTTTTTCTGGATGAGAATTTTCTCTGTTCTGATTGTTACTTTTTACTGTGGGAATATACCTTTTAATGTTACCCTTGGGGGACATGAGGATGTTGATAGAAGAATCCATGTGTACGTCAGTACTTAAGAAGCCAATGTTGAATAGTCTTGACCTAATGATGATTATAGTGCCGAAAGGAAGACGCGGCATTAGAAACCACAGACATTCTGTATAGGCTATTCTCTTCAAGTAATGAGAGAGACAATATCAACATATTGGATGGACAGAATGACTTCACTCATCTAATAGTCCCAGTAACAACAGAACATAAAATAAAGTGAGAAAATACCTTACTCACTATTAAGAGTCAGAATGGCTCTACTCAGCAATGAGGGACAGTGGAACGTGGACACCCACACCTTTCCCCTTCTCCTCTTGTTGTTTTGTATTTGTGTTTGTAATTGTGTTGTAAACTTTTTACCATAACACAGTAGGTTAATGCTCGTGTTGTATTCTTGTCATCCCTTTTCTATAGAAGAGAAGCAGGTGGTGGTTGAATGTGGTGGAACTGCATTCCATAACTAGCATCAGGATCCTGGGTTAAAAGCCTGGTGAAGGTGAGTCAGGACTAAATGGCTTAACCATGTTCTGGATCTATAAATACATCGTTTACTGCTGCACTCATAAGCTGCAAAGGCAAGCAAAAGAGATACATACGAAGACAACTGACGGTGTGATTGAGGACGTCCTATTTTAGTAGGAATATCCAGGATGGACTTCAAGATCTAATAATCTACAAAGATGAAAATCATCAGAGTAATGACAACAGTGTATCGTCTGTGTTACTTCTGAGAAGTATCACCTATGGCCTCATCATTCAACCAAGTCAGGGAAACTGGAACAATCCTTCTAGCAAGTTACTAAAACTAACAACAGTGAGTAACCTTCAACTGTTGGTTGGATTACCAAGTTAATATTCACAATGGATAAGTCTTCGAAAGAACATCTCACAGCTGCAACAGTCAAACATAAGGTTCCAGCCATGCAACACCAAGTTCTAGCTATGAACACCAACTCAAAATCGGAGAAGACCCTGAACCACATAAGCCAATACAACCAAGGTACAAACTTAATATCATCTGAAACATAACTACGAAACCAGATTACCTCAAGGTTCCAAACCCTGAACACCATCAGATAAAAGATCATATGAAAGCAACTAAATGCCTCTGCATCAGCAACAAGAGGAATCTACCAATTGTTTGCAAACCTGTTACTGTGCTGGATTTATTCATCTGTGGATATAAGTAGGTATAGATCAATTGTGGCCCTAGTCACAGATACTACTTTGAGATGCCTCTCAGTCAATTAAAGTTCTACACTGGACTAGATAACAACGACTAATTCCTTGCCGGTCCAATGTCAGCCTAAATGCCATGGGTTATAGACTCGCGACTAGGTGGGTGAAACCTTTGTGTAAGCCAATTTGGTAGTCGGAAATTATAAGCCGAGAAGCTGAATGGACGTCAACTTTTCATCAGACCTGATGATAAATGGAATTACCTTCTGCAAAGCTTAAGTGGAAATCCTGAAGTATGACCAACCGGAGGTCCCAAATTTCACAAAAAGGGCACCGAGCCTAAGGCAACAGAATATTCGTGATTCTAGCCCCAAACGGAGGGGATATATGGTGTGTGATTTTTCAATTCCTTGATTATGGAGCATAAAATAGTCACCAGCCAATTATCAGTGGATAAATATTAGGAACATAACTGAGTGCATTAATTCGGTACCCAGATAATGGGAAAAGGATCTAATCTACAGCAAAGATGAACTCTTAACCGCACACCAGGAGAAAAATGACTCTATTAATTATTTTAATTAGTAGTATAAAATGCTGTTTATATGTTGGTTTTTTTCTGAAGGTAACAGGTCAGTAGTTTTTTTCCCCCAATGGTTTAGATGGTATAGTATTTTGACACCAACTCATTATTTTTAAAATGAGAGAATGGTAAAAGGTGTCAGAAACCAATGTTGATATGTTGGGTTCTATTTAATCTTTATTTGCCTTAATTATGAGGGTAAATGAAAGTAGACCCAATTTGTGGTTGTTGTGTTGTTTGTAATAACATTTTTTTTTTTTTTTTTTTTTTGGGGGGGGGGGGGGGGGGTGTCACTGGGTACTATATTGTAATAGTGCAATGAATCCCATGCCTGTCTTAAAATGCATAGTGTTTATTACACATATATATGTAACTGTAGATCTTGAGGTAATACCTGAACTGTTTGTCCAAAAGTGTTGTGTACATCAAGTAAATGTGGTGTCCAACAAGTGGTTGTTTATATGTTGTGAGCAATCAATATCCTTCTAGCACTATAGTAAATTTAAAGGGTGATGAAGTGGGAAGGGAAACCTACACACAGATGCCATTGTTTCAAGGATTGAACTCTTTTCTCCTGGGATTTGTGGTAAATATCCCTGATCACCCTGCATTCTAACCAGTGACCAGAGAATCAATAATACCCCCTAGACATTTTAACGAAATATTCTTAGGAATTAAAATCCACATCCCACACATACATACATACATACATACATACATACATACATACATACATACATACATACATACATACATACATACATACATACATACATACATACATACACACACACATACATACATACATACATACATACATACATACATACATACATACATACATACATACATACATACATACATACATGCATGCATGCAATGAAGTCGACTTTGTCGACTTTTAAGCAACTTCATACATCCCATAAATTATGTCTATAAAGATAATGCTATTGAGAATAAAACAAGCACATGGTAACCCACTTGGTGAAATCTTACTTCAAGAAGTGCAATAATACCACTATCTGGGAAGACATGTACACAGAAAGAAATGAGGAGAAAAAACCCAATATTTAAAGGCAAGGGGAACTTCTATATCACTAGGAGATTTATAAACGTTAAAATCAAAATCAGATAAAAGATGCTGATGTTGACAGCGATGTCCTGTAAAGGATATGCGAAAAAAAATCAAAATTTAGATCTTTCTAGTACCAAGTGTATAATATTTAGCTCTATTCCAAAATCGGTACTACTGTACGGATCAGGAACATGGGGAACTGCCGGAACAATTATGATTACATTTTTATCAACTTGTACCTGCGTAGAATAGAAGGACTAACATCGTTGGACATAACCACTAATGGAACATTTCCATCGAACCTAGAGGATAGGGCAATACGCTGGTGTTGACAAAACATGACGATATTATAATTGGACAATCATTTCTCTGGAACACATAAAATAAACGAAATAGAAGGAGACCCAAAGTGCACAGCTACTAGAATTAGAGACAGAGATTAAGAATGTGTTTATGTGTGTGGGTGGGTGGGGGGGGGGGGAAGGAGAGTGAATTGATAACGGAGCGAGATAAGGATATGGAAAAGAACAGGACGGCTTTGAGTACGTTGGTGCTCTAAAATGAGATAACAGACACAAGAAGGAAGTTATGGCAGCTGAAGTGATACTCTTTCACCACTCAGCGGATGCCGATTAGGCTAAAAATTTCCTCACGACACACTCAATACTCCTCTTGACATGAAATGTGTCCTTTAGTTTAATTTCACTTAACACTGCGAAGTACATCATGGTTCCTTAGAAGTATGTGCAAATCCCTACTTATAATAATAGTGTTTTTCATAATGCTTTATATATGACTTTTGCGAGTCAACACTTCTGTTTATATTTATACTAGCTGACCCTGCCCGGCTTCGCCCAGACCCTGGTGGGGAGCATCTCATTTAATTCATATAAGTAGTCATATAAGTTCTCGTTCCCGTTACCGACGGACTGTCTGTCTGTCTGTCTGTCTGTCTGTCTGTCTGTCTGTCTGTCTGTCTGTCTGTCTGTCTGTCTGACCCGGCCCGGCATTGCCCAGCTCCTGGTGTGGAGCATCTCATTTAATTCATATAAGTAGTCATATAAGTTCCCGTTCCCGACTTTCTATCTGTCTGTCTATCTGTCTGTCTATCTGTCTGCCTGACCCTGCCCGGCTTCGCCCAGTCCCTGGTGGGAAGCATCTCATTTAATTCATATAAGTAGTCATATAAGTTCCCGTTCCCGTTACCGACTGTCTGTCTGTCTGTCTGTCTGTCTGTCTGTCTGAACCGGACCGGCATCGCTCAGCTCCTGGTGTGAAGCATCTCATTTAATTTATGTAAGTAGTCATATAAGTTCCTGTTCCCGACTGTCTATCTGTCTGTCTATCTGTCTGCCTGACCCTGTCCGGCTTCATTAAATTCATACAACAAAAAAAGTAACTTAAAAGAACGTTCTTCCACACACCATCCATTATTTTTAATGAAAACTCTTTCTAATCACCTGCATGACTACAGTAACTTCTTAAGCAAAAAAAGATGAGTTACAATGTTATGCATTGTGCATCATTTTTATGAAAACTTTGAAAATGCCTTACAGATTGTATCATTATTTATTATAACTCATATGCCGGTACATAACTATGGACAAAGAGTTTATAAATCTTTAAAAACGATGCCACAATATGACTATACGTTATACAGAAAAGTTATACCCCTTGAAATAACTTTTACAGAGTTAGGTCCCCTGAGATATATGAAATTATGATGAAAAATGAAAAATGAAATAATACTGAGTAAGCAGGCGATTTCACACTAACAAAATATCACAGTTGACAGCTCTGGAATGAAAGGAAGGCGTGTAGAAAATTTCATCTCAATCGGATGGGCCGTTCGCGAACGGATAAAGGACATACATAGATACAGAGATACATAAATACGGACGCACATCCTAATTTATATATAAGATGTCGCATTTTTGCATATTATAAATGTCTATTAAAAATGAACGTCATATATGACTATAAATGTAACTGGCGTTGAAATGCTTTGAATTACAGAGATGTTAATTCAAATGAAAATATATTTCAGAAATAAAGATCAATGCATTGTCTTTACATCCTTGAGAATAGAAAGAAGACTGATTAGTAAGTAAAGGACCATTTTCACTATTTGAGGCATATATACTAGCCCCATATTTTAGACCAATCCGCACACGATCAAGACCACAGTGGCCATCTTTACTCTCCAGGTAATTTCCTGGTACACAACTGTCAAAATATCAAATTAGTGCACAAAAGAATTCAGGAACTTACTAATAAAAGAACAAGTACATCAACAGGCTGTCTAAAAACTAAGGATGGCAAAATCATAATAGAACAAGATCAGATTCTACATGTATGGACAGATTATGTGAAAAACCTGTGTAATGATAACAGAGAGGAACAGTATGATATTAGATTTAATAATGAAGGACCACCAATTTAAAGATGGAGGTTCAAAATGTTCTTAAGCATATGAAAGCCGGCAAGGCCCCCGGTGCAGATAACATCACAACAGAAATGATTAAAGCTTTAGAAGAATTTGGACTAGAGTAAGTCACCAGACTGCTGAACACATTATATGATACTGGAGATATACCTTCTGAATTTTTAAATTCTGTATTTATTGCAATCCCAAAGAAATCAGGAACCTTGGAATGTGATCAACATAGAACAATTAGTATAATGAGTCACATCACAAAGATTTTGTTACGAATTATCATGCAAAGAGTGAGGAAGAAAATACAACCTGAAATAAGGGAAGAACAAAGTGGGTTCGTAGAAGGAAAGGGTAAGGTAAATGCTGTGTATATGCTGCGAACAGTTATTGAACGTGCTATAGAAGTAAACAAGGATATACATCTTTGCTTTATTGACTACACAAAGGCTTTTGATAGAGTTAGACATGTCAACATGGTGGATATGCTTGCATATCTACAAACTGATAGGAAAGACATTAGACTTATAAAAAAACATATATTGGAAACAACAAGCTGCCATAAGGATTGATAATAAAGTGGGACAATATCAACATATTAAGAGAGGTGTTAGGCAGGGATGTGTAATGTCTCCAGATCTTTTTTCCCTATACAGTGAAAATATTTTCAGAAATGTAGAAGATATAAATGTAATCAGCATTGGAGGAAGAAACATCAATAACATTAGATATGCAGATGATACAGTATTGATTGCAGACAATGCACAGGATATGCAACAATTAGTGGACGCGGTTGTTGTACACAGTGAGCAGCTGGGGTTGGAATTAAATTGTAAGAAGACACAGGTTATGGTCGTCACTAGGAAGAACGAAGTACCACAATGTAATATACAAGTAAATGGGAATATTCTTCAACAAGTGAATCCATACAATTATCTCGGAACAGTCATAACATCTGATGGGAGATGCCTTGAAGAGATTAGAACAAGAATCGCCATGGCGAAAGTAGTCTTTAGCAAGATGAAAAACATTCTGACCAATAAAAAAAATGTCAATTGAAACGAGAAAAAGAGTGTTGAGGGGGTACATAGAGCCTGTTCTTTTGTATGGATGTGAAACTTGGACAATGTGCAGTCAAGCTGAAAAACATTTGATGTCTACATAAATGTGGTTTCTGAGGAAAATGCAAAGAGTACCATGGATAGATAGAAAAACCAATGACCAAGTACTACAGGAGAGAAATTAAAATCGTAGACTAATTAGAGAAATTAGACGAAGACAGTCAAAATTTTTATAAGAAGAAATGGATTGGAGAACTTATTGACAATTGGCAAGATCGAGGGGAACAGATCAAGAGGAAGACCGAGAGGAAAATACCTGGATGGCTTGGCCACGTGGCATGGAGGAGACAGGAACACTGAGCTGATCCACGACTTTGGTGATAGAGTGAAATGGCGAGTCATGACTACCCACGCTTTCCGACATGGCACATGATTGATTTATTGATTTTAGACTGCTTGACCTGGAGCCCAGGTAAAATATGGGAGGGGAGGGTGAATCTGCCCTATTCACGGGGATACGAAAGCTTGACAACCCAGCCAGCAGATACTCGTGCTAGTCACTGCGCCACCGGAGCTCTCCTGTACACAGAAGCGCATGTGTTTAGTTAGCGAGACGACGATGTCATTTGCTGATTGATTGTTTGACCGAAAGTGTTTAAGTAACCATTCCATCCATCATGTGCCATGCCAATAAGCGTCGGCGGTCATGTTCTGCCATTTCACTCGATCACCAGAGTTGTGGATCAGCTCCGTGTTCTTGTCTCGACCATGCCATGTGGCCCAGCCATCCAGGTATTTACTTCTCGGTCTTCCTCTTGGTCTCTTTCCTTCGATCTTGCCAGTCGTCACAAAGTTCTCAAAGTGATTTCTTCTCATAACATTCCCAAACAAATTTGACTGTCTACGTCTAATGACTCTAATCAGTTTACGAACTTCATTTGTTTCTTGAAGGACTTGGTCATTGGTTTCCATAGCCATCAGCTGTTTTTCAGCTTGACTGTGTTTGTCCACGCTTCACATCCATTCAAAAGTATAGGTTCTATGTAGCACTTCAACACTCTTTTTGATATTGATATCTTTTTATGGGTCAGTATGTTTTTCATCTCTGAAATATAACAATTAGTAACGAGTGTTTTAGCGTCTTCATTGTTGGGACATACAGTAGTAAACTCCTAATCAGCAGAGAATGAGTTAAGCCAACAATTGGCTGGCATGGATTGAATTAACTCTTTGCATACCATATGACACATGCAGATACTTAACTATCTTCTCAAAGTTACCAAATTCCACTTATAATGTCTCCAATAGTTGAATTCCACAAGTATTGGTTAAGTGAACATTTGTATCTCTTATTCCATGTTAGTTTTTCTACAAGTAATTTTAGGTAATCTGTCTTTGGACAGATGACAGTATTTTCCAGTTTTAGTCGGTTAGTTAGTTAGCTAGTTAGTTAGTTAGTTAGTCGCAGTTCCAACTTCACAGCAACGGGTCGTCCCCATTATGCTCCGTTCCTGTGCCAGTGAATATCACACAAAATGCTCCCCACTGCCCAATGTGAAAAGTGGAAAGGACAGGAGTCTCGACAAACAACAGCCCGCACAGATACATTTTGCATAATGCAGCCGCCAGAATGTCAACACAATAGTCCCCCACGAAACACCCAGTTCATCTATGATGGAATCGGCAGTCATTTTCCCATCTGGATGTTTCCTAGATGTTCACCCACACAGTGCACGAAATGCAGTTCATCGTCGATGGCAGTGGCAGTCAACCAGAAGCCCAGCAGCCACGCATTTCTGCATAAGGCAAAAACTGGTCAACTCTGGGACATAGCCATCTGCCATTGCTCCGAACATGCAGTCACGTTCTAAAAAATCTCGGACAGATTCAAAAACATGTTACACGAAACCCACAGCTCACAGTGTCGCACCACGCACTCACTCAGTAGCAGGGCGACGGAACCATCAAAGCCTCCTTAGTCGCCTTTTACGACATTGTGACATCTTCCTCATTCCTAGCTCAGAAACTATCTGGGTGTGCAAGACCAGCACGGAACGTCCCTTCTTTGGCGAAGCAGTTTAAATCTGGTAACATTTCCTCCACGGGTTTTCGGGATTTCCGTATTAATAGACTACAATCCAATGCCCAGAAGGAGTCGCGATTAATAGTGTATGAGGTAACAAATAAATGTATCGTAAACTTAATTTTATGAAGCTGATCTTAGACAACAACAAATCAATGTGCATTAATACGCTTGGAAGAAAATTTCGAAAATTGAGATATTTTATTTTTATTATTGTTTCTTTGTTTGTTTTCTTTTAGGGTTCATGCAATCTGTACTGAGATAGTGTTTAAACAGATTATGACTATATATATATATATATATATATATATATATATATATATATATATATATATATATATATATCCATGTGACGAGGTCTAATGCGTTATATGCGATTTTCATTGAATATAGTATTCCCAAAGAGAGTAGAGACTTGATAGCGTACCAACTACAAGTAATTCATATCATAATCACCATTTCTCAACAAGGCTGGTAGATTATAGATATATAAGTTATGGATAAATATGTTACTCACATTTATTGTTGTGAGAAGGTGGGGCAATTACCATGTAGCAGAAATGAATAAGTTGGGTTGCACACATATAAAATAATAGTAGATGCCGAAAAGATCGATTTTAGACACCAAAAGTATTAGCAACAAAACGCACCAATTTAGCGTATTGGAAACACGTCAGGGTAATGCGTCAAATGACAACCTATACGATGTGATTTCACTTTAGTACTGAACATCAACACGGGTTCTACTCTTTGTAAAACAGCACACGTACATAAATAACTAGTCATTGGGAAAACAGTTAGGATATAAAGTCAGACATTACTAGCTAATAGCCAGGGGCATCTACATGAAATCAACGCCG
This sequence comes from Cepaea hortensis, assembly GCA_963921405.1. Taxonomy (NCBI): domain Eukaryota; kingdom Metazoa; phylum Mollusca; class Gastropoda; order Stylommatophora; family Helicidae; genus Cepaea; species Cepaea hortensis. Next base: position 78,118,334 of record OY992885.1, on the reverse strand, counting down.
GACACGGCAGCACTCATACGGACCGGTAGTAAGTTGGCTCAGCCGCAGTTAAGCAGAGGGAGAGAGAGAGAGAGAGAGAGAGAGAGAGAGAGAGAGAGAGAGAGAGAGAGAGAGAGAGAGAGAGAGAGAGAGAGAGAGGAGAGAGAGGAGAGAGAGAGAGAGAGAGAGAGAGAAAGAGAATGGACTTTTACTGTTGAGCATACATGCGCATCGTATAGGCGGCCATCAGTGGAAACGGTGACTAACGTAGGCACTGTGCGAGTACAGCCAGTTAAGAGAGAATGGCCGGCTGGTGGAGCACTGTGAAGTGTGAGTGATGTTGCAGCACCACAAATAAAAACTGTCCTGAACGTTTTGACTGCTACCAACGGCCTTGTTACGTTTGTCTGAGAATCATACTTATTATGTTCTTGTCGTGTGCATAAGGGACCCAACTTGCCCAGTTGAAGTGATACCTCTTGGTTATCGTCATTATCTATCAAGAACGAGAATCACGGAACGGATGTAAAACAATCAATTTAACAAACGAGCACCAGTCGAACAGGCATCAACGTACGGCATATTATTATTATTATTAGATCATCGGCATCAACGGCTCTAATACCGACCAGCGCATGACAAGTTTATTGTCCCATGTGCCCACTAACATTTTCTATACTGTGTTATCTTTCCTCTAAACTATTATATACGTGTTATCTTTTCTCTGAACTCTTCTCTAATATGTTATCTTTCCTCTAACCTCTTCCTCATCTTTTCTCTCAGCTTTATTATATTGTGTCATCTTTCATTTAACCTCTTCTTTATTGTTTCGTCTTCTAGCTGTTCTCGTGTACATTTTCTCATCTTTCCCAGCTTTAAGTACGTCTAATCTCTTGTATATCACTTCATGTTTCGTCTAATCTCAAATTCTTTCATTTACTTCTTGAGTGCCAATCTACACCAGTCAATGTGTTTCTCTGAATGCTTGTTTGCCGGCCTGTTTAGTTTAGTTTAGTTTAGTTTAGTCGAAAGATCAACATCACGGCACACGGGTGCAACCCATAAGTGCTCCGTTTTCCTCCTAACTTAAATCTGAGTCTGGAGAAACTCAGCTCAGTGCACGAACTCCGTAGCACCGGCGAGGATCCTGAAAATACTTTGGGTAGATTTTTAACTCGGAAGTTTGCCCGGGCAGCGCCGTTAGGCTACTCTTTTTCGATTTCCAACTGCCAAGGGATATTTTACGTGCGCAACAATACACACTGGCGTCCGATCTCACTACCCAGAGACCAGGGGACATTTTATTACTAGAAGTCCACGTGAAAAAATCCCGGTCACCACGGGGCTTGATTCCGGGACCTCCAGCCCTCGAGGCGGACACCATACCTCGAGACCACGCAGCCCCCCCCCGGGGAAGTAAAGGAGGCTGGTGTCATGCTGACAGCATCACCCATCGATGCCGAATGTTCTATACACATATAGGACTAGCACCATATACTCAATACACTTCAGTTCGTGTAAAAAGATTATGTACTTTACTTGATATTTGTGAATCTGCATTGCTGGAAAGAAGCTCTTAATTAAGCAACATACAATAAAACATAATTTCCTGTGTAGATATTACTAGAATTGTTTGCATTGGACCATTAACCTTTCTTTTCAACCCCCCCCCCCCCCCCCCCCATATAATTATATATCCAGTGTGAACAGATAAATTTGGCTGAATTCCAGCCCATATTGTTTGTCTTTAGATCTTATCGGTGGTATTAAACATTTTCTCTCTACCTTGCATGTTCTAACTTTCTATTTTATAAACAAAAGTTAAGAGACACTAAGTAAAATACCACATTGCACATGCGGTTAAGATGGGAGATGTAAAGTTATTCCTCACGAAAATGTAATTAAGAACCCCTACTAATTGCAACGATGTATATTTCAAATGAGTGAAGAAACAAGGTCACTTTTAATTTAAATCTCAGTCCCAGAGACAGTTATGGCTACTCTCACTTTGAATATGGTTACTTCGAGAACTATAATTAAATACACGTTTACGCAAAGGGGTTTTAAAATCGACTACATTGCACAGAGATTTAACCCATCAGGCTGGGTCTCTTTCTAATGGCGACCTGCTGAAAGCGTCGCAGAAAGCTGGAACTTCGTAGCTCCAGCGACGAACCCCAGGCGTTTCCGAAATATTGCAGCGTGAAAGGAATGACCGGGTCCGGAATTGAACCTACAATATGTACACAAATATATATTGTGTTTGAATGTCCATTGTTTATTGTCTATCACAAGCTGTAACAGGTAGTAGAAAACATAATGTTATTCAATAATAGTTTGATTTTCTAACCACTGTATTGTTCTAATCTTATGGCATCTTCTTCTAACAAATTTTATACTACTATTTTTTGAAGGCACTCGATCTTGCATGAACTTACAATTTTCGATGTGACTTCAGTGCAACACTCGAATGATCGTATGTTATGAATTAGAAACAACAGTCGCTACAGACCATGTTAAACTATCATTGGTGAAACACTTCATCGATAAGAGTTGAGACTTGAGAGTGAAGCGTCGTGTGTGCGAGTGTTTCTAGTCTAGTGCTGTAACCCGGTTAGATAGAATCTGTCAGTTTCCACTCTCCAGTATGTGTATCCCTAATGGGCCCAGAGATGCGTCAGACTTTGTTCTCTAAGGTTTGTAACAAGGCTTTCTGCCTTCTAATAAACTCTAGTGCAGCTATAACCCCCACATTAATCCAGATTTCTTCATTTCTGATCTTATCTTCTCTTGATACATTGAGTATTCTTCTCAGGAGTCTCATTTCTGTTGTTGCGATGTTTCTTTTCTCTTTTTCTGTCATTATCCAGGTTTGGCATTTGTAACATAGAGTTGGTAGGAAGAGTGTGTTGTAAAGTGTTTTCTTGGTAGTTATTGATACATGTTTGTTCTTGAGTATTGGTGCCATTTGTCCAATGAGTTGTTTTGTCTTATTGCAACTATTTTCGATCTCGTCTTCTGATTTGCTTTTTGATGATAGTATACTTCCTAGGTACTTGAACATCTTTACTTGTTTCAAGGGATGTTTGTTGAGGTGAATTGGTGATGCTTTTTCTTCGTTAGTTACAGTCATTACCTCTGTTTTACTTGAGCTAATTTTCATGCTATGTTCTCTATACATTTCATTTAGAAATTTCTTTAGAACATTTCTCTGTACGCCAAAAACAATTATATTTACCAATTCACATGAAGGTGCCAGTCTACCTACATCGGCAGACAGAGTGGCAGTTGAACAAAAGAATGTCTGAACACATACCTCAATGGGTCGACAAATACTACACACAGGCGAGGGGAGCCTAGTGAGGCCGGAACACCGGATGCTTCCCGCTTCATTAATTGCTAGGCATATGCTCGAAAGCGGCCATGTGATTGACACAGACAATGCCTTTCGCGTGTTGTTTAACACACAAAATACTCGCCTGTTAAAGTTTGCTGAAGCCATAATGATTAATCTACAAAAGCCAGGTTTGTGCAAGCAGAAAGATATGTTATTCAGTTTAAAATTACCGTGCTAGGCAATTTAAATTACTGTGCGGACATGTGTATATTTCAGCTTGAAGGATTTATCTAAGTTATTTTACTTTATGTTGTGTGAATTCTGCAGTATGTACCTGACGAGATGCAGAGAAATATGCCAGTCATTAAATTGTGCAATCTATAGTTTATGTCTTCGTTATTTAAATATTTCAGTTAGGTCAAATGTTTTCATTGTACTTATCTCCTCTTGATACATTGAGTATTGTAGAAGTTTCTAGTTAACTCCTTGTAGTTTTTATTTAAAGTTTCTCCATACTCCTCCCAGTCATTTTGTTTTTCTCTCATTACTATTCTATTCACATGTCTTCTCGCTATTCTATATTCTATGTAATCACTTTCCTGTTCGCTCTTCGACCACTTTTTATATTTTTCCTTTTTATCTTTTACAACTTTCTTTACTTCTGCGTTCCGCCAACTTTTTATTTTCATTATCCGTGTTTTGCTTTTTTCGTGGTTCCACATGTTATTTTTGCAGTACTTAAAATGCTTGATTTGAACATCTCCCATTCTTCTTCCACTGTCTGTCTTTCTATAGGTAATTTTACAAAGATTGCAGTTAGTTTCGTTCTCATAACTTTCCCTCACTGCCTCGTCTTTGAGGTATTTTAAGTTTACTGATTCACGAGACATGTGTTTTCCTAGTCTTTGCTTTCTTCTACTGATGGTTCTTATTGTGGCAACGACTGCTTTGTGGTCTGTGTTTATACTTAAGTTGGGCACTGCCCTCGCGTCTAATATATTCCTATTTCTGTTATTTCTTGTTAATATAAAATCAATTTGGCTTTTAGTATCTAGATCGTTCCATTTATACCAGGTGTATAGTTGTGATTCTTTGTGGCTATAGAATGTGTTTGTTATATAGAGGTGGTGTTGGGTTCATAACTCTATCAGTCTTCTTCCGTTATCATTTCTTTCATTATGTTGGTCTCCAAATGCTCCAAGATGTGTTTTTATGCCCGCTTTGTTGTGTCCTAGTCTTGCATTGAAGGCTCCCATAACTATGATGTTGTCCAGCTTATCTATTTTATTTAGCACGCCATGGATGTCTTCGTAGAATTAATCGCATTCTTGCTCATTGTTATTTGTATTATATGGTGCAAATATTTGTACATATGTTGTAATTGTTTGTTCTTTTATTCTCACTGTTATGATTCTTTCTGATATATAGTTTATTTCTTGTATTTCTCTTGCTATCCGTGGTTCAATGATATTCCCACACCGTGTCTTGCTCTTTCGAGTAGACAAGCGTGTAACTGTGGTGATCTCCTTGCATCCTTTCCCTTTTATTCTGGTGTCCGCTATTCCAATCAGTCCAATTTTCCTCTCTTCTATTGTTTCTATAAGTTCTTCGTCTTTACTATTAAAACCTCAGACGTTCATTGTGCCTATTGTTTGAATCGCTGATCTATCTCGTAGTCCATTAACATTGCCGGGTCTATATCCATTTGGGTCAGTCTGTTTATACTTTATAGGTTTTCTACGCGCTGTATGAAGACCCCCTGTGGCTTGCTAGGCCAGTCGCAGCTTTAGGACAAAAATCTGACCATAGGGAGTCCATCCTCTATGGCGAGCCATAGGCGAGCCTCACGGTCATGATTTCCCAGTTTACACCGCGTGGAGGTGGGCTTGTGTAGTCTGGGGGTCATCGGCAGGCTACTAATTTTCACTTTTCACCCCTCCTGGGAGTGGCTAGCCGATCCTAACCCTGCTGGCTGCAAGGCCAGGCTAAGTCCACACCTTGTAGTCCATTTATAATAGAATTAAAGTATAATGGACAGTTGTACATCTTTGTTCAGCGATCTGTGAAGTGAAATTTATCTTGTTAAGAGACTGTAAAGAGAAACGAGCGAGAATCAACAATTGTAGCTTTCTGAAAATAAATAAGTTTTTATTGATCCTGCAGAAACATAATTATAATTTAGGCAATCACCTGGAGTACAACGAACAGCATATACGGATAAGATATTATTACATGTACAGCCTTTATCTGAACTTAAGCGAAAAATAAATAATGTCCACCGAAAAAAAATGCATACTAATCAAAGATCACAATGAACAATAAAAAAATTAAAAGTATACACACTGTGAATATTATGTCTTCATAAACACCAACGATTGGAACTATACTAAAGACGTTAGACACAGGCTGGCGAAATAAATGCAGAGATTAAATAGTATTAAGAACTTATGACATACCAGCAAACAGGTTACGGTAAAACAATTTATGTAGAAACATATGGATGTTAGTAATGGACCTTTTATCAATCACCAAAGAAGACAATGTGGGCTTTTGAGCTCAAATTTTACAGAACAATCTGTAATATATTCTGGACCAAAAAGAAGCATCAAGAAAACTAGTTTGTAAATAGCATAATTTGCTTTGGGCATATTAAAAGTCACAGTGACCTGGAAAGAACAATGATGGAAGGCATGGCTCCAGGAAGAAGAGGCAGGGGTAGACTATCCCGAAGACGGACATATGACAATTAAGACATCGTGGGCATCAAATGTGACAAGAGATTGAGTGACTAGTCGTCCTGCTCTTTTCTAATGAGAACAACCTTCTGTAAATAACTTGTTACATAATGGCAGATTTTACATAGCGGCCAATAAATATGATGGATGCGTATATGTATAACTACTTGTAATTTTCGTATGTTACTGCACACAATAAATATTTATTACAAAATATTAACATTATTACTATACTTCTGTATAATTAATCTATAGAATTCAAATTACTGTCTTTGTTCTCTCTCTCTCTCTCTCTCTCTCTCTCTCTCTCTCTCTCTCTCTCTCTCTTTCTCTCTCTATCTCTCTCTCTCGCTCCGTGTGTGTGTGTGTGTGTATATATACAAAAGCGAATGTCTGTGTGTGTCTTTGTTTGTGTCTTTGTGTGTTCTTTATGCGTTCGCGAACGGTCCATCCGATTGAGTTGAAATTTTCTACAGATGTTCTTCTCATTCCCACCAAGCCAACTGGCATAGTGTGTTAGTTTAAAAACAGTTATTTACGTAGTAAATTGAATTTAATTAAAATATTGCAAGGGGACTTAACTTAAGAAAAGTTATATCAAGGGACATAACTTTTAGTAGTATGTAGAATTAAGTAATTTAAATAATTGTTGTATTTTTCTTAAGTTTCATAAAATGTTAGAATTTATCTACAGTCACATGAGTTATAAACAAAGTGATAAAAACTTTAAGGCATTTTCAAAGTTTTCATAAAAATAATGCATCTATTTTAGATACGTGAAAATTTTCTAACTCTATTTACAGTCATGTCCGTTATAAACAAGGTGATTAAAAAAAAGTTTTGATTAAATATAATGAATTTATTTTAAAAACGTGAAAATTGTTTTTCTGTATTTCTGTACCTTTTTGGGAGAGAAACTTGTGCATGTCCTTTGAATTACGCCGCAGTCAACCCAGCACATCTTGGATATCCTTCACACTTTTTGATTTTCCGTTCGCTTGGCCGGGAGAACGTCAGTATAAAAGTCACACTTGCATAAAATGTATATGCTTTATTTTTATTTTTTTTAAAGCTGGGTCAGCTACCCATTTTCCCGCAACGGGAACGGGAAAGGGCCGAACACAGACAGACAGACAGACAGACAGACAGACAGACAGACAGACAGACAGACAGACAGGCAGACAGACAGACAGACAGACAGACAGACAGATAGATAGATAGATAGATAGATAGATAGATAGATAGATAGATAGATAGATAGATAGATAGATAGATAGATAGATAGATAGATAGATAGATAGATAGATAGAACGAATGAACGAACGAACGAATTAACGAACAAAAGTATTTATTTTCAAAGGGTTAAAAATTGGGCACGTAGGCCCGTCTGACATTCTGCCCTTCTTCTCTATTTCCTCTTATTCATTCTTTCATTCAACATCACTTATGAAGCAAATTTTGACAAAAAAATAAAATAATAGCATTAAAACGCATGAAAAATAATCAATAACAAATGACTCACTGGTGCAATGTTTAACATGGGTATTATAAATACCTAAGAAGAGTGTAACGTGCCATACGCATGGGAATGTTTTTGGCTACTTGTCGTTTGAGATAAGTTACCATTATTATTGTTTTTTGTGTTTTTGTTTATGGGGGAAAGTAGTCTGTACTGAGTTAGTGTTCAAGCAGGTTGCGAATGTATGTATAATGATTTGTGGTGTCTTTGATTTCTTATGGAAGATTGTTCCACAACTGAGCGGCAGAGTATGCTAATCTATTTTTTTTTATAAGTCTATCCTAGTTTTAGGGACATTAAGTATATTTAGTCGTTCGCTAAATCTTGCGTTATATTTAAACAATGGCTACAGGTAGCTTGGAACATTTTGAAATAGGATTTTGTGAATAAGTTTGGCCTTATTAAAAAGTATGCATTAGTGGAGTGGCAGTAACCGAAGACGTTTATGTAGGTTAAAATTATTGGTAAGCTTTTCATCATTAATTAAACGCACTGCCCTTTTCTGGAGTGAGTATAGGCGTTTTGTTATTGATTTGGAACATCAATCCCAGATTGTGGAGCAATACACAATATGTGTTTGTATATGGGAGTTGAAGGTTAGATTTTGATCTATGATATGACCCAGTGCCTTGTGCTCGGTTATCCTTTCTATAGGCATGGCACCAATGTGCAGCTGTAGAGTTCTCTGCGAGTTTAGCGTGTGAAGTCTTTGCCTGGTTCCTATTAACATAGACTTTGTTTTAGAGATGTTAATTTGCATGACTCCAGTTACTATACTATTTATTTCCTGTTGCAGTGATAATTCTAGCACATTACAATCAATAGCATTTGTATATATTGTGCAGTCATCTGCAAATAGATCGCAGGACGACGACAGATATAAGGGAAGATTATTTATATAAATGGAAAATAAAAGAGGGCCAAGAATAGACCCCTGAGGTACTCCAATATTAATGGCAGTGGCTTGAGATAAAGATTTATTGTGTGATACTACTTGTTTTCTGTCTAATAAAAATGATTTTATTAATGTCACTATATTAAAGCTTACTTTCATTGTTTCTAGTTTTTTTTTTAAAATTAGAATAGTATTATCTATCATATCGAATGCTTTTTTAAAGTCTATAAACACCGCTCTACATAGGGTAGTGTTGTTAATATTTTGATGCCAGTTTTCTATCATGTTTGTTAGGGCCGTATGATAAGATTATTTTGGCCGAAATCCTGATTGACTGTCAACTATTAGTTTGTGGCGAACTACGTGCTCTAGTATTGTTTTGTGGATGTGTTTTTCTAACGGTTTGGATAGTGAGGATAATATGGAAATTGGCCTATAATTACTCATGAGACGATCGTCTAGAGAACCAGCTTTTATATGAGTATACACTTTAGCAATTTTAAAGGCTAATGGGAAATGACTTTTGGTGAGACATTGATTATATATAAAAGTTAGTGACTCGCAGATCGCCGTTGCAGCATGGCGAAGTATTCGATTACTGATTCCATCTAGACCTGATTAGTTATTGTTTTTTAGGTTACTGAGATGAGTAAATACTTCAGTGGTCTTCATTAGCGGTATGTTGGAGGGAATGTCTCCATAGCATTTGTTCTTACAGAAGGATGATAATAAAGATATGTCATGAGGCACATCTGGTATTGCAGCCTTCAGTTGGTTTATGTCGCACTGAAAGAATCTACTGAATTGATCACATGTAACATGATTTGATGGTAATGATTGTGATGATTTGTGTTTGTTTGTCAAGGTATTAATTGCTTTCCATATATCTTTAGTGTTGGTTTTATCTATTATTAAGTTCTTAAAATAGTTTTTTCTTTTCCTTTCGAATAACATATTGAACTTTGTTTCTCAGACTACGGTACATTGTTAGATCTCTATTTTTATGTGCCCTGTCACGGTCTCTCATAAGTTCAACTATCTCATGTGTGATACACGGGGGCTTAGTGTGATGTTTAACACTAACTTCCTTAAATGGAACATGCTTATCAAATATACTTAGAAAGGTCTTCAGCCAGTAGTCCAGAGCATCGTCTGGGTCAGGGAGCTGGTAAACATAGTCCAGAGATGAGTTGAGCAAGTCTTGTAAAAAGACGTCTCGATTGAAAGTTTTGTAATTTCTATATGTTATACTTATATGTTTGTGTTATGGAGTTTTGGTACCTCTTTTCGATCACGAGCAACATACTGTGTAGGGATCGTTAATTGCATTAATAGATACAGTACTTTCTGTGATGTTGTCAGCACACGTAGTATAAATATGATCTATAAGTGTTGCAGATGATTTAGTTATTCTAGTGGCTTGCTTGACTAACTGTTGAAAGTTATATTATTTTTTCCATTGTTTTGTTTGATTTGTTAGCGTCTATGTTGAAGTCACCTAGCAGTATTATTTCTTTCGCATTACTAAAGACTACATCCATCATAGTGGTGAATTTTCCATACCAGATATTTCCTGCACTGGGTTTCTATAAAGATAGCCAACTACTAGGGGTATGCGATTTTGAAGTTTAACCTCAAGCCATACACACTCAATCTCACAGGTTTAAAAATCTAGCTTGCGGGGGGGGGGGGGGGGGGGCGTTAAACGAGTTAGAAATATAAACTGCAATACCCGTCTCTTGTTTCTGATAGGGATCTCTTCTAATGGTTTTAAAACCTCTGATAGCGATGTCATCATCTGAGATGTTACCATTTAATCGACTTTCGCTAACGCCGAACATGTGAAAATTTTGATTAAGTATTAGTTCGGACAGCTTCCCTAATAGATGGCAGATGTTTACATGCCCGATTCTGAGCCCATTATTACTGAGCCAGTGTTCGTACGTATTAGACATTTCAATAATGCGTAATCAAAAGTGTTTTTTTTTTAAACAAGAAAAAGAAAAAAGAAAAAAAAAAAAAACACACACACAAGGTGAATAAAACTTACGTCCCTTATTACAATACACACTCTAAAGTACAGAGAAACGGTAATTTCTCTGTCAATATATAAATATACGTACACAGATTCGTAAGGAAGAACAGTGAAGACCCCTCATTCACAGTAAAAACACAATTAAAAGTATTATAAAAGATATACACCTAAGTACTATCAATTGATATTAAGTCAAAATAAGTCAATGATTGCAGTTACATATAACCTAAATACGTTATTTTTCTAGATCAAGTAATAACCAAATATGCAGATAAACGTTCTAGGAGAGGCTCTTTCTTGTACCGAGATCCGGTGTAGCTTTGTCCTAAGTTGCTAGCAAATACCAGGTTGTGTTGGTTGTTGGTAGATAGATAGATAGATAGATAGATAGATAGACAGACAGACAGACAGACAGACAGACAGACAGACAGACAGACAGACAGACAGACAGATAGATAGATAGATAGATAGATAGATAGATAGATAGATAGATAGATAGATAGATAGATAGATAGATAGATCCCCGCCAGGGACTGGGTGAAGCCGGGCCGGGTCAGCTAGTATATATATATATATATATATATATATATCATTGTAGTCCTTGATGCGTGGTGTTGGCGATCACGTTTTTCCCTAAAGTCCTCTGTTTTATGTCCTGCCAGTAATTTCTGATAAGGATGTTCCTCCATGCCGTGATGCCAGACTGTCCAGCATCTGCTCTCTAGCCCCCCACCCCCCCCCCCCCTCACCACCCTTCTCTCTTCCCCCTCAACTTTCCCTTTTTGACTACAGCTTTCTCACTCTCATGACATGTCTAAGAAATGTGGACGTTTTTTTAATCTGTGGAGTAACTGTTTCTCTTTGTGCGTTAACTTCCTTCAATATCTCTTCAATGCTCTTTCTATCCATTCAATGTTTTCTCAGCATTCTTCTATAAAACCACATTCTCGCAGATTCTACATAATTGCTTACTTGACTGCTAATTGTTCGTGATTCGTTTTCATACGTTAGGATTTTCTCAATATAGCTCTTGAACACCCCTCCCCCTCCCCAACCTCTATGATGCATTTGCAGAGAATATTCTTCATTTTGTGTAATGCTGTTTTAGCTCGGCTATTCTGCATTTAATTTTATTGATAAATCTTCTATTTCCTGTTTTTAAAGTATTCATGTAATTAACTATATTGACTTGTTTCAGATTGGGTCCACTTACTTTGATGTAGCACGTAGGTGCAGATTTGGTGTATCTATTATTTAGACTAAGTCTTTTGTTTTGACTTACTGTTGCAATTATATCTTTCTTGTAACTGTGTTTCATATTCAACTATCAAAACCATGTTATCAGCACACTGTTTACATTATGCCGCCCAACTGATATTCGTGTTTTGTGTGGATCTCGTTATAATTTCGCTGTACAAATTGAACAGATCGGGTGCTAATACACAACCCTGCCTAGCACCTTGCTTAATGTGACGAAGAGTTCCAAAAGTTTAATCAGATCGATGGCTGGACAAATGACAAACTAAAAGGAGTGAAAACTGGCGTCATTTGCAAATTCATATTAGGCGAACGACAGATCCCTAAGAAAATAATATAATAATAGCCAGTACTTATTTCTTCAAAAAAGCTATATATTAACTATGAGAACGTATACATAAATAATACATTCAGTCTCATTTTGATCAGAACATATTAATACTTACGATGTCTGGGCGAAATGTATATCTTATATACATATATACAGAACACAGCATTTGCTATTCCGTGACTCATTCAAGGTGACTTATGAAACAGTGTCACTTGTAGTTGACATCGGGTATGCTCTATATGCGTTAATGTATACTTATTCCTCTTAAAGGCGTCTTCTCAATTTCTTCCCAGTAAAATCTTACTCCAGATATTTCTAAATTCGCCACTAGCTGAGCCCACATTGAAAGTGACTTGGTCACTTCATTCCAAACAATTGGTGTGTTTTCCCCCAAGAAGACATTTATACTTGTACTTGTATGCATGATCTAACTAGCAGTTGATTCAGATGGTCAAAACTGACCTGGGCTTCTAGGTCGACCCAGCCTAACATGGGTACAATGAAATGTCTCGGGAAGTAAAGGGGGTCCGCCTGATACTGACCACATCACCCAGCGAATGTTGATTCATCTATACAAATATGGGTCTGGCACCATATGCAAAATATGTTTTAAGACATGTGAAAGAATCCTTTGCTCTCTTATTTGTTTATGAGGTGGTAGCAGCTTTATTGTTGTTTTCATGCACAGGTGGACATTATATTTGGACTACATGTCATTTTCATACTCGTTTAGCACATTATCATCTATACTGTCATACAGATTAGGCGTAATGTCATTTGCATATGTCATGTGGTCTTCAGGTTTCAGCCGTGGTTCTTTCTGTGTCAGTGTAGTTGAATCCACTGGAATTTCGTAAGGGTTATCTGTTTAATGAATAGACAAAACGGAATACGAATCACTATTATAAAGATCACACATACATTGTAGCCAATTACACTTGTACGTGTATTTAAACAACTGATTAAGGAATGCATTAAATGAGTGAACGGCAGTATCATTTATGCATTAGTTATACATTATGCAGTTACACAAGAAATAAAGTTACATAACATTCGAACTCAGATATGCTTGCAGGGAACATTTTAGTTATGTCCTGATTTTTGGTAAGGACAACATCAAGGATGAGCTTCAAATCGTGTATGTTGACTATTCTCTGTTGCTGAGATATCGGCGCTGGTGTGGAAATGTACAATTGTACTTACAACCGCAAGTACTCTAACACTTAACAGAGAATCAATATGTTTATACTAGCGGAGCGAGGTGGTTTAGAGACTGAGACGTCCAACTCTGATCCTTACACCTTGTTCGTTTCTCGATTTTGCGTTATTTGCATACAATAATTGGAAGAATGATTCCACCCCTGTCTCTGATCCCGGGGTAGTGGATCCAGCGTATGTCCTTGTTGGACAATAGCGAGAGACCCGAGTTCATATTAACAATTCGTCGGTAGTTGAAAATGAAAAGAGCAGATAGCCGAGTACGTCGCTGTCCCGGCAACATTTTAAATTAGGAAAGCTACACTTGTGTAAATGTAGTAAATATACTCTTTCACGTCATGGGACGCTTTAGGTGGATGGTGCTAGCCCCATATTTGTGGACTCATCGGCACTCGATAAGGGATGTGTTCAATATCCCGCTGGCTGCCTATATTTCTCAGAAATTTTCTTTGCAAATATTTTTGAGCTAGGAAATGGTCCCCACCGTGAAGGAGGTTTTAACATATGATCATCAGACAGGCAGGTAAGTTCAAGTAATGTTGACTTCCACGGCTTCCGTCTGATAAATATACACCTCGCCAGAATGTGCTTGTCTTATCCAGGAGTATCTCTGGAATGAAACCGGGGTGCTCAAGGAGATATTGGTTTGCAATTGAAGTTACCCTATACCAAAAATAAAAGCCAAAATATAAATATTATTGCCTTCTATGATATTTGTTTGTCTATAAATGTAGTTTTTCTGAACTAAAGATTGCAGGTCATTGAACTTACGGTTGCCTATATATGCGTGTCTATCATCATTATCGTCATCATCATCATCATCATCATCATCATCATCATCATCATAATCAAGTACCCTGCCAGCAGCCGGCATAGGCGTTCATGACTCTCCACAGATCTCGGTCCTGAGCTTTCTGGATCAACACTGCTGATGGTATTCCCCCATGCCACCGTCTCAATCATCCAGTATCATTTCTCTAGCTCTGCCTCTGCCTCTCTTCTCATCGATCTTTCCAGTTGTCACTATGTTCTCCAATGCCTATCTTCTCATATCATGACCAAAGAAAGCTGCTTGTCTATTTCTTACTGCTGTATATTATGTTTTAGCTTCATTAACCCCTCTCAGGCAATCGTTGTTAGTTACTCTGGCAGTCCAAGTAATTCACAAAATTCGTTTTAGAAACCACATTCCTGTTGCTTCCAAGTTCTTCCTGATTTGTTAATTTACTTTCCTAGATTTACTTCCATACACTAAAACATTGAGACTTGGGCAAGTTGAGGGGAATCTTAGCCCGGAGTTAGATTTAGACTTGGGCAAGTTGGGGAGATACTTGGCCCAGAGTGAAAAGTGAGGAACCTGCAGTTGAGTGAAGACTGACTGTACACTCACTCGTGTTCGATATGAATTAGTAAATATATTTTATGTGTGCAAGACGGTGTTCTCGAGTGACTACCAGTTATTGATAAATAGTCCGGCATGGGTGAATGAAAGTGTTCAGAGCTACGGTTCTAAATATTAAAACAGACTTACCCTAGACATCACCATAATCGTTTCTAGTTTGTTACAATGGACTGTGACAGATATAATTTACCGAATGTGTCTCTTAAGTGTTTTAATTATCTAAACTCATAGGTATTATTGTGCTTACCGGCACTGCTACTTTAGTGTCTAAAGTAGTCTGATTACCTGACTTCTGGTTCAATATTAGGCCGATCCATTTGGGCCGTGGCGTGTTTTTGCTTGTGGTTACGGTGTACTTACGCATTTACCTAATTTTGTACTTGCACTACATGGTTTCGTCACCTAGCTACTGACCTTAGTGCTTGGTGCGACACTGTGAGTTATGGAGTTATGAGGAATCCTTTTTCATCTGTCAATGGTGATTTGCATGTTCAGAAATAATGGCGGATGGTTGGGTTGCCGAACTAAGTGTTTCGCCTTATGCAGTAATGCGCTTGCAGTTGCTTTCTAGTGACTGCTGATTCCATCTACGATGAACTGTAACTCTATTTGCGGATTGTTCTGTTGAAAATCTGGCAGCTGCCTTATACATGCTTTTATATGTGTGTGTGTCCTCTTGGTATTTGTTGTTTTCCTTATGGGATTGGGGGACTGTTGTCTTTTCCATTTTCACATGGGACAATAAAGGGCTTTTTTTTTGGTGTTATATTCGCTGCACAGGAACGGAGCATTATGGGGTAACTTGTTGCCGTTATATCTGAACTGAGACTAACGACTAATGCCTAATTCTGACTCTTTGAACTGAAAGATAATGATCGTTTTACTTACCTCTACGTATGTGTAAGTACATAACTGGTCTGATGCCCTGAAATAAAAGTTTGTACTTACCGCTATCGATATATGTATGTCTTTAACTGTCCTGTTACTCTGAACTAAATATGTGTACTTACCTCTATAGATATGTGTGTGACTATAACACAGGTCTACACACATGTGTGTGCCTTAAATTGCATAGCTGTTCTTGGTTAATTGTGTATTGCTGATTCCAAAAATGTAATCATATTGTTTTCTATCACTTCTAACTTTTGAGATAACTAAGCATGACGTTCTTAGTAGGGCAATTGTAATATATAAGCCTAGAGTTAGGTGCCATCAGTGGCAATTTGACTGTAATCTGCATTCATATTGTTTGTAATTACTGTGCATTTATTGCACTAATATAAAACTCCATTATTGTATTAAAACTTGATCAATAGCATGTGTTTATCTGCAGTCAACACACATAAAGCTTCTTTTCGAGGACTTCCTGGAATTTGATATGCCCTGACAGGCATGCTAAATGGTCCAACAGTAATCAGCCATCACGTGGGCATCCCAAAGTCCATGGTATCTCTCTTCCATTGTTTGTATATCTTGGTGAAATTTTTCACCTCGCTCCTCACTAAAGTCGCCAAAGTTTATCGGAAAAGATATGTAAATGGTTATGGAGGTAGTGCAATTTTAAGCCCATGCTGCATCCAAACTTACAAAATCTCGACGGCATGTTTTCAACTAATTCAGAATTACTGTCTGTTTTCAAGTTATCTAGAAAGTTTTGCACAACCAAAACAACTGATGGTCAGGCTGCTGACTCTCGTATGTTCATCGAATCAAAAAATGTTCGTTTATTAACTTTGTAATTTGAGGTACATCAAAAATGTCCAGCTTTAAGTTCTTTTTACGCTCAATTCTGAAAACTTTCTGCATAAATAATTAAAACAGGTACCATCATTATTCAGTACCTTAACACACTGCTTCATCAAGCCAAGCTTTATATGTAATGGTGGCAGTGGAACTCTTTTTTTCCATTAATGAAAGGTTTGTTGACAATGTTTTCTTCTCTAACTTTAAATTCATCCCTCAACGGCCATTATTTCTTTGTCTATTGCGTATCTTTTGCCTTGATATCCCACACACATATAAAGCATGGATATTTAGTAAGTCCCCATTGATGTCCAAACAAGAAATTCATCATATTAAAATATACACAAAACATACATATATGTTCTAAATACTTCATTTTGTTTTTTTCAAAACTGCTTATTGTAGCATACTCCACCTCCATTGTAGTAGAATGGGCAATTGCAATTGGGCCATAGGCCTATTGGTTACCATTGTGCAAGAGAACATCTGTCAAACTTCTTTTACAGATGTCAATGAAAAGTCACGTCTCATCCGGTGTATAACTTACACCCATTTCGTTTACAAGACCTCCTACATTAGTACAAAATACAAGGTTGTTTTCTTTACAAATTAATTGAGAAAAAACATAGCTGTCTGCTGTGATGAAATGTAACCTTTGTTTCAACAGTCAGTAATTGTATTTCTGTCAATATTGAAGCCAAAACTTCCAAAGATTCCTTCGAAAGCTATATATCTCTGAATAGATCATTCAGTTCTCGCTGGAAAATTATCTTCGAAATCACTATTACTATCACGTATCGTACAACATGTTACTGTTGTTTCATCTTCCAGCAGTGAATCAGAAATCTGACTGAAAGTTGGAATTGGTATGTCATCACCGCGTAGAAGAGGCTGTCTAGCAGAATCTAAATCTGGATATTTCCGATTTTCTGTGATTTTTTCCATCAATCCCTGTCAAGGTCCCCAAAGGACAAAACGCAGAAGACAGAGGACAGACATAGGACATGGGAATAGTACGGGTATAGTGGACAGGTCTATACGCCCAGGACGGGGGTTTACCGACAGGACTGTGCCCTTGAATGACAGGGCAGGTTAATCTTGGACGGCACGACGTAGTAGGACTGCCATCAACATACGAGTGAAGGACAGGGCTACAGACCCGACTTAGCATGATCTCCACGGACGCCATGCGGGTCAAGAACCTCGTGACTACCAACCTGAGAGAAAGCTTCGGACGGGACTCGGACTGTGGATGAGAGAGGAAGACTGACTGTTTTGAGAGGGATAATAGACCATTTTCTTAGACATCAGTTTCGCTAATAAGAGAGAATGTGGCCGCTGTGAGCCGTGTGTTAGTGTGAGTGCTGAAGCACGATTATGTTACTCTATGTAAACGAGCGCGAGTGTTGCTGAGCGCTGTGCGAGTTTTGTAAAGTATTTGTACGAGGAGTGTAGTATTGATTTATCAGAATTAAATCAAGACGATACACATGCTTGTTCATGACTTATCGATGCATGTAACGTCTGCCTGTGTGAACCCACTAGACAAACCTCTAGAGACGATGAGAATCCCCTTACTATTGACAACACAGAAATAACAGTCATCATAGTGGTTTTTAAGCTCTCTCCAAACCATTAGAATTCCAAATGTTGTAAGGGACTAGATGGCAATGGATCCCCCCCCCCCCCCCCCAGAGCATTACATACAAAATACTGTAATAATATTATATAAATGCACACATGCATGTATTAAATTTAAAAAAAAAAAAGACTAGAGCTGCTACAGACAAATAAATGTGATAGTTTGATTTAGAAGATTTCATTTCTGCTAAGAATTATCATGCAAAGAGTTAGGAAGAAAATACAACCCGAAATAGGAGAAGAACAATGTGGGTTTGTAGAAGGCAAGGGTGCAGTAAATGATGTGTATATACTGAGAACAGTAATTGGGCGTTCTATGGAAGAAAACTATCTTTATCTATATCTATATAGATATATAAAATCTATATCTTTGCTTTATTGACTACACAAAGTCGACATGATAATGATGCTTGAAGTTCTACAAATTGATGGAAAAGACCTTAGACTTGTGAAAAACATGTATTGGAAACAACAAGCTGCCATCAGAATTGATAATGATGCAGGTCAATATCAGCCTGTTAAAAGAAGTGTGAGACAGGGATGTGTAATGTCTCCAGATCCTTTTTCCCTGTACAGTGAAAATATATTCAGAAATATATTAGATATGGAAGGAATCAACATTGGGGGAAGATACATCAATAACATTAGATATGCAGATGATACAGCCTTGATTGCAGACAATGAACAGGATCTGCAACAATTAGTAGATGCGGTTGTTGCACACAGTGAACAACTAGGGTTAGAACTGAATATTAAGAAGAAACATTTTATGGTCGTCACTTGGAAGAAGGAAATACCACAATGTGATATACGAGTAGATGGACATATTCTTAAACAAGTGAATCGATAGTATTATCTCGGCACAGTCATAACATCTAATGGGAGATGCCTTGAAGAGATTGGAACAAGAATTGGCATTGCGAAGATAGCCTTTTGCAAGATGTAAATATACTGACCAATACAAAGATATCAATTGAAACGAGAAAAAGAGTGGTGAGGTGCTACATAGAAACTGTGCTTTTGTAGGATGTGAAGCGTGGACAATAAGCAGTCAAGCTGAAAAACAGCGGATGGCTGTGGAAATGTGGTTTCTGAGGAAAATGCAAAGAATACCATGGACGGACAGAAAAACCAATGAACTAGTCCTTCAAAAGACGAATGAAGATCGTAAACTGATTAGAGTCATTAGACATAGACAGTCAAAACTTTTTGGGCATGTTATGAGAAGAAATGACTTGGAGAACTTGGTGACAACTGTCAAGATCGAAGGGAAGAGACCAAGGGGAAGACCGAGAAGTAAATACCTGGATGGATTAGCCACATGGCATGGTCGAGACAGGAACACGGAGCTGATCCACGACTCTGGTGATCGACTGAGATGGCAGAACATGACCGCCCACGCTTAACGGCATGGCAAATGATGGATGGATGGATTTACGCACAACCATGTGTAAAATCTTTGGCACCCCAAAAAAAATGTTTTTGTAGGATTGTGTCATTGGTTTGATACTCTGAACCAAAGGTGTGCACTTACCGCTATTGCTATTTGTGTGTCTATAATTAGTTTGATGTTTTAAACTAAATGTGTGTACTTACCACTATTGATATCTGCGTCGGTATACACGTGCTCATACTCTGAACTCAGTGCTGTTGCTCCAGTTGACCTGGCGCTTGTTGGAACACCCTTGAAGGATACATGGAAGCAGTGGTTATGATCGTCTTCACGTGTCACTTAATCACTGAGGTAGCAACTGGCTAGTACATTGATGTATCATCACTGTAATAGCAAGTCGTTAGCGTACCATAGTGTCATCACTGAGCTCACAAGTAACAGTGTATCTATATTGCATATTTAGAAATCAGAGGGCTGACAAACAATGAACTGCTCTGTCGGGTTTGTTTCATTACAGTTAGTAAAAGCTTGCTAGATGTCAATGTCTGCATGTTAAGGTATTTTCTGACGCATGTTCTGCAGTATTAAGTAACTAGAGTGTTGCAAGGGCACTGCCAAATGGCGTTCATCGCCACAGAACACGATCAATTCGAATGATGGCATTATTATATTATTTCCAATCGGTAAACTATTGTATGCTTACCCAGCATATAAAGACAGGATCCGGCAGACTGCGCGGAATAAATCATGAATAATTCAACGGGTTTGACGGCGTTTAACTGCAAAGCGTTGTGGAACGTAATAAGTATGACAAAGCACGTATAGCGCCCATGTCATCCACTGCACCTGTATTCGTCTCCAGTCGGCTTGACTTGTCTTGCCAATGGATTCAGATGGACTCAGGCGAGAGAGTGTGATTGACGAATTGCGCAACTCTTACTCACTTTAATCCAACTGATCGCGCAAGTCATACTTCATCCAACTTCACTCACGGCTCCAAACTCTCAACACGGCTGAATGAAATGAATGTAATGCCTTTTTTAAGTCTGATAATTTCAGGTATTATGTTATTTTAAAGTACCTCTTTTCTCATTACGCGACCAATTAACATTATGTGCCTGTTTTTTTACCGTTATATATAATGTTCTGCTTTCTTTAGCTTCTTCTTGACATTCGTAGTTAGTTACTCTACCAGTTCAAGGTATTTGCAACATGCATCACAGAAACCACATCCCGGTTGCCTTCAAATTCTTACTAAGTTGGTCGTACACATTCCAGTAAACACCATCAGATAGCCGAAAATATATAAAACTTCACTACTCTTTCTGACATTGATTAAAATTGATTTATTAAGTAAGACATCGTTCATCTTATGGAACGCTGTTTGTGCTTTTTTTTTTTTTTTTTTTAATATTCGCTTATCCTTTACAGGACATTGCTGTCAACAGCAGCATCTTTCAGCTGTCTGTTGATTTCTTGGCAAGATTACGCTCAGTAGTTTGCCATTGCTTTCTGAGCGGCCGGCTCAGTTATCCCGCAAGTCACAAGCGGGGGTAGAACCGCTTCCAGTTCTCGCCCGCTACGAGACTACGTGATAAACGGGATTACGGAGAAAGTGGTGTAATCACTCGGCCAGACAGACTGTTTGTGCTTAGCCTATTAAATTTTGAATCTCTTTTACGCATTTTTTGTCGAATGTTATTATTACCTCTAGATATTTGCTTTATTGACGTGATTAAGCATATTCCAATATCACATATTGTTGTTAACTCTTTTTTGCTTTTTAATTCGAGAATGCGTGTAAATAATCAAATAAAATCCATCTTTTGCACTTTCTATTGCTGCCATGTCTAACAGACGTTGCTGATCGCTTGCGATTTCAATTATTAATACTGGATCTCCTGAGTAACGTATATTGTTTATATTCTAACCGATAACACGTATTCAATGTCTAACTTTCAGCTCTCACTTTAATTTCGCTATAAAGAAAGAAGAAACCCTGTGATCAAACACATCCTTGTCTTACCAGCTGCTCTATCTGTTAATACTTGACCACTTTATTTACCATTTACATCCACGCTACTTTTTCCATTAAATATGTTTGTTTATTATTCAGATATTTACACTTCACTCGTAATATCTTCCAACACTTTGATAATTACGGTTTCACTTTATTAAATGATTTATTGTATTCTATAAATCACAAGAACTGTCATTTTGTATCTCAACTTGTCTCTCCTATCCCATCCATCCATTATGTGTCATGCCGATAAGCGTGGGCGGTCATGTTCTGCCATCTCAGTCGATCACCAGAGTCGTGGATCATCTCCGTGTTCCTGTCTCGACCATGCCACGTAGCCAAGCCATCCAGGTATTTACTTCTCGGTCTTCCCTTTGGTCTCTTCCCTTTCGATCTTGCCAGTCGTCACCAAGTTCTCCAAGTCAGTTCTTCTCATAACATGCCCACAAAATTTTGACTGTCTACGTCTAATGTCTCTAATCAGTTTGCGATTGTCATTTGTTTCTTGAATGACTTGTTCATTGGTTTTTCTGTCTGCCCATGGTGTTCTTTGCATTTTCCTCAGAAACCACATTTCCACAGCCATCAGATGTTTTACAGCTTGACTGCTTATTATCCACGCTTCACATCCATACAGAAGTATAGGTTCTGTGTAGGACTTCAATACTCTTTTTCTCGTTTCAGTTGATATCTTTTTATTGGTCAGTATGTTTTTCATCTTGCAAAAGGCTACATTCGCAATAGCAATTCTTGTTCCAATCCCTTCAAGGCATCTCCTATTAGATGTTACGACTGTGCCGAGATAACTGTATCGATTCACTTACTTAAGAATATACCCATTTACTCGTATATCACATTGTGGTATTTCTTTCTTCCCAGTGACGACCATAATCTGTGTCTTCTTAACATTCAGTTCTAACCCTAGTTGTTCACTGTGTGCAACAACCACATCTACTAAATTTTGCAGGTCCTGTTCATTGTCTGCAATCAAGGCTGTATCATCTGCATATCTAATGTTATTGATGTATCGTCCACCAATGTTGATTCCTTCCATATCTTCTATTGTCTCTCTATAAGTGTTCGTAATGTGGATATTGATCCCGTCGCGTTGGTTACTTACGGGGTATGTGAGCCGGTCACTCAGGAAGCGACGGTAAACTACTCAGCGTAATCTTGCCAAGAACATCAACGGCAGCTGAAAGATGCTGTTGTTGGCTGCAACATCCTGTGGGGGACGTGCAACTTTTAAAAACAAAGTGTATATTGCATTATTTGTTCATTCCCTTTCCTATGTGTAGAATGCATGGAGGACATGAAGAAAGCATTATATGGTATGAAATAATATCTTACGTTAAATTCATCCTGGCAGAATTTATTTCTGCTAACAGTCATAGAGCTGTTATGGTCAGTAACGTTAATCTGGGTCTCATTAAATCGTGAAGCAACATTGCAGTAGCCAATGCTGGCATGGCGTTGGTCTGTGTTATCTTGGCCATCGTTTGGTTTCTTCATCACTGTGAACAGATCAGTCATGTTGATAGGGATATGTACATTCTGACAGTCATAAACTGTTTGTGTGGTCCTAATAGAATTGTTCATTCAAAACAACGTATGCCCTTAGTTAATTTAAACACAGAAGCCACAAACAATTTGTTGCACGATTTATTGCCTGGCATATTTGGCGGAATATCGTCGTATGCTTAATTGCAGCGTTATTTATCATCTGAAGTAAATACATAAATAATATTTAAGCTGAACCAATTAAAACACGTATTCACAGTTATTGTTTAAATGTGGAACATCTGTTATCCCCAAAGTAATTTAATTTTTACCACAAACTCTTTCTCTTTCCATAAAACCAGCTGGAACTGCCTTATTGCTAACGCATCATTGTATTTGAGCAATCGTTATTCCTAGAAAACAGTAAACGATAGCTCAAATATAGTGAGGCGATAAAAATTAGGCTATTCCAGCAGGATTTGTGCACACAGAACGAATTCGTGGTAAATTTGAAATTACCGCTTTGATAACAGATGTTCCACATTCGAACAATGCATGTGATTATGTGTTTTACCTCTTTCAGCTTAAGTATTATTCATCGATTCACTTCCCATGATATATAGCTCCTCTGCATTTATACATCTGACAAGATGCAGTGAAATATGCCAGGCAATAAATTATGCGGCATGTAGCTTTCATAAAACTACCATGTGACATACACACATATGCAATTATTGATATAAACATAGTATTAAGGTATCTTGTTAATTCAGAAGCTTAGATTACACACCTGAAGGCTTTGTTTTTCTGGTCACAGCTTCTTGTGGCTTTGGTGTCACCATTCGTATGCTGTCAATTTCGGCACTATTCTGGTATATATGTTGACTTGGTTTCCCGCGCCCATCTTTTTTATATCTACGTCTCCTATACATTAAAAATATCAGAAACACATATTACACATTATATATATATATATATATATATATATATATATATATATATATATATATATATATATATCATCATCATCATCATGTGCCATGCCGACTGGTGGGCGTAGGCGATCAAGACTCCCCACAGATCTCGGTCTCTGGTTTTCTGGTTCAGCTCTACCGTTGACATTCCTCCATGCCACCGTCGCAATCCATCCAGCATAATTTCTCTTGGTCTGCCTCTGCCTCTCTTCCCTTCGATCTTTCCATTTCTCACGAGGTCCTCCAATGCCTCTCTTCTCATCACATGACCACAAAAAGTAGTTTGCCTCTTTCTTATTGTTGTATATAATGTTCTAGCTTCATTAGCCTCATTCAGGCATTCTTCGTTAGTTACTTTGGCAGTCCAAGGAATTTGCAACATTCGTCTCAGGATCCACACATCTGTTGCTTCCAGTCTCTTCCTAATTTGTTCATTTACATTACAAGATTCATAGCCATACAGCAAAACAGGTTCTATATAGTACCTTAGCAATCGCTTTCTTACATTCAATGATATTGACTTATTGCAAAAGATATTCTTCATTTTCTTAAATGCAGCATTTGATTGCCCTATTCTGCTCTTAATCTCTGTTGTGCATCTTCCATCTGATGTTATACACGATCCTAGATATTTAAAACTATCCACTTGGTGAAGAATGTTCCCATCTCTCTCTATTTCAAATTTGTGTCTTACCTGTTTCTTTGATATCACCATAGTTACTGTTTTCATGATATTCAAGTAGAGTCCTTTCTTTGCACTTTCTGTTACTCCAATGTCCAACAATTGTTGTAAATCTTTTGCATTATGCGCCATCAATTCTGTGTCATCTGCATAGCGTATATTATTTATATTATAATCTCCGAATATTATTCCTGGCTTTTCTTTGATCTCTCTCATCATTACTTCGCTATAGAGGGAGAAGAGATACGGTGACAAACACATCCCTGCCTTACTCCCAGCTTTATGTGTTCATAATTTTCTCATTTATGTCCCATTTCAATTACTGCTATTTGGTTCCAGTAAATATTTTTTAAACTATTCTGAGATCTTTCCATCTCTCTAATCTCTTCATTTTAACATTTTAATCTTTTTATCATGTTTCCACTCTCCACTTTGTGTATCAGTAAAGGGTCCAAAGATGCGTCTTAAGACTTTGTTATCAAAGGTTTGTAACAAGGCTTCGTCTCCTTTAGTTGTACTCCAGGTTTCAGAGCCATACAGTACAGCTGGTCTCATCAGTGTTTTGTATATTGTGATCTTGGTGTTACGAGATAGCGCATTTGATTTTAGTAGATGTTGTAGTGCATAGTATATTTTATTTCCAGAGTTGATTCTGGCTTGTATTTCTTCCCTTATTATGTAGGAGCAATGTATATATACATATATATATATATATATATATATATATATATATATATATATATATATATATATATATATATATATATATATATATACAAGAACATACAAGAACAGTGACATTCTGAAAAATCTAAATATCGAAGGAAGTAGTTCATAAACAGCATCATGTCACTGAAAGTGGAATACTTTGGTTTTATTAAACAACACGACAGCTTAGAAAGAACAGTGACGGAAGGTATGGCTCCTGGAAGTAGAGGCAGAAGTCAATCAATACGAAGATGAGTATAGGACATTGCAGAAACCCTCGGTATCAGAGTACATGGGGCAGGAGAAGTGATTTAGATAAGGAATAAGTTTTCGGAAGGTTGTGACGCGAGGAATGTTTTGCAAAGGATATGCTACACAAGTATGATGATAACATTTTTTTTTAAATTTAGCATATGACCAACT
Source organism: Cepaea hortensis (assembly GCA_963921405.1). Classification (NCBI taxonomy): domain Eukaryota; kingdom Metazoa; phylum Mollusca; class Gastropoda; order Stylommatophora; family Helicidae; genus Cepaea; species Cepaea hortensis. The sequence goes on along the minus strand of OY992885.1, from coordinate 78,092,542 downwards.
TTCACCCCATTAGGTTATCGGGCATCTGGTACTAGTCTCATAGCTTAGACCGTGAGCACTCTTCGAGTAATGTGGACAATATCACTCACACTTTCTTTATTTCCCATTAAACTTCATGGTACTTATGTTAGGCTAGGGCAGCCTAAGAGTCCTGATCAGCGAAAGCAATTTTTCGTCACTGCGTTAATGCGACTCTTCATTAGCCTTTACTCGACTGAAGAAATATGCTGCCACTACAGGCAATGTAGGGGTTGGATATTATGTTGATAGACAAGCCTCCTAATTTACAGACTACAATTGCGTGCGTAGCTACACAACACTAGGGATTATCACCACTATTATCATCATGTGCTTTGCCGATGTGTGTTGGTCATTGTGCTTCTCGTAATGATGTTTGCTGTGTTAATAGATCACAATGCCTGTGTGAGCCTCTGTGTGGGGAGCCTCTGTGGCGAAGTGGTCAAGCCGTTTGACTCGTGCTCCGAAAGTTGTGGGTTCGATTCCGGGGCGCATCCTTCGGTTTACGAGTTAAATGTTTCGGAGACTCCTGTGGATCGCGCTAAAAGCTACGGAGTTCGTGCTTTGTGCGACGCTTTCCGTGCTGCGGAAAGAGACTGAGCCATATGGGATAAAATCCGGTGGAATGAAGTCGACCCTGTCGACTATTAAGCTACTTTTTAAGCCTGTGTGAGCTGTCAGAGTCTCACCCGGAGTTACAACGCGTTGTCTGTACCAACGCCAGTCAATGCAAGGCTGAACTATGATAAACTCTACAGTTATAACGCGGCGTCGTCGACAACGCCAGGCAATCAACACTGAGCGATGCTAAGCAGTCGGTGGTCAGCTGGAACACAGCGTGAACATTGGGGGTCACGCAAGCTGACTCGAGCACAACTGACGCGTGTGCTAAAAGGCTAGTTAGACTGACGGACGGACGTGTGAATGCGGCATGAGAGTTTGTGCATGTATTTAGAGCTAGCCTGTATGACCGTTGGAGATGGAACGCTTGTGGGTTTGACTTGTATGTGGAGTGCATTGATGTATTATTATATTGATGTATTGATTGCTTGTATTTATGATCTATTTGATATTGTGAATTGTGATTGCGCGAAGCCTGTATTGTTTCTGATGTGTGCAGTGCGCGAATAAATAGCGCGAATTATATTATCGGTTATTCGCCTCGTGTTATTTGATAATCATATTTAATATCACACTTGTCAAGATACGAGCCATAGTTCTTGCTCTACGCAAGACTCTGACAGAGCGTAAGTGCCAAGCACGACTAATATCAAATCGAGTAAGCGAACACATACTAATGTAGGTGGAAAAGAATCTTAAACAGTCGTCAGTACAGTCGTCAGGTCATAAAATCCCCAGTTCGACGTTGTCTGGACAGCTGCTTAATAGCCATCACAAAGCTAACAAAGAAGAGGCTCTACGTATATTGTATTCGACGAACAATAATCGGTTGCTCAAATACATCGAGGCATTTGCAATTAGGCGGCATCAGCCTATTTTGTACAAAGAAGAATATTTTAAATTTGCGATTACCGTGATGATAACTAATGCTCCGTATTCCAGCAATATAGGTGACTATGTGTTGTGAGTATTTTAGCCAAAATATAATTAATTGATTCACTTCGTATGATATATAACTCTGCAGTATTCATCTGGCCAGAAGCATTGAAATATGCCAGGCAATAAAGCGTGCAACATATTGGTTGTCGCTTCTGTGTTTAGATTCTCCACAGGAATAAATTGTTTTAAACAATACTTGTGTACTTAAGCACAAATTCTAGTTATAAGCATTTTGACATTATTATTGTCTCAGCCTCTCCTCCATTCACTAAACGCAATAAACCAACGGTTGAAAATAGAATTCGCCTCCTCTTTTTTTGAAACTGGCAGCGACAGAACACTTGCGTGATGATGAAATCTTTGACGGCTGGAAGTCAAACTGGGAGTGGTATTTGTTGATTCTGTGACGTAGGCAGAATTAGCATAAACGTATATAAATGAGATGAGTTAATGAAATGTCTGCAGAGAATTCAAATATTCGTCGCAGTTGGCCAGAAACCCTCAAGGAGGAAGGATGTTTTGTTATTCAGGAGAATTTGTGTAAATTCTAATTCCCGGAGACATCAGTGAGCGAGTGTTCAAAATAAATAGACTTAGATTAGAGGATGGGATAGAAAGGATCTTAATCTTTAGTAGAGATTTTTATGTGATACTAAAAGTAGCGAGTAAATCCAGAGAAATACTCAGATGATATAAGTGATTCTTTCTCTGACTTAGAGAATATCTAATGAATATCTAGTTTTATATTTTGGTTTTTGTTAAGTTCATGTACATCATGAGGGATGAAATTCTCATTCACTATTCATTCAGAATCTTCATGAATAACTGATAATGATTAGGAGAGCTGCCACCAAGATTCTTTTTCTGAACAATCACTTATAATCTTTTTATGGATGATACTTTTCTGAACTATCATTTATAATCTCTTTATGGATGATACTTTTCAGAACTATCATATCATATATATTACAAAGAGATTACGTTTCTTAATATATATGTATTAATGTATAAATTAATTAATAATGTGTTTTATCTATGTGTCTATACATAAGTAGCACACACATAAATATGATGTGATATAATTCAGTCATTTATCCCGGAGAAAGAAAGTATTGCCAGGCTGTGCAATGGTGTCATTCTTGCTGACAGCCAACCAGATAATCTGGGCGACTGGGCCTTGAGAACACAATAATGATTCACCCGCACAGCACATGAATGAAGACGATATCTTGCCGATATTAGGTAAATGCACATATCAGTTGATGTGTGGGAGTCGGAGTCACATCCAAAATGTGGTTTGATGGCATCCAACAGGGTAAGGTAAGGTTTGGCTAGCCTGCCCTGTGCCACACAGCGGCCACGCGCCACCAAATAGAAAGGGATATTCCCAGACAAGTCACAAAACTAGATGACCATATGAAAAACTAAGGCCGATGTGGACGACGTCAGAACACGGCAACGGGGACGCTTCGGGAGAGGACATCAGGACAGCGGTGTTTTCTATGGGCTCCGTGTTGGAGAGGATAGGATCTGGTTTGGTGCAATCTTCTTAGTGAGCGAGGAAATCGTCTGTTGTCTCACATTCATACAGTGATGGGACCGGGACAGGAATAACCTTTAGACGAGTTAAACGCGGCTGGTAAATCCTTGGGAAAAGAGCGACCTTCCGGAAGCAATAGCAGAATTCGGGAACTGAGTCTGTATAACTGTATAACCACCCGTCCCCGTCTTCAGGGGCAGGTTATAATATGGAATAGCATTCTTTGTTGTTCTGCGAGAGCATGTAATAAATGCCTGAAATTGCCGTCGGCTGGTTTGCGTCTGTTTCATCAAGGTGAGCGCTGTTTAGTATTTTGTTGTTGAGTACGAGCAACTTTATGTCTTGGAGTTGAGATGCGTCGGCATGTGTCAAGACAATGTGGGGTCTCTGATCCAGAAAGCATTGTGTGGATGTAAACAACGAAGATTCCCGCCATATCGCTAAGTAAACAAAGAATGCACACCAGAATCAATTCCTGAAACACGATTCAGCACCAAGATCGCTTGTTACGCGCCAACATGGCAGTTGCCGGAAGATCATAAATTATATCAAAATACTTATTGTTTGACGATAAGAAATTTGCAGGTAAACTGACTAAGTAATTGTAATTAAACTAGTCCTTCATGAGTGCACACCTTAGCTCAAAATAACGCACCACGCAATACGGAACGAAAAGCGCAGGAAGATCCGGTTTTCAAAATGTCGACACAAACAGTGGAACATTTCAGAAATCAGTGAAAGTAATTTATGATGTATTATTATGAGAATACCTGTATAAGGTAAGAAGAACATTAGATTATAAATTAATGTATCTGGTTATTGGACACACACAAGATTACAACATTTGGGCGTCACAGAAAGAACTGCACACATTATACACGCACCATTAGAAACATATTGAAGAACACGACACGACATTAACGAAGAAACGATGTTGGAAACACTACGGCCTACAAACGCTTGAATATTATACGCACACTATGTTGTCTGCGGAAATGATATACACAGTTGACACGACACACTGGACACTTGAACACAGTTGATGCTCAACAGTCAACGAAGACAATGATACCGAACATGAACATATTTACTGCCGACACTCTATCAAAAATGCATTATCGGCGCAAAGTACAGTTGCTACTGACATTATTTGTTCTACATTTCTTTAAACATTGACACTTGAGGACGGGGGATGCTGAAGGATGATATATAACATTATGAAAATTAAGTTGACACAGTACGCCATGATGCAAGTAATGTTCAACAACGATAGTCACTGAAACTTCACTACTGTCACATACGAACATTGAACGTTACAAACTTTACACAGTACCACTTCATTACTTTGAACTTTACTCTTCACGGGAAACTTCAATATATATTTACGAGTTACAACGGGATATCTGACAGAATACATAGAGACACGTTATCATTACACCTCAGCATGCAGGAAATCTAACACGTGTACACTCACTTGATTTGAAGTCGAAGCATACAGATAGACTTTAATGTCACATAGTACCCAATTGTTCAAGGTATTTAATCGATAACGATTCACATTGGGACAGTTATAGTTATTATATCGGGACATTAAAGGACATTATACACATCAAGATACTACTGGACACGACACTGCACCTGAAACGTATCGAGACGTTACATGTTCCTCAAGACTCTGACGCCAGGACAGACGTACACTATCACACGGATTGACAACTACCATTTTTCATCGTGACACCAGACACAGTCAGCTTGTTCACGCATTGGACTTTATGTACCAGAACTGGATGCAAGCAGATCTACTGATTCCACTGTAGGCATCATTCCTTCCGATACCTACAGCAGATTAAAGTGATTACAATAAGGCTGCAGTAAAACTCAAACTTCGTCGTTACACCACAACCAACTACGTGTTATGGGTTGGTCACTATCGTACACAGTTCCTCTTGTATATTTAAACCAGCACACCAATACTTGAGTGCTGATGACGGATCATTCTTTATCGAACTGACACTGATCTGATCGACACACAATTATTCTATATCAATTTTCGAGCGATGAATGTTATCTACGTTCAGGAGAGGCGGAAAAAGGCCAGTAACTTGTGTTGTTGATTAGTATGATGTTGAATCTTAATAAGGCACTATTTATCAATATTTTTTTGTGTGGGCGGTTGGAAGGGCTTGGATGAACTTGATTGGTTCATGAAGTGATTTGTGTGTTGATTTGTGTGTCGCCAGGTCATTACGAATTACATTTTTGTTTTGATCTTGTGGGCATCACCACAATACTATTGTCTTGTCATAACTGTAGTAGTTTAGTATGTGCGTTACCTGTAAAAAAAAAGGTGGTTAAAATTTTTTTTTTTTTATTGTTTGTGAACATGTATTCGCGTCACTCGTCATTCGTCTTTTATGATTGTTAGTTGTCTTGCGTTGCATATATATTGTGTATTGGATATATTTATTCATATTTATTTCTCTAGTTATATTTATTTCGATCATTATAGAGATATCTGATTGATTTTTTTTGTGGTGTTCGAATTGACACTACAAATTTAATTGAGTTACATTTACTCAATTGTGTTACAACATTTACCTTACTATCTGAGTGATAGTGATCTGAGACAATATTACAATTTTGTCGATTCTTTTCTTCTCTTGCATACTTCCATATTTATTTCAGCTAGATAGTTCATTTTACAGGTAAGACAATAGGACAAGATGTCTACACTACAACATTTCATTGAATTAGGTGAAAGGACTGGGTTAACTGGTTCTGACCTTAGAGATTGGGCAAAGCATGAACTCAATGAACAACAAAAACGTGACAAAGAAACTAGACAACTCCAGCTTACAGCAGAGAAGGAAGCTAGACAACTTGAAAAAGAGGAAAGACAACTACAAGCTACGCGTGAAAAGGAAGAAAGACAACTTCAACATACACGCGAGAAGGAGGAGAGAGAATTAAAGGAAAAGGAGATGGCTTTGGAACGTGAACGAATGGTGGCTACGGAAAAAGAGTTAATTATGGAGATGCAAATAAAAGAAAAACAATTGGCGTTTGATAAGGAAAGACTGGCTACAGAGACACTCTGGAAGGACAAAGAACTCGAAGGTAACTTAAAGGTCAAGACTCTGGAGATGGAACGTGGAGCTGAAATCGAACGAGAGAAAATGCTGGCTAAGCAGAACGATCCTGTGAAAAAGTACCAAGGTTTATTCAGGAATTTTCAACAAGGTGATTCTGTTAGTTCATGGATAACGAATTTTGAGGTGCTCGTAAAGTATTATAAGGTACCGGAGAAGGATGTACCGATTTTATTTCACCTTCACCTCGCGTTAGAGCCGTTGAAAGTGATCGAGTTAATTCCTGAGGATTTACGTACAAATTACAAATATATGCGCGATCGTGTGCTGTCACATTTTTCATTAGACGAATCTGGATTACGTACAAAGTTTAAAACACTTACACCGAAATCGAATCAAACATTCCTGGATTTCGCTTCGGAAATGTCTTCTAGTTTTGATAAGTGGTGTAAGGCTGCATATATTAATGATAGTTATGAGCAAGTGAGAGACTTAATTATCAGAGATAGAATGTTATCTGCGATACCAGAACCTATGTCAGTATTTCTTATGGAAAACAAATGTAAAAGTTTAAGTGAAATGGAGAATAAGGGTGAATCTTTTTTCAATGCACATAGGGATATTTTTGCTAACTGTACACAACCTGAATTAGTGATAGGAGCAAGTGCAAAATTTCAAAGAGGAAACAGTAAGTTTAGAAAGTTTGGTAGTAGTACTAATAGAAATAGTCCGTACAATAGAGAAGGTGATAGACCAAAGAAAGGCCAATTCAACAGATGTCAGTATTGTAGATTATCGCATGGAAATTTAGAGATGTGTGATAAACATCCAGGTTATACCGCATATCTGAAGGACATTATTGATAAGAAGAGAAGTAAGTATGACTCGTTTAAAAGAAGCATTAAATGTTTCTCATGTAGGGCATATGGACACACAAGCAGGACTTGTCCAATGAGAAAGTCCTGGAAGGAAGCGAGTATCGCATATATGTTGTCTAGTTGTAGTAGCGATTCAGATGATCTAGAGGACACACACGCAGCCATTATAGAGTCATACAATAACGAAACAGGTAAAGAAGGTCATAATAGTAATGATGACCTTACATCAGCCAATAAGAGACATATTCACGAAGCAAATGCAGCATACACTCGTCAAGGTACTCTGACGATACACCAAGCGTTGGTGAATGGTTTACCAACAACCTGTTTTAGAGACACAGGGTCCGATATTACAGGTGTTAATCACAAACTCATAAGAGAAAGTGATTATACAGGTAAAAGTATTGAGTGCAGGATATTTGGGGGTACAATAGAAATGTACAAAACTGCATGGGTCAGCATAAAATGCCCATACTATAAAGGTCTAGTGTGCGCAGCAGTACTACCAAACCCATGTGCTGGGTTGATAATTGGTAACATCGCTGATGTCAAAGATTACGCTCAAAATATAGAACGCAAACCTGATGTGATACTCACAACAACACAAACCTACATATCACAAGAAGAAGGAATTACACATTCATTAAAAGTTCAACTGACTGGTAATAACAACAGTGTGGCACACAAAAATAGAACAAAAGTTAAACACAATAGTTACAAACAACAGATGAAATGGGATGTTGTAACCATATTTATGACAAACATGTTGAGTTGGCTTAAATTGACCTTATCTCAGGTTACATCCATAGTCACAAACACAGTCTCACAAACAAAGGCATATATTGATGATATTGCGAATAAAAATACATTCATTCAATCACTCAAGAAAATTTACACACAAGTCAGTGATAACAAACAAAATTACAAGGCATTAATTAATGCATACTTTATTTGCTTGGCTTGTTTCTGCTACAAATTAATCAAATATACTGTATTGTCGTTATATATACGAATGAAAGTTATGACAGTGTTCAATTTAACAAAGTTGAAAAATACAAATATTAACATACGTTCAGTACGGAAACACCATAAGTATGAAAGAAAGAAAGAGAGAAAGAAATAGAATAAAAGAGAAGAATAAAAGAAAAATAAAATGGGATGAAAGTGTTAGGTTCATATTAACACAAAATACATTACAGACACATTTACAGTCTTATTACTTAGAATTCCAAATTTCTTAGATCTAAATCTATATTTGTTCAAAGTGTTCACACTATCTCATATCTCCACACTTAGGTGTGTGAAAATATTTTAGTTTTCTATTCTTCAGATAATTGTTAGTAACTATATTGTTATTGGAGGAACTTAATAGTTCATGATGATGAATTGGTTTAAGGATTGATTCTTGTTGAGTCATAATAGTAGAATATAATTCTGAGTTATTTTCTTAGAAAGTCTTAAATCTTTGAAATGTATGATTTTTCATATGTCTATATCTGTATTACAGACCTATAAAGATAGTTTGGACAGAGGATCATGAGAAATTGTTACAACAAATAAAAACTCTATTTAGTACATATCCTATTTTGAAATTACCTGATATTTCAAAAGACTTGGTTTACAAACGGATGCTAATTTACATGCTATTTCAGCTGTATTACTTCAATTACATGAATGAAAACTACACCCTATTCTTTACTTCAGTAAGAAGCTATCTGAAACTCAGAGAAACTATGCTGTTACTGAACTAGAGGCTCTAGCTTTAATTGAAAGTATTGAGAAGTTCTCTAGATACTTACTAGGTAGGAAATTTCTGGTTCTGTGGGATAACAAACCTTTACAAATCTTTAAATCGGGTCATCCGAAGAACTCGAGAATACATAGATGGTCTTTACTATTACAAGATTACGAATTTAACATCTGTCACATCCCAGGAAAGGATAATAATCTTGCTGACATTCTCAGTCGATTATAGGTGAAAGACAGATCTTTGTTATAGGTTAATTGGTTGTATTTTATTGTTCTCTTCTTTCATAAGTTATTAAGTTGATAAGATATATGCACATAGCGCCTTATTAGAGAATCAATGTTATAACAATCAAATTTATAGGTAAATTATTATTACAAATAGAATGGAGGCGAATAGGTACATTTGTGACTAATTTTACATTCACGACAGAATCAGCGTGAGGATGAAAATGATCAGACTACACGTGATGCATGCTTGGGACATGGTATATTCGGTGATCAAATTACCAAGTATTTCGTTGTGAACTTAACTGTCTTTATTCTATATGGTGATAGTTTATTAATAAGTTGTTCATTATTTTATGGTTGGATTTAAATAATACTTAGAAAATAATTACCATTGGGGATAGGTTAATTCGACGATATTAATTATTGATTGTTATTTGCATTAAGAAGGTTGTGTATTATTAATTAATATTATGGTATATGGATCACTTCAAGAAGGGCCAAAGAATAAGATACAATCAGAAAAGGATCGATGAAATTTTCAAGGTGGAAAGCAGATAAGGCTACCCTACCCATAAAGATGAGAAATGATTATATGGTACGAGAACAACAACAAGGATCAACTACAAATAACATGGTTACTGGGAAAAACTTCATTATTACCCTCGTCCGAAACTCATGGTAATACCTAGAGCTAGGACACACTTGTCATTAGGACAAGGTAGGGACTAATATGTTTATTAGTTGGTTTGATTGCCCATGATCAGCCACACGACGTCCAAAGGAGGGATTGGACAGGTGGGCGTGCCCGTTATGTAGCTTTTAAATTTTTTTTTGAGGGTAGGTAACGTGGTAGATCCTAGAACTATGTCGTTGTGGGTTAAGGAAAATGATGGTCATAGTTGTACATATCATATATACATATTTAGAGGAGAAAAAAATGATACATCATTATTTTTTATCGGGGAGGGGGCATTATGCCACACAGCGGCCACGCGCCACCAAATAGAAAGGGATATTCCCAGACAAGTCACAAAACTAGATGACCATATGAGAAACTAAGGCCGATGTGGACGACGTCAGAACACGGCAACGGGGACGCTTCGGGAGAGGACATCAGGACAGCGGTGTTTTCTATGGGCTCCGTGTTGGAGAGGATAGGATCTGGTTTGGTGCAATCTTCTTAGTGAGCGAGGAAATCGTCTGTTGTCTCACATTCATACAGTGATGGAACCGGGACAGGAATAACCCTTAGACGAGTTAAACGCGGCTGGTAAATCCTTGGGAAAAGAGCGACCTTCCGGAAGCAATGGCAGAATTCGGGAACTGAGTCTGTATAACTGTATAACCACCCGTCCCCGTCTTCAGGGGCAGGTTATAATATGGAATAGCGTTCTTTGTTGTTCTGCGAGAGCATGTAATAAATGCCTGAAATTGCCGTCGGCTGGTTTGCGTCTGTTTCATCAAGGTGAGCGCTGTTTTGTATTTGGTTGTTGAGTACGAGCAACTTTATGTCTTGGAGTTGAGATGCGTCGGCATGTGTCAAGACACCTGTATTCTTTCCCCTTCCCTCTTGTTTTTTTTTCTCTCTTTCTTCCCACCCATTTACTGTGAATGTGGATATATGTTTTGGTCCATGTTTTCAACATGGGAAGGAGGTCTTTTGGCTGACATGAAGAATAGCATCATCAGGAGGATCAAAATCATCATTGAAAGAAGAGGAAATCTACCTTCTAATGCGGGAAGTGCGAACTAACATTGAACATCATTGACCCCTCAGATTTCAGAGCAACCCCAGCCTTATCGAATCCAGTTAAGTACTCTATTGATACCCTCTAAAATAGCAATGGCTAACAACAACCCCAGTAACCTGATTTCTATGGATCGCGCTATATTGAACCTAGGACATTTTAGTATAATATTTGTGGTGAACTCATGGACATTTTAGTCTAGTATTTGTGGTGAACCGAAGGACATTTTAGATTAGTAGTTGTGGTGATATAAGAGACATTTCAGTAATTCACTTGTAATGAAATAACATTGATAATTTAGTTAATGCACGGAAACATTTTAAGTAATGTACGGTGATAATTAGAGAAGCTGATATGTCGTATTTGGTGTTTTTGAGTTGTGTACAATTTATGATGTCACTCGAAAATACATACCCCCTTCCCCCTGTTTTCCCATTATAATGTTATAATTTATAAGAAGGAGTTGTTCTCTTTTCTTGTTGGTTTGTCTAAGATTTTTGTGTGTTGAATGTGTTATTTGCTACATAATTTAACATCATCTCTGGAGAGCAGTATGTGGCAGGAAAACGGCACGTCATTTTTTTTTTCAATTTACACAAAAGTGAGTTTTCTCCTCTTTCAAGAGGCGGTGAATTTCCTGGATCTCCCAAACTTCTGCGTGAAAACCTTTCTTTATGTCTATTAGAAACTTACCTTATGACCTCTCTCCACCCCTTTTTTTTTGTAGTTGTCGGTCTTAGTTAATAGGGATATATATCTTCCCTGCTAAATCTACTTAACCACAAACATCATGATCGTCTAATTACCCAAGAATCACGTATAATACACCAGCTGAGGGATAAACAAAAGGCAACATTCCACGTGCATTATATGATTATAAAGAATATGGTATACGAATAGTTATAATTTAATATCAAACTAATACATCGTTGTTCCATCAGATACTGTTGACATATGCTTCCTGTAAATATCTTCGAACTGTGCTTCTGTCACTAAATCATCGATTGTGTTTACTGTCCTTTGATTTTGTTTGAACGCGTTTCTTTCTTTCTATTATGTTGGGTATAAAGGTCATCGCCTTGCGGTGCTTCTGCCTGTTGTTTGCTTACGTATATAGTTCTTTTAGTATATTTAAATAACGAAGACACAAACAATAGATTGCCTGTCATATTTCTCTGCATCTCGTCAGGAACATACTGCAAAAATCACACAACATAAAATACAGTAATTAGATAAATCTTTTAAGCTGAAATATATAGATGTTATCAAAGTAATTTCAATTGTCTACAATGCTAATTTTAAACTGACTATCATGTCTTTCTGTTTACGCAAAACTGACCTATGCAAAGTAATAGTGATGACTTCTGCGACCTTTAAACAGTGATTATTTTGTGTTTTGAACAACACACGAAACGCACTGAATCTTTTGTTTGTGTCTTCATTATTCAAATTCACTACGGGATACATTGTTTTAACTTTTTGTATATCCAAGATAAGGATAGTGTATATATCCTAGATAAGGATAGTGTTTCCACCTTGTTGTGGTGGGGGATTTTGAGTTTCTCAATGACCATGAGAGCTATGCCGGTGGTAGCATAGCTACCAGCAGGGCCTCCCAAGTCGGACAGGTCAAATGGTAGAGAACAGACAAAGAGAAACACCCTGGTCCTCCAGGTTGGGGGTTGAAGCGTGGGGTTCACATCCCCACCTTTGTAACAACCAATTTGTTACAAAACAGATACATGAGCCTCGAATTCGGACTGACTTATTTGGACATCGACCTTGGAACGTTAAAGGACTTTTGAGATTTGGAACATGGAATGTACGGACACTATATCGAGCTGGAGCGGCAGAAGAATTAACCCGGGAGCTGGTTGAGTATAAAATGGATATAACAGCAATTCAAGAAATAAGGTGGCCAGGAGAGTGTACTTTAGAGCAAAATGGAATGATTATATAATATATGGAGGAAACACCCAAAATAAACATGAATTAGGAACAGGATGTGTCATCAAAAAAGAGTTATGGGGGAACGTTTTAAACTTTAAAGCTGTTAATGATAGGATTAGTAAATTACGAATAAAAAGTAAATGGAAAAATATAACGATGATTAATGTACATGCACCTACTGAAGAGAAAGAAGATGATATTAAAGAAGACTTTAATAATGATCTGGAAGATGTCATAGAAGAAACCCCCCAAACAGGACACCCTGATTGTGCTGGGAGACTTCAACGCAAAAATAGGCAGAGAGCAAACTCATAAAAAAGTTGCTGGCATGGAAAGCATACATACAACTTCAAATGATAATGGATGGAGAGTCATCAACCTAGCAGAAGCCAAAGAACTGCAGATCAGCAGTACCAGACTGCAAAGAAAGGATATACATAAACAAACTTGGAAATCATGTGACAAGAGAACCTATAATCAAATAGAGCACATTTTAATTAACAACAAAAATGCATCAAACATACAACAAGTTAGAAGCTATAGAGGAGCTGAGTGCCACAGCGACCACTTCCTCGTTGGGGCAAAATTTAAAATAAAACTTAAGAGAGTTTTCTATGCTAAACTACAAAGGTTACACCCAACATATAATAGAGAAAAACTACAAGAAATTACAGTCAAAGAGAAATGTGCAGATGAAATAAAATGTAAACTTGAAATTCTACAAAACCCGTTGGAGGAAAGCGTTGACCGAACTTGGTTGAACATCAAGAATACAATTCAATCTACCGCAGAAGAATGTCTCGGTGTGTTAATCACGCATAGAAAGAACAGATGGTTCAATCCAATATGTGAAGAAGCAGTCATTAGGAAAAAGAATGCCAGACAGCTATGGCTAAATGACATCGACAACATCCAAAAGGAAGAGCAATATAGAAATGAATGTAAAGAGGCTACAAAAATAGTTCGACAGCAGAAGCGAGAATATATGAGTAATATAATCAAAGATATGGAAACTAATCACCAGAAAAACGAATCCAGAAAGTATTTTAAGGAACTGAAGTCAATGAAACGAGGGCACCAGCACAACACATATGGTTTAAAAGACAAAAATGGGTATATGATAAATATCAATGAAGAAATGTGCAACACTTGGAAAGAATACTTTGTTGAATTACTAAATTGTGAAGCTCCAAGTAACACTTTCCCACAGGAAGAGGTTCTAACGTGTTAACCACAAATTGAAGAACCTGCATTTGAAGAAATCCTATATGTAATCACACGACTTAAAAACAATAAGGCAACTGGGGCTGATGGAATTGCTGCTGAATTTATAAAGGCGGTAGCCATGCATTACATCTAAAGCTATACGAACTAATAATAAAAATCTGGAGGACAGAAGAATTACCCCATGACTGGAAAGAGTCATTATTGATACCTATCTTTAAGAAAGGAAACAAGTTCCAGTGTGAAAATTATAGAGGAATATCACTACTGTCCATAAGCTATAAGATACTATCCGCAGTATTACTATATAGACTAAAACCATATTCAGAATACATATTAGGTGACTACCAGGCGGGTTTTAGATAAAACATATCAACAATAGATCACATATTTATCTTACGACAAATAGCCGAGAAAAATTGGGAATATAAAAGAGATCTCCATAACATTTTTGTGGATTTTAAAAAAGCTTATGATAGTGTCCATAGGAATACTCTATGGAATGCTATGCGGGAATTTGGAATACCAAGGAAGTTAATCAACATGACCAGACTATGCATGGAATATACTTATAATATAGTAACATATAAAGGCAGGAAATCAGACCCTTTCCAAATAACATCTGGCTTGAAACAGCGTGATGCACTATCGCCGCTACTCTTCAATCTGGCTCTAGAGAAAGTTGTAAGGAAGGTAAAGGAGGAATGTGATATTGGAGGAACATCCAAGCTGCTTGGTTATGCAGATGATATAGATATTATAGGGGAAAATGAACAAAAGACATTGGAAATATTGACTCACTTAAAGGAAAAAGCCCAACAGATGGGGCTGGTTATCAACCAAGATAAGACAGAATATATGGTAATTTCAAGAGAAGGAATGGCTAAAAACGCTGACCACTTACAAATAGATAATATGACCATTAAAAGAACGGAAACATGAAAATACCTGGGTACAATCTTCAACTGCTCCAATATCATAAGGGAAGAAATACAAACTAGAATCAATTCTGGAAATAACATATACTATGCACTACAACATCTACTAAAATCAAAGGCGCTATCTCGTAACACCAAGATCACAATATACAAAACACTGATCAGACCAGTTGTGCTGTATGGCTCTGAGACCTGGAGTACAACGAAAGGAGACGAAGCCTTGCTACAAACCTTTGAGAACAAAGTTTTAAGACGCATCTTTGGACCCATAATGGATACACAAAGTGGAGAGTGGAAAAGAAGAAGTAACAAAGACATTTATGATCTGTTTAAGTCCCCGCTAATCACTGGTATCATGAAGGCTAATAGACTACAATGGATGGGGCATAAAGAAAGAATGGAAGATAATAGGGAAACAAAACTCGGTTACACTCAGGAAACAGATGACCGTAGACCCCGAGGTAGACCAAGAAGACGGTGGAGAGATAATATATATACAGACCTACAAGCACTTGGAATCAACGACTGGCAAGAGAGGGTCAACCAGAGAGACGAATGGAGACGGATTGTATTTGCAGCAAAGAACCTCAATGGCTCGGAACGCTGAAGAAGAAGAAGAAGGGGAATAATGTCATCAGCCTTTATTCCTGGAACCTGTTATGTGTATATATTGAGTCAGTTATTACCTCCAGATAAGTACACAAATCACACTCAGTGTAACCAGTACAACGATGGCGACTGCCTGCCCCACAATAATAGCTATATGTTCTTGTTCTTGTACTGGCAGCGCTGGGGGAAACAGAAATAACATCACATAACAGCATGCTTGATAACGCCATAGCTGTTCGACATTTTACGTGTATGGACTGCATGTATACTATATCATATTTCATGGACTGGATCACAAAACATTGACTAGATTACTATAAATCTAGTATATTACCACAATCTACTGCACATATGCACAAATGATAGATCAATATACTTATAATTTTTCACTAAACATATGATAAATCACTACACACATAATATACCACTACACATACTCTACACCACTACAGACAAAGTAGACTGCTACATATATAATAGATTATTACATATCTACTAGAGATTTACATATTTGATAGATCACCACACCTCTACTAAACATCTACACATATGATAGATCACTACACATCTAATACACATCTATACATATGATAGATCATTACATATATGATCGATTACTACATATATGATAGATCACTACATATATGATAGATAACTACACATATGATAGATAACTACATATGTGATAGATAACTACACACATGAGAGATCACTACACATATAATAGATCACTACATATATAATAGATCACTACACATATAATAGATCACCACACATATAATAGTTCACTACACACAGACACACACACACGTACACACACACACACACACATATATATATATATATATATATATATATATATATATATATATATATATATATATATATATATATATATATATATATATATATAGCTGCGGACGATGTGCCAGCAGATCGCCTTGCGATGATATTTTACGAAATGGTATGAGTGTCGGTTGTTCAGAATCCAATGGCAAACTACTGAACGCAAACTTGCCATGAGATCACAACAGCAAAAAATGATGGTATTGATTGCGACGTTCTGTCTGGATGTGAAGCGTGGACGACGAGAAGAAAATCTGGAAATGTGGTTTCTGAGGAAAATGTAAAGAATATTACTTGCAGACATAAAAACCGATGGCCAAGTCCTACAAGAAACAAATAAAAATCGTAAACTGATTAGAGAATTTAAATGCAGATAGTAAAGATATTTTGGACATGTTATGAGAAAAAAAAAAAAAAATTGGAGAACTTAGTGACAACTACTACTACTACTACTACTTCTTCTTCTTCTTCTTCTTCTTCTTCTTCTTCTTCTTCTTCTTCTTTCTTCTTCTTCTTCTTCTTCTTCTTCTTCTTCTTCTTCTTCTTCTTCTTCTTCTTCTTCTTCTTCTTCTTCTTCTTCTTCTTCTTCTTCTTCTTCTTCTTCTTCTTCTTCTCTTCTTCTTCTTCTTCTTCTTCTTCTTCTTCTTCTTCTTCTTCTTCTTCTTCTTCTTCTTCTTCTTCTTCTTCTTCTTCTTCTTCTTCTCTTCTTCTTCTTCTTCTTCTTCTTTCTTCTTCTTCTTCTTCTTCTTCTTCTTCTTCTTCTTCTTCTCTTCTTCTTCTTCTTCTTCTTCTTCTTCTTCTTCTTCTTCTTCTTCTTCTTCTTCTTCTTCTTCTTCTTCTTCTTCTTCTTCTTCTTCTTCTTCTTCTTCTTTTCTTCTTCTTCTTCTTCTTCTTCTTCTTCTTCTTCTTCTTCTTCTTCTTCTTCTTCTTCTTCTTCTTCTTCTTCTTCTTCTTCTTCTTCTTCTTCTTCTTCTTTCTTCTTCTTCTTCTTCTTCTTCTTCTTCTTCTTCTTCTTCTTCTTCTTCTTCTTCTTCTTCTTCTTCTTCTTCTTCTTCTTCTTCTTCTTCTTCTTCTTCTTCTTCTTCTTCCTTCTTCTTCTTCTTCTTCTTCTTCTTCTTCTTCTTCTTCTTCTTCTTCTTCTTCTTCTTCTTCTTCTTCTTCTTCTTCTTCTTCTTCTTCTTCTTCTTCTTCTTCTTCTTCTTCTTCTTCTTCTTCTTCTTCTTCTTCTTCTTCTTTCTTCTTCTTCTTCTTCTTCTTCTTCTTCTTCTTCTTCTTCTTCTTCTTCTTCTTCTTCTTCTTCTTCTTCTTCTTCTTCTTCTTCTTCTTCTTCTTCTTCTTCTTCTTCTCTTCTTCTTCTTCTTCTTCTTCTTCTTCTTCTCTTCTTTCTTCTTCTTCTTCTTCTTCTTCTTCTTCTTCTTCTTCTTCTTCTTCTTCTTCTTCTTCTTCTTCTTCTTCTTCTTCTTCTTCTTCTTCTTCTTCTTCTTCTTCTTTCTTCTTCTTCTTCTTCTTCTTCTTCTTTCTTCTTCTTCTTCTTCTTCTTCTTCAGCGTTCCGAGCCATTGAGGTTCTTTGCTGCAGATACAATCCGTCTCCATTTGTCTCTCTGGTGGACCTTCTCTTGCCAGTCGTTGATTCCAAGTGCTTGTAGGTCTGTATATGTATTATCTCTCCACCGTCTTCTTGGGGGGTCTACGGTCATTTATTTCCTGAGTGTAAGCGAGTTTTGTTTCCCTATTATCTTCCATCCTTTCTATATGCCCCAGCCATTGTAGTCTATTAGCCTTCATGATACCAGTGATTAGCGGGGACTTAAACGGATCAACTGGCAAGATTAAAGGAAAAGGAACAAGGTGAAGGCATAGAAGTAAACACCTGGATGGCTTGGCCGTGTTTTGTTGTTGAGACAAGACAAAGAAGTGATCCACGCCTCCTTCCTCCTGTGGTTGTGTGAGATAGCGAATCATGGCAACATGACTGCCCACGCTAATATATATATATATATATATAAGCGTCCTGTTCGTCTCTCTTTCGAGAGGGGTGCGCCATCCTCAGTTATGCACTCCTATGTCTGCGTGTGTCTGACTTCTGCGTTTAGTTGTGTAAGATTTCCTTCCTCTATATATTCCATCTAAGTTTAAGGATTATGTCTTTCCGTGGGTGATTACTAACAATTTTGCATGAAATCAGCCTTACGGCCCACACTATGCATTTTTCAACTATCGTGTGATTTGTAACGTGGATGTTTTGTACAAGGTTGCTCATGTTTTTTGCTCTGTTTATCCGTGAAGGCAAAGTATCCGATCTCACTATCCAAGAGATAGGGAGATATAATTAGATACCAACAGTTCTTGGAAACAATTCCAAAACGCTATGCTGAGATCGAACCCGTTACCTTCTGTGCCTGAAGTTAAACTTCTTCTGCGCACCTAAACCTATCAATGCAGTGCAGTTTCCCATACACACACAGACACAGACACACATATAGACACACAAACACACACACACACATATATATATATATATATATATATATATATATATATATATATATATATATATATATATATATATATGGGGTGGGAGGGGGTGTTCTTCAGTGCTATATTAGGTATTGCTCGTTCTTGTCCAGACAGTGATCAAGATTCCATCCCAGTCCGATGCAGTATTGGAATAAACTAAATGACCATGAGATCAAATAAGCCTCGCAAAATTAGTACAGGATAATGTGAGGAAGAAAATTATTTTGGATGACAAGGAAAACACTCGAGAGTTGCTGCCGATAGGGATTACCCGCTACATGAAGCTATTGATATGGAAAAGGGTCATAGACAAAGACGAGGCAGGTACTGGATGGCACAGACAGACATATCTATACGTCAGGTTTGTGAACTAGAGACCATCAATCGTGAAAAAGAGTGGGTTGAAGCACCGGAAGTCTGGCACAATGTAATAGTTACACTGGGTCGTGAGTGCAGAAAATGGGCAGCGGACCGCACAGAGTTTGAGGTGCAACAGCTGATGCAGAGTAACAACCATGAAGGGGACATAGTGATCTATACTGATGGGTCAGTGTTGACAAAACAGACGGAGTGGTTGGGATTTCATTTGCGAAGGCTAATGGACGATTCTCACATTGTCTTCATCACGGACACAAAGAGTATTCGTAGTACAATGGAGAAAGGAATATTTCGCGTGGAATGCCTCAAGTCGCTTCAGACGTCACAGATTGTGAGAACTGTATGGATTATTTTGCCCTGGCCATGCGGGAGTGTGTGAAAATGAATAGGCGGATAGGCTGGCAGGGAATGCAACACTTGGTGGTATATTACTTATGGACAACGGGAAGGTAGCCGTGCGCCTGTGGGACCAGGTGAGCAGGTGGGGAAACAGATTGAGAACCTGTATGTGGAAAGGATGAGATTGCGGGGGATAGGCAGTGGTTCTGGTAGAATCTCAAAACTGAGAGGGAAGACTTGGAGAACTTTCAATCGGATAGCGGTAGAAACGATTAGTAGTGTGACTCTTCGCTGGCTGTTGAACGAAGGGACGAAGTGCGTGTGAGGATGCCCTGAATGCAGTGGTGTCAGATCAAAGCTTAACTCAATTCAACAACACCTGATCACACTACCTCGCTGCATAGTCGCCTACTAAATGTTCACAACCCTAAGGGAGTAACTGTCATTGAATCAGCTACATAATATGTGGTCATGAACGTGTGAAAGATACATACTGCGATCGCAATAATCCCCGCCTGAGCCATCTGGACACGTTGTACATTTTCCAGTGACTGAGTCACACAACTGGTGATTACAATGTGTGCTGCACGTTTCATTGCAATCTATTCCAAACGCTGTTGGGGCGCATGCTGCAAAAACAACAGATTTACTATTTAAAGTCGTTAACAAAGTGAAAGGTTTCTTGAGCATGTTTTTGTAGGATACACTAACTCATAATCATGTTTACACATTTGGGCACTGTAATGTCGTGGTCCTAGTCCTATTGTTTCTTACTATGGTTAACTTTAAACATTACAGTAACTGCTGCTAGAATTAAAATTAGGAGTTATGTAGGTAGAACATTCTAGACGCGAAAGAGCTATTCGACCACACGGCGTTCTAAGAGCAGGAAGTTATGCTAGAGTTAATCTCCTTTAGCCATTATACCCAACAACAGGCCTGTGGGTCCCGTTTTGATTGACTTCACGTGACCTAACGTGGGAACGTGACGAACAGAGGTCGACGTGGCCGCGGGGTTTATTGCGCTTAGGCTTAAACTGCCAGTTGGCTGTCGACGTCATAAGTGGTCGCATCTCTACACCGCTCAGATAGACGTCAACGTTGACTTATCGTTCAGGAAACAATCGCAAACTACTGAAGGTAAAATTGCCTGGAAAATCAAACTGGGGCTGGGGTTGATCGCAACTCCTGCAAAGGACATGCACATGTTGTTTTTTAACGTGACGAACACATAACGCACATAATTGGGACGTGACTATGCAGGACGGATATAATGTCACCACTAGAACGAGGCAACATTCGTAAACCATTAATAGGATTGAGGTCAATGTGACTAAAAGTTAATAAAGAGCTTGCTCTTAAACTTTATGTACACTTATGGCGGGGTATTAAGTGCATTCCCATACCAGTGAGTAGAACTTAAACGTTGACTTCTCGTTCGGAAAGCAACTACAAACTACTGAAAGTAAAACTGTTTCGAAAATAAAGCTGGGGTTGATCGCAAACTCCTTCAAAGGACATGCAACATTTATGTATTGGTAGAGTTTGTTTGTTTTGTTTGTTTTTGAACCCCGTCGTTCGATTTTTCAGTTGTTTAGGACATGCATCATGTAGAGAGTGATGATGACTTAGTTTTCATCCCGGTAAGCAAGCAACAAATTCATTTCGATGATGCATGTCAAGTCTGCAAGGATGAATATTATACTGTCCTCACATCCAATGGTTAATAATGTTTAAGGAACAATATATTCTTAATTTTTTTTCCGTGTTTCCATCCTGTTTCAGGATATTGCGATCAACATCAGCATCTTTCAGCTGTATGTTGATTTCTAGGCTAGATTACGCTCATCATCACGTCACGACTTTCTGAACGACCTGCTCCATACTCTCATAAGTCACTGGTGCGACTCGAACCGCTTCCAATTCTCGTGCACTCACGTCAACCACGAGAGTATTCGGTGTTACGGAGAAAGCTGCTAACCCCTCGGCCAGGGAGCCGGCAATATATTCTTAATGGATTTGGTTAATAACAGTCAGAAATATATCAGTCTGGATGTTTGTCATATATTCTGAAGGGAGTGGGAAATCACTTTGGTGCATGCCCCATTTCTAATCAAAGAAGTTGGGCCCCATCCTCTTCTGTCTTCAATAACCCCAGATTATGACCCTCGAGTTATCTGCAGGCCTCGTCTTATTTAATTTTGTCTAGGAGATATAGATTAACTCCAGGGCCATACCCTGGTGAAAATAGAAAATACTAACTGGGATTCTGCCCCTTCTCCAAGGATTCTTTTAGCTCTTGAGCCCCCCTTTTTGTTTATCAAATCTGAGGAAAGTCTGGAGAAGTCTCTCAGCTTGATTTATATGAAGAAAGCATGGATGTTGAGCAGTTGATAGATCTTGAGTCTCTCCCAATTTAATATTCTTTCTTGGGTTAATTTGGTTTTTAAACAATCAAGCACATAACCAATCACAATAGATCTTGACAACTTAGTGTACACACATATGATGGTAAATCACAGATAGGTTGAACCAATAATCAACATAAGATCAGTGACAGTTAATTATTTATTGAATGGGCCTGTGTCTTCTGGCCTTTTATTCATTTTCTATGTTGGTTTATACAAGATAATTTAGAAAAATGCATATAAGACCAATATTACAAACCATCAATAAATAAGCATCAATATACATGATGTCAACAA
Organism: Cepaea hortensis; assembly: GCA_963921405.1. Classification (NCBI taxonomy): domain Eukaryota; kingdom Metazoa; phylum Mollusca; class Gastropoda; order Stylommatophora; family Helicidae; genus Cepaea; species Cepaea hortensis. Next base: position 78,070,225 of record OY992885.1, on the reverse strand, counting down.
GTGTGAAAACATGGTAAACAATTGAATGTTGTACATGTTAAGTGTGGTGATGGTGAAATCAACATTTATGTATCAGTTCCTGAAACTGAGTGTTGTGTGTTCCTAAAAGAAAGGTACCCTTGTGATGGGAGATTTGGATAAGCCTGGGTCCATTGACTGATGGATCCACTCCAGTTCTGCCCATGACCAAGTCTTCTTCCATCTCAAGTGTGGGTCATCTCTTTCTCTCTCTGGGATCTGATTTGGTTGGTTGGCCAGTTGGTTGCCAGCTGGTTGGTTGTGGGTTGCCAACTGGGTTGCCACCAAGATTTCACTGTGTAAGATTCACATAAACATATACAATCTTCCCAATACAATATTCTAGAAGTAGGTCGGAAGAAATCTAAATTCATGAAGTAGGAACTAGTTCCCCTCCCCTCCTCTTTTCTCTAATCTAGTGTTGGGTTAATTTGGGGTGGTCAGAGTTTATCACACTGTGATATTTCAATTGACATTACAAACACTGAATACCATTTCTGGGCCTTTGATACATCTGGTCATCAGTTCAATCTAAGGACTAACAAGCTCACCTGGGATCCAGGCATTCTGCCTTCCTTATTTGAAAACTGGTCACACTAGTTTTCACGTCTGTTCATCAGGCATGTTTTAGGAAGAGTGCGCGATTAACATATTCCATACAGGCGTTGGCGCGAAGGCATTGTCACATGTCTGTTTTATCCAATGATCTCCTGAGTTTGGGCTGATGAAATGTTTCCTAGAATTGACGTCATCTGTCACTTGTTCCAGTTCCAGTTTTGATGTTGCATTAAGTTTTAAAGGTTTGGTTTCAGTTTGCGTTATTAAAGTCCATTGTTTTATATTGTCCCCTCTTCTTGGCTTGAATTCTTGTCAACTGAATAATGGTGGTTAGCAATTATGCCACAATGTTTCAAATGAAAGAGACAAAAAAGCATAAAGCAATCGCTTACTCTGGTCACATAACTGGCCAGTCTTCCCAGCGACACACGATTGACAGTTTCCATCACATGATCATAGAGCTGGCGCGTACGTTCAAGCTACATCTCAGAATACAGTTTCCACCTTAATGCTCATATTTCTTTAGAGTGCATACCTTCAGTCTGTCTTAGTGGAGTTTACTAAAGTGGAGTTTACTTTTTCTTATAACTTTCCTCCATAATTTGTGTTTTGGAGGTAATTTCGTTGTGTAACTTTTACAGCAAAGCTGCGATATTTGCGCCTTTCGACCGACACATCTGATTACTGGGAGAGTTTGTTGATCGGGCTAGCCGTCCCAGTTGTTTCGTATGACATTGCGCGGTCAAATGTTTTAACATCATCTTTGTCCCTCCAAACACGAGTGACACACCAACTGGTCCGTCAGGTGCAGTCGTATGCGTATAAATGACACTCGGATACTTGAATCACCCGAGGAATCGTCGCTTCCTGAACATGGCTGTCTAGTTAGTTTCGCTATATTGAGCCTACCGTACACAGAAGCTGCTCATTCTAAGACCTCATAAAAGCATTCTGCAAATGTTGGATATTGATTTAATTAACTTCTGTTAATATTATTTATTAATATTATTTGCTACACAAACATTGTTTTGAGCCGGTATCTTGGCGCAGCGCTGGAATTTAGAAAAAAGTATCTATTACATTAATTATTTCAAACTTACGGTGTTAAAAAGACATAGCCTGCCCACAAATCAAATATTTACGCAAGGAAAACTTCCCAAACTCTCGTCTTGGCGACTCAGGCGGATCGTCAACACACAAAGAACTGATGGATCATCATTATCTTAGCTCTGTACCCGAGTAGTGGCCAGGGCTTTTCTGCTCTAACAGGCCAAATCTGAACGTGTCAGTGTGGTACTGTTATTTCTCTGTCCTCCTAGTTGTTTATTTCTTTTTGTCGTCCTTGACAAAAGCATAAATTAATATATATCCGCACCGCACTATCTCTTTGAAGGCTAACATCTCGTTAGTGCCACATACAATTATTATTCTTTAGTGACCATATCAAAAAGTATAATCAGCAACCCAGCAAAGAATCAATCCAGCTGTCAACGTCCTAGAGACCTAGGGAAATGAAACTCGGGTTCAGACAGGCAACAAACTCCATTCTGATACTATCTGATATAATTTATACACAGTAATCTGGCGAAGAATGGGTTTCGCAGCCAGTTACAATATATACAATATCACAGGAGTTCATAACAGAGCAATCACACACATAATCATCACAGCAAACTCTATTATCTATCTTATAATCAACAATCCTTAAATACACTTGTTTTCTATATATCAAGTCCCTCTTAAGCTAAGCCCTTGCTTCGTGTTCGGTGTCCAGTCGCCGTCTGCCCTCTAACGTGTCTCGGTCGGACACGGGGTGTAACTCTCTTCGAGCTTCTCGTGGAACAGGTCCTGGCACGCGGTAGGCGGGTTCCACCTGTGTCCACGTAGCTGTAGGCAAACTGACCTATCCTTCTCGAAGTCTCTAGATTGTTCGAGCCTTCGAGTGGTTCTATTTAGTTCCCTTATATTGGGGTTATATCCCTTCTATCAATCCCTTCTATAAATCCCTTCTATCTTTATGTCCATACCTACCTCATGTGAGACTTTGACAGGGTTCCCCTCCCCGCTCTTATGGGTTACTATATGGTAATTAGTCTGTACTAATTCTGTCATAGGATCACATGAAGTTGGTGGTTGTAGTTTCATAGATGGGAACTTTGCAATCTATATACCTGCACTAATAACTCATGTATTTCCCCGTACAACAATTCAGGGTGATTGTTGAAGAGCTCCTATCTCTTCCATATTCTTAAACATGCTTATCCGACCGAAGTTCCCTGACGCTTACAGTTGTATTTGCAACCGCGCCCTTCTCAAGTTTCCATCTGATACCAGGATATTGAACTCTGTATTAGAGAGTTTCAACAAGACGAATTGTCTTGGCTTATTTAAGAACACCTGCAATTCTTGTCCTGAATGTGTGTTTTGATACACTTTTACTTCCGTATGTTTTATAGTGCCCAATATATATTTACCCTTGTTTTCTCCCAAGTAACTACTTATGTTCTTGTTTGCCTGTTAGTGTGTTTACTGCCTTGTTACTTGCTCTAATAAAATGTATGTGATTTAATTGTTAGTGTTTAGTTTAATGAGTATGTCTTACCTAATGTATAAAGTGTGTGCTACGTGTGTGTATGTGGTGTGTAGTATACCTCTAAGCGTCACGAGCTGGAATATCCTTTGTCATGAATTACGCCATTTGTGTAGCGCATGAACAGGGTATTCAAACAGTGATTCTTAGAATAAAACTATTTTATTTAACACTAAACATGTATCTACAATTTAGACAAGTGTTACATTTTACATCAAAAAACGCAGACAAATTAAAATGAATACTTTTTGCGTACAATTTGTCCGCTCAGTATATCGCTCTCTCATTTAATTCATTTAGTCTCTCATTCGTACACCTTTCATCCAACATAGTGTTTTGTTAAAATATACAAATTAAGTTGAGGTAAATGTTGTCGCCCTTAGAAAAAAGAGAACTTTGGCGATATGTTATATTTAAAGCACCAAGTACTATTTGTACTGGTGATAGTAAATGGTTTATAAGTTAATTTGAAACAGTTTTTAGGAAGGAAATTTTAAACATGAATGAAAATGTTTATGACATATTATGATAGAAAATGAAAAAAATTGACATGTTCACATATTTGATGTATATAGTAATGCAATAATGTAATACATATTTATCTAATAACATTAAATTAATTAAATCCATCGACGATCCGTGTGTTGTCGTTCTTTGTCCGTGTCTTTTTCAAATGATGTTACAGTTCATAGGTAACGTATTGGTGTCACATTCCTGTGTTGTTGTCTCTCATATGTCGTAATAGTCATTCTATATCGTTGCGGTTATGTGCGATGTTGTGTTCCGTTAGTTGGCGAAGTCCATTGAATTCACTTATATGCAAAGTTCTTAATATTCACATGGTAACTTTATGTTCTGTGGTTGATGAAATAAATTTACAAATCTTAATATCTTTTTGTTCCTCTTCTTTACTCCTTAATTTATTTACTGAAATTTCCAAGTTGGAGTCAATTTCCATTTGTTTGACTTTTAATTTTGTTTGCGTTTCGATTTCCTTTTGTTTCGAAGCTAGTTCTAATTCTAACTTTTTTGTTTCTGCATTTAATTGAGCTTGTTTGCTAGCAGCCTCGATTTCCAGTTTCTTATTTTCAGCCTCCATTTGCATCTTTCTATCTTCAGCCTCTAGTCGTTTTTGTTCTCTTTCGACTGCCCTATCTTCTCGCGCTATGTTTTCTGAATGCGTTTTCTGCGCCCATTCTGACAGTTTATCAGCAGTATAGCCTAATTTCAGCCCTAACTCAATACATTGTTCTAGTGTTGACCTCTTGTAAATTTAGCTAAATTTAAATATTTAGAAATTAAATCCCTTTGTAAGTAGTTTGGGTGTACAAAAATTGGTTATGTCTCTTAATGTTTACATACACACTTTCTATATAATAAATTCAAATGGTCATGAAATTTGCATGTACGTGTAATAAATTGCAATACATAGAAAAAATTTTACATCAATGAAAAAATATGAGTATCGTTTAGGGATCCAATAAGCATGAAATGGGACTTATCTGATTTACAGGTTTTTTTTGCTGTAGTGTTGTTGTTTGGTTCTCCGGTTCTTTCGCCACTGCTGGAGAACAATTTACATGCACACAATCTGTCGTTGGAATGAAAAAGATTAGTATTTTGTCGCAGTTATTGTCCAGTCATGTCAATGTTACATTTTATAAACATGGTTTCTAAGTAACTTTATAGAGGGACTACGATAGTTTATGAACAGATAAGAAGCTAGTTGCTGTAAACATAAGACTTTGTCGTGTATGAATGTTAATATATTTTACTTGGCAAAACCAAGAGCTGTCGAGAAAGTGAAGTAATCGTCTTGAGCTTGCCAAAACCACATTCGAGCCCCCAAATAGCCTGTCAACGTCCTAGAGACCTAGGGAAATGAAACTCGGGTTCAGACAGGCAACAAACTCCATTCTGATACTATCTGATATAATTTATTTACAGTAATCTGGCGAAGAATGGGTTTCGCAGCCAGTTACAATATATACAATATCACAGGAGTTCATAACAAAGCAATCATACACATAATCATCACAGCAAACTCTATTATCTATCTTATAATCAACAATCCTTAAATACACTTTGTTTCTATCTATCAAGTCCCCCTTAAGCTAAGCCCTTGCTTCGTTTTCGGTGTCCAGTCGCCGTCTGCCCTCTAACGTGTCTCGGTCGGACACGGGGTGTAACTCTCTTCGAGCTTCTCGTGGAACAGGTCCTGGTACGCGGTAGGCGGGTTCCACCTGTGTCCACGTAGCTGTAGGCAAACTGACCTATCCTTCTCGAAGGCTCTAGATTGTTCGAGCCTTCGAGTGGTTCTATTTATTTCCCTTATATTGGGGTTATATCCCTTCTATCAATCCCTTCTATAAATCCCTTCTATCTTTATGTCCATACCTACCTCATGTGAGACTTTGACACCATCTTTACACAAACATTCATCAAAATTAGCAACCCCTTTATTTTATGAACATATCATCACAGAGAGACTCCTGAATATAAAGAGACAACACAAAACATTGTTTAACTAACAACTTAGCAAATTGTTCATCAAGTAGACTGGGGTTTCAAGGTTGTGGAATCTTATACCCCTTTGGTCTTGAACTATCTTCCCCAACAATGTCTACTGGGTACATTCTATTTCTTGCAGCTTTCCTTCATCTCATTCTGCATGAAGTTACAGGCAGACACACCAATATTAGGATACTTTTGGTCCACCCATGTCTCACCACAATGGCCATCTGTCACATCAAAAGGGCCACCTTTCAAATTTGGAGCAATGTATCTACTTCTATTATTTTGTAGCTGTCTGACATGAAAAGACTTTCGATATCTCCTCTTCCTCCGCCTATTTCTGCAAAGTGAATTTCCCTGGTAGGCGCAGGTAGTTCCAGTTCTATCAGAAATTAACACTGCACTCGCCTCTTTTGACTTGCCTCTAGTGGCCCCAGAAGGTCATGCAAGGTCCTGTTGAACCTTTCACATTGTCGTTCCCCTTTGGGTTACAAGGGGCGATGGACTCTTTTGAAAGCCGCACATTCTACAGAGTTCTCCAGCCACTGCCGACTCAAACTTCCTACCCTGATCATAATATAGCCTATAGGGCAAACCTAAATACACAAACAATAGTCGCAACTGTCGAACCTATGGCCTCTCATGAGCACAGCAGTTTTAATTAAATTTAGTGAACACATTTTTAATGAATTTTTCAGTGCTTCAGGTACGACAAAATGAGGAAACAATTTCCCAAAACAATGTCTACTGGGCACATTCTATTTCTTCCGGCTCTCCTCCATCTCATTCTGCATGAAGTTACAGGCAGACACACCAATATTAGGACACTTTTAGCCCACTCATGTCTCACCACACTGGCCATCTGTCACATCAAAAGGGCCACCTTTCAGGTTTGGAGCAATGTATCTATTTCTATTATTTTGTAGCTGTCTGACATGAAAAGACTTTCGTTGTCTCCTCTTCTTCCGCCTATTTCTGTAAAATGAATTTCCCTGGTAGCCGCAGGTAGTTTCAGTTCTATCAGCAATTAACACTGCACTCACCTCTTTTGATTTTCCTCTAATGGCCCCAGGAGGTCATGCAAGGTCCTGTTGGACCTTTCACATTGTCGTTCCCCTTTGGGTTACAAGGGGCGATGCGACTCTTTTGAACGCCGCACACTCTACAGAGTTCTCCAGCTACGGCCGACTCAAACTTCCTAATCTGATCATAATATAGCCTATATGGCACACCTAAATACACAAACAATATTCGCAACTGTCGAGGCCTATGGCCTTTCATGGGAACAGCAGTTGTAAATTTAGTGAATACATTTTTTAATGTTTCATTTCAGTGCCTCAGGTACGACAAAATGAGGAAACTCTCCTCCACCTGGATTTTTTATTTTCTCTACAATAACCCATTAACTACAATGGTTATTCCGCTGCCTCAATAAGGTTTTAGTTTTCGGCGAAAAACTCTTAATTTCTAATTTACTCAATCTTACTTTCTCTCTAACACATGCTAATATTTTATAAATATGTATGTCTTCACCCTGAAGCTTTATCAATTCCTCAGGGGAATACGACGGTAATAATAACAATAGAACATTAGCTATAATGTTACCCTGTCCAACGCCAGTTAATACTTCTACTCTAATAGTTTTTACTTCTGGACATACTGGTGTAGTAGCTATGTGACTGATGGGAATGTCACTCACTTCATCTTATCTTCCTGATACTTCAAAAGGATAGCGAGATAAATAATCTGCATTCCCATTATCACGGTCTGGTTTGTGCTTAATAGTATATTCAAACATTGATATCACTGTCACCCATCTCTGCCCAATGGCACCCAACTTTGCCTTTTGTCATAAGGCTAAATTCCTGTTGTCTGGGAAAATATCTACCTTAAAACCTTAAAGTTAACTTCTGCACTTTTCAGTCTTGGCTTATTCAGGCTACATTTTTGAATTTCACTCGGTAGGGCGTAGCGTATGGCTAGCGTAAGCTAGATCTTTTTTTCTACTAGCTTGAAAATGTGAGAGCACCACCCTCATGTCCTGGTATGGAGCATCAACCTCCAATATAAACTGCAAAGAGAAGTCTGGAAAGCCTAACAGTGGTGTCTATTTTAATGCCTCATTTAGACGTTTAAACGCCTCCTCACACTCTGGAGTCCACAACTATCCTATGGGTTCTTTCTTCTTCTTAGTATTGCCTGCCAGTTGCTGGTTGAGTTGGCCAACCAGATCATGTAGTGGTCTTATAATATTAGCAAACTTAGGCACAAACCTCCAATAGTAATTGACTAATTTAGAACAGACCCCAGTTCTGTTTGGTTCTAGGCACAGCCGCTTCCTTTATAGCTAACACTTTACCTTTTATAGTTTCAATGTCTCACTCTGAAATTTATCAGGTTTTAATTTCAAGTCAAGTGACTGCAGTCTTTCGAACACTCTCTCAAGTCTACGCAAATGGTCTGGAAAATCTCAGGAGTGTACTAAAATATCATCAAGATATACAAGCAACATTTGGAAAAACATGTCATTAAGTGAGCACCACATAAGCCTCTGGAATATACTGGCATCGTTTGCATCGGCATCTGTGTATACCCATACAAACCAAGTGGTGTAGTAAAAACAGTCTAAAAGAGCGGGTGTGCATCTTTGTTAGACCTTTGTTAGTGCTCTATAATCAGCACATAACCTGAGTCTGTCATATTTCTTTCCAACTAAGACTACAGGGAAAGCCGAAGGGCTGGAACTCACTATGATGATCTGACTAACAAGTTTACCTTGGGGGCGATATTGCACTTCCCTGTAGAATGCTGGGGAAATTATCCAATAAGGGTGCTTGAAGGGAGTATAATCTGTCTGCTGGATACTATTGGCATTTCATCTGTATAACCTATACAAGTATCTCCCTTTGCAAAAAGACTGTCTTACTTAACTAATAACTCCCCTTTCTGCTTCCCATTACTATCAATACCTTCAAAACTGCTCAAATTTATGGAGCACTTAACAGTTCCCTTCACTCCAATAAATGGCCGTGTTAATACCTTAACTTTCTTAGCACCCAGCATTTTTAAATGGTTGGTTAGATCCACAGTTGCATCTGAAATATCCCCAAATTGAGTACCCTTCGTAAAGAATATATTTTCGTCCACCCATTTAACTGCTTGGAGTTGGCATACGTCCCGTCACAAGGTAGTCAACGTGTTGGATAGAAGCCAGCACTTATGCTCCAATTCTCCAGCTTGGCTGAAATTACATTTTTATCATAAGAATACCTACAATATTTTACATTCAGCGCAATGTTGTAATGGGCAGGCATACATAACTTACTGCATCCCACAACTGGAACTTTCACCTGTCCAGTCCTACCTTAGGAATTCTCTCCACTGGGCTGCTCCATTTAAGAAGTTGACATACATCTGGTACTTTCTGCAAAATGTTCGTGCACTCTACCATTTCCATTGTCCGTATCCTTGGTGACATACACAGCACAGTTTTTACTTTGTATCTCAGCTATTGCCACATCACAATCAAATTAACCTATGTAAGGGATAACTACCGCATTCGCAGCTGTTAATTTAATTAATTGCTCTCTTTCGATGTGCAGTCATTAAACAAGTCCCTGAAGCAGGCCTCATTAATGGTGGATACTTGTAAACCTGTATCAATGATGCTCTACATTACCCTACCGGCTATCATCACAGTCTGTTCTGGCATGCCTCCTATAATTTTCACTTCCGAGCCATCACGACCCTTCTAATACCTGGCTCCCAGCCGTAGGGTGGACTGGTTTAGTGCATGCCTACACTCCTGTCGCAAGTGACCTACCTGGGTGCATCGTCAGCAACGAGTCTCTAGAGGCTGTTGATTACCAGTCAGTCTGGAGAGTCCGGCATCAAGTTTAGACATCTCACTCCGCAGGAACTATATTTCACCCTGCTTGAAACTATGCTTCACTCTTTTTTATTCGCCCTGGCTCGGTCTGTGCAGGCCTACCTTTTATAGATTGTCGGAATTCCACTGCCTGCACATGCGCATTCTGTTTCTGATAGAGCTCCACTTTAGCTGGTGGGAGTACACATAGCTGAATCTCGACAGTTTCTCTTCCAAGGTTTCTGGTCTTCGCCTCTACCCCACTGACCTCTACACCCGGTCTAATTGGACACTTTCCCACCTCTGGACACACTCTCTAATTTCAAGAAAGGTCATGAACGGTTCTTGTAAGACCTCTACTTTTAGTACAGTTCGGGTGAAACTGTCTCTTATACCAGCTACAAACTGTTCTCTAAGGGCCTACCTATCTAACACTGTGACCCTTTGTCTTGCCTGGGCCTTTATCACTCCCTTTAACTCTGCATTCACTCTATGGGAGAAGTCATCCACTGTCTTCCCAGCTCGCTGGCGTGTAGTTAGGGGCGTTGCGAGGATCTCCTGTAGTGTTTTTCTTATCGCAGTAGATGTTCAACAAGGCCAAAAGCATGGCCTCTGGATCTTCCTATGACGCATGGAGTTCCAACTCCCTTCTCACCGGGTTGTTGATGCGGTTAAGGACAATGTTCACTTTGTCGACTGTCCCTAACACGCCAAGCTTCCATGCTGATCTCTTTTCCCGGACGTACATCTCCACTGTTGGCCCACCTTTCTCTCCAAAACACCTACCAGGCCTTCTCGTTGGTACCACTATGTACCGCAAAGCCTCGGCGAGCTCTTTTGGTGGAGCGTCTTCCGAGCAGAAATCTTCAGTTCCCATCGTAGACCCTGGCGTTGTTTCTTCTTGCTCCACCCTTTTAGAAGCACGGCTACTCCTGATCTCTACCAGGAGGTTACCACTCAATTCTACATGTGGTTCTGCATTAGAGCTTTCATAGAGTTTCACTGGCTAACCTGAGTTTCACCGTCCCTATTAAAAATTGATTCCAAAATATATACTACCAACTTAGCCAGCAAAGAAACAAACTAAAGACCTACTCAACAAAGACACACATTAGCTACCATAACACTTCTAACAGAATAGTTCAAGGGCCTGTCAAAATAACGACAGGTTCGCCATGTGAAGCCGATCGGACAAGAGAAAGAGATGAATAATAATAGATAACAGAGTGAGTGTTAACTACCATCACACACTCCTTTTCCTGTACAGTAATGAGAGAGAGAGAGAGAGAGAGAGCGAGAGAGAGAGAGAGAGAGAGAGAGCACGACGCTGACCACGTTAGGGCTAAAGAGGCGACAAAGCGTAAAAAGAGAGAAAACCTCTCACCGCCATCAACTCAAAGAAAAGGTAAAGTAATAGGAAGAAGATGCCAGGATTCTAGAGACAGGGGTGTGAACTATTTATTATTTTCAAACTCAGACATTGAATTCCATTAGACTGCAATAGCAACAGTCAGTGTGCTAGCTAAACTTATACAGACATAATAAGCCAGACATGGGACAACAGATATTCATGCAACCCTCAGGTCCTGTGTGACATCACACTGATGTTGGACAACAGGATGTCTTCATCCGGCATACAGAACTTCGCGCTGGAGTTGACAGCCAGCGAGCACAAGCAAACATGCAAGCACAGATGAAACTAACAAATCAGAAGCAACACAAATAAAACTGTATTCACTAACTTCCAGGGACAACTAGTATGATGTTCAATAACAACCACATAGTATGCCAAAACTATTATAAATGTTACTACCAGGGAAAATGTAGTTACCAGCGCAAATTATAGATGTCAACGACAAATTGTAAAGACTAGCGAACATGTAAGCAACAACAAAAATGTAAATACAACCGAAAATGTAAGTACAAGCGAAAATGTAAGCACACGCGAAAATATAAGTACTACAAGCGAAAATCCAGGAAAACTCAACTAACGACTTCTCCTGTAGATAAAAACATCACTCACTAAAGCTGCTCTACTTGAGTTCTTATGCAAAATTACAAAGACAGCAAATGTTTTGAACACTATTATGCACACAGATGACATGGCAAGGCAACATCAACATTTGAGCTTGCCTACATGAGACATAAGCAACACTATTGTACTGGTTACAATCTGACACAACAACTCAACAGTGATTTGATTCACTTACACCAGACATAAACAACATCTTTGTACTGGTAACAATCAGTCACAACATCTCAACACTGATTGGGTTCACCCACACACCATAAACAATGCATCGATACTGATAATCAGGCTACTTCTTTTTCTTCTTCAGCGTTCCGAGCCATTTAGGTTCTTTGCTGCAGATACAATCCGTCTCCATTCGTCTCTCTGGTTGACCTTCTCTAGCCAGTCGTTGATTCCAAGTGCTTGTAGGTCTGTATATATATTATCTCTCCACCGTCTTCTTGGTCTACTTCGGGGTCTACGATCATTTATTTCCTGAGTGTAAGCGAGTTTTGTTTCCCTATTATCTTCCATTCTTTCTATATTCCCCAGCCATTGTAGTCTATTAGCCTTCATGATACATGAGCCTCGAATCAGACTACTACTCTCACATAATTTCCGAAAACAGCTACATTTATCAAGGAACCAGAATAAGCTCACCGCCTACACATTGTCAAATATTTGATGCATTAATTCATCTCAAACCGGCACAACACTGTGTCCTCTACAGACTTCTCACTTGGTTCTTGCTCATATTAACTCCATTTAGGCATATTAATATCTATAGGTCACTGTCACTGTTTAGTATATAATACAGCCAAAATCATACATAACCTACACGTCCATAGTCCAATACTCTACTATAATTCCTCTATCTGCAGCTACGCACAGTAGACACTACTATTCTATGCTGAGCTTTAGGGCACTCTGACTCTATCATGTCTGAAGAGCACAGTTTTCTTCCTCCTTCTATGATGCACTTGATATATTAAAATATTCCCCAGTTTATTTGCGGCCGTCATAAACTGGACATTACGTGCTGTGATCAATCATGCCATAAGTACACAGTGCTCTTCCTCCGACTACATAACACTTCATATATTAACAAATTGTTCTCCTCATGAGCAACACACTTGGCGCATTCCATGTCTCCTCATACGCTTCACATCTTTACTAATATCAGTTCCAAATGCATAGGGCCTGTACCCTTTCTCAGTAAAGTCACACTTGATATACAGTGATATATCATTCGCAGTCATTATGATAATCCTGCATTCAGCGTATTAGAAGGATATTCTTTCCTACGCTCCGTAGCTGTTTGTACATGGCATTTGACCATTATATTTCTTCTTTCAAACTCATATGTATTCTAAGACACCCTGTGCTTCACATATATTTATATTATGTCTTCTGCTCACCATCATGCCAATAACTGTGGATTAAATTACAATGTAACTACATACTGACGTATTTTGCCTTTTATTGACTCTCCAGTTCATAGTTGTCTACTTTAATCACCACAGGCCACTCTCACTTCGTCGTCGTCATCATCATGATCATCATTATGATCATCATCATCATTATGATGATGATGATCATCATCATCATCATCATCATCATCATCATCATCATCATCATCATCATCATCATCATCATCAGCATCATCATCATCACCCATGTGTCTCATTAAAACTGTGTGGTACTCATGAAGTAATATTAATTATTGCAGTATCTAATTTAATACCTACACCATAATGCAGATTGTATTATCTACAGATGTCACAGTGGGCCTCCATAATGAAAACTCCTTCAACCCACATTGTACTCCTGTGACAATCAACACCAAATCCCCAAAATCACACTACCCTAAATAAGCACAATTAGTCATGAATAATGACTAAATATGTTAAATTGTGGAACACTCTTCGCCCCACTATCACCCGTTATAATCAAAATGTAACTTTAAGCTGCGCTCACGGGAACAAAGACTGAACATTATTTGTTGTCTTGTGTTATGCGGTGTTCCTCAGTCCTCTATTTTCCGGTTCATTAAATTATCATTTATGTCCAAAAATATACAAACACTTACATATTCATTAATTCAAGTAGCTTCCAACTCGCTTCTGAATATATATGTATACTTTGACAGAGTTATCATATCATCTTATCGTGCCTACCAGTCTACGCCATTTTTCATTCATTCATTCATTCATTCATTCAGTAGCATGTCCTTTGCAGAACCTCGCTCTCACAACAACCTTCAGGAAAATATTTTTTTTCCCGCAAAGATAAATCTGCGCTACTCTAAGGAGTTACTCTTTAGTTTTGGCTACCGTCAGAAACTCACTAATTTAAGAAGGTTACTTTCATATCTCTAATAAATTATACATTTAAATGGCAAAATGCTAAATGTTTTCCCAGCTTATTAAATTATTATATGATTACATACCACTGCAGAAGTTCACAACAACCACTAATCATCAATACTATTCTGGATCTACACGATCTCTCATTACAGGCATTGGCGCCTATCTGATTCTGTGGTGGCAGTGAAAGAGGCCGATTCCACCCGTGCCCGCCTTTTTATACCGGGACTAGGATCGCATCCCATGATTTCCCCAACCCAAAGTTCAGTTCCCCATAGCGGGGTTTCACTATCATCACGAGCTATGCACAGTAATGTGCAGCCTTTTATTGCATACTAGCTGACCCTGCCCGGCTTCGCCCAGACCCTGGTGGGGAGCATCTCATTTAATTCATATAAGTAGTCATATAAGTTCTCGTTCCCGTTACCGACTGACTGTCTGTCTGTCTGTCTGTCTGTCTGTCTGTCTGTCTGTCTGACCCGGCCCGGCATTGCCCAGCTCCTGGTGTGGAGCATCTCATTTAATTCATATAAGTAGTCATATAAGTTCCCGTCTGTCTATCTGTCTGTCTATCTGTCTGTCTATCTGTCTGCCTGACCCTGCCCGGCTTCGCCCAGTCCCTGGTGGGAAGCATCTCATTTAATTCATATAAGTAGTCATATAAGTTCCCGTTCCCGTTACCGACTATCTGTCTGTCTGTCTGTCTGTCTGTCTGTCTGTCTGACCTGGCCCGGCATCGCACAGCTCCTGGTGTGAAGCATCTCATTTAATTTATATAAGTAGTCATATAAGTTCCTGTTCCCGACTGTCTATCTGTCTGTCTATCTGTCTGCCTGACCCTGTCCGGCTTCATTAAATTCATAAAGAACGTTCTTCCACACACCATCCATTATTTTTAATGAAAACTCTTTCTAATCACCTGCATGACTACAGTAACTTCTTAAGCAAAAAAAGATGAGTTACAATGTTATGCATTGTGCATTATTTTTATGAAAACTTTGAAAATGCCTTACAGATTGTATCATTATTTATTATAACTCATATGCCGGTACATAACTATGGACAAAGAGTTTATAAATCTTTGAAAACGATGCCACAATATGACTATAAGTTATACAGAAAAGTTATGCCCCTTGAAATAACTTTTACAGAGTTAGGTCCCCTGAAATATATGAAATTATGATGAAAAATGAAATAATACTGAGTAAGCAGGCGATTTCACACTAACAAAATATCACAGTTGGCAGCTCTGGAATGAAAGGAAGGCGTGTAGAAAATTTCATCTCAATCGGATGGGCCGTTCGCGAGCGCACAAAGGACAGACGGACATACAGACAGACAGACAGACAGACAGACAGACGGACGGAGATCCTAATTTATATATAAGATTATCGGGGTGATTGTTACACATTTTTAACGTTTACAGCACTGGGGCAGTTGTTACCATATATGTACAGAGATATATCATCATCATGTAGCAGGCACTTTACAGAACGTCGCCCACGAGAAAGACTCTCGATCTTTTGCCAGCTCCCCTGCCTCAAGCATGTGCGTGCCAAGGATGTATTTAATATCCAGTGTCCATCTTCGTGTTGGGCAACCCGTGCGTTATGTTCCAAGCACCAAGCCTTTCATTACTGTTATTTCTAAGCAAAAATGACATTTAATAAAGTCAAAATGTTTAATTTTCCGAGACATGATGCTGTTATTGAGCAAGTTTTCAACGATGTTCAACGACGATATATTTGTTTTCATAATCCATCCATCATGTGCCATGCCGGAAAGCGTGGACGGTCATGACTCGCCATTTCACTCAATCACCAGATTCGTGGAACTGCTCAGTGTTTCTGTCTCGACCGTGCCATGTGGCAAAGTCATCCAGTTATTTACTTCTTGGTCTTCTCCTTGGTCTGTTCCCTTCGATTTTGCCAGTTGTCACCAAGTTCTCAAATCCATTTCTTCTCATAACATGTCCAAAAGATTTTGACTGTCTACGTCTAATTTCTCTAATCAATTTACGATTTTCATTTGTTTCTTTTAGTACTTGGTCATTGGTTTTTCTTTTGTCCATGGTATTCTTTGCATTCTCCTCAGAAACCACATTTCCACAACCATCAGATGTTTTTTTCAGTTTGACTGTTCATTGTCCAAGCTTCACATCCATACAAAAGTACAGGCTCTATGTAGCACCTCAACACTCTTTTTCTCTTTTCATTTGACATCGTTTTATTGGTCATTATGTTTTTCATCTTGCTAAAGGCTACTTTCGCCATGGCTATTCTTGTTCTAATCTCTTCAAGGCATCTACCATCAGATGTTATGACTGTTCCGAGATAATTGTACCGATTGACTTGTTGAAGAATATTTCCATTTACATGTATACTACATTATGGTATTTCTTTCTTCCTAGAGATGACCATAATCTGTGTCCTTTTACAATTTAATTCTAATCCCAGGTGTTCACTGTGTGCAACAACCGCGTCTACTAATTGTTGCAAATCCTGTTCATTGTCTGCAATCAATACTGTATCATCTGCATATCTAATGCTATTGATGTTTTTTCCTCCGATGATGATTCCATTCATATCTTCTACATTTCTTAAAATATTTTCATTGTATAGGGAAAAAAAGATCTGGAGACATTACACATCCCTGTCTCATACCTCTCTTAATAGGCTGACATTGTCCCACTACATTATCAATCCTTATGGCAGCTTGTTGTCTCCAATATATGTTTTGACTATAAGTCTAATGTCTTTCCCATCAATTTGTGGATCTGCAAGCATATCTTCCATGTTGACATCTCTTACTCTTGATTATGTGGTTGTTTCGGGATTTGAAATTTAAATATTGAGCACAACCCATTACTGGCAACGCCGATCGCATTCTGGTATGATTATTGCTCACTGGATTTAGGAGGCCTGGTGTTCCTTGCCAGTGAGAAGTCCTGATCGTTCGGGTCCAATCGATTGACAGACGTCGGTCGCGGCTATTGGGCAATCTTGAGCATAGCCTACGATAGGTAGCGTTGTGATATTCTGTTGTGATAATTTGGTGTGTCCAGTGTGTGCCGCGTGGTTACACACCCGCTTCACACGCGTGATCCGGGACTGTTTCCGGATCCGGCCAGGGATTTGCACTACTGACGAGCTCAAACGAGGGCGAAACTCGAGTATAGTGCTTCCATATTGACGTGGATAGGCCTTAGGTTCATACCAGAATGCGATCGGCGTTGCCAGTAGTGGGCTGTGCTCAATATTTAAATCTCTTACTCTATCGAAAGCCTTTGTGTAGTCAATAAAGCAAAGATGTATATCTTTGTTTACTTCTATAGAACGTTCAATAACTTATCGCAGCATACACAGAGCATTTACGGCATCAGTTCCTTCAACAAACCCACATTGTTCTTCTCCTATTTCAGGTTGTATTTTCTTTCTCACTCTTTGAGGTTCTTTTTTCACTCTTTTGATAATACAAAAAATATATATATATATTACTATGCAAAGTGAATGCTTGACGGGTGAAGAGTGATTGACGAAGAGATACAAACAGACATATAGACAAACAGACAGACCCATCACTCATCAAGTAAGGTCTAAATTTATGGCTACAATCACATGCAAAATACTGAATTAAAAAGTTCCTAGTAAATCACAAACTGTCAATAAAGGCTTGGGTTGATTACAAGATCCCGTAAAAGAGAGGCGATAATATGAAATAAACAATTAAACGACCCCCACCCCATATATATATATATATATATATATATATATATATATATATATATATATATATATATATATATATATATATATATGTGCGTTTCCATCCTGTTTCAGGATATTGCGGTCAACACCAGCATCTTTCAGCTGTATGTTGATTCCTAGGCTAGATTACGCTCATCAGCACGCCACGTCTTTCTGAGCGATCGGCTCCATATATTCAGACATTGCAGTGCACATTATGAGCAGATATAAACTGCAAACCTTTGTGACAACAGGAACGATTGATTGACAAAGAGCAGGTGATTGGCCGAGAGATACATTTCTGGTAGACTTAGCCCCATTACATAATTCAATCAGAAACACTGACCAACACTGGTGATCGTGTGAGATGGCGAACTTTGACCACCTACGCTTATCGGCATAGCACATGGTGACGATGATCGTGTATGTACTTACGTTTCTCACACATCAAACCATCGTATCCGATCGTGCAGCCTAATTTGCATGTTCCACTTTGGACGTCACACCCCTCACTACCTTGGCAATTCTTACTGCAAGTGTTGGCACACTTCTGCCCGTAAGTTCCAGAGCTGCAGTCTGTGGATGCACAAAGTCAGAATTTAAGGATGTTGACAGAAGATACATGGATGTGTAGACATTAGCATTAACGTCATTGTCAAATAATGTTTTCTATACTTTCACTGTTTCCGCCGCGTTGGTGACTTACGGGATAAGTGATCCGGCCGCTCAGAAAGCAATGGCAAACTACTGAGCGTAATCTTGCCAAGAAATCAACAACAGCGGTAAAATGCAGGTGTTGACAGCGATGTCCTGTAAAGGATATGAGAAAAAAAAATACTCTCACTGCTACATTTGACTGATATCCTATTGTGTTACAAGTGATGAATTAAAAATGTGAGGTAGTTGTTAGCCCATTGTGTTACATGTGGCAGTTTTTAATGTGATACAATTGAAACACCATTGTGCTACATAAAAACATTTGGAGGGTGGGGTTGCTGATACCCCATTGTGTTACATGCGACGATTTTTAAGGTAATGCAGCTGATGTCCTAACAGTTCAAATGTCAAACAAATAATGACATATTTAACAGTCATAATTTTGCTCGTCAAAATAATAAAAGAGTGAAATGCATGTACATATATTAGTGTTGGGAGATGTCTTGAAGAGATTAGACCTAGAATTGCCATTGCCTTCTGCAAGATGAAAAACATACTGACCGATTAAAAAAATATCAATTGAAACAAGAAAAAGAGTGTTGAAGTGCTACATAGAACCTATACTTTTGTATGGATGTGAATCGTGGACAATAAGTAGTCAAGGTGAAAAAACAGATGATGGCTGTGGAAATGTGGTTTGTGAGAAAAATGCAAAGAATACCATGGGCAGACAGAAAAACCAATGAACAAGTCCTTCAAGAAACAAATGAAGATCGTAAACTGATTAGAGTCATTAGACGTAGACAGTCACAATTGTTTGGGCACGTTATGAAAAGAAATGACTTTAAGAACTTGGTGACAACCGGCAAGATCGAAGGGAAGAGAACAAGGGGAAGACCGAGAACTAAATACCTGGATGGCTTGGCCACGTAGCATGGTCGAGACAGGAACACGGAGCTGATCCATAACTCTGGTGATCGAGTGAGATGGCAGAACATGAACGCCCACGCTTATCGGCATGGCACATGATGGATGGATGGATATTGCAGGCTTGTCCTTGGGACATTTTTTCCCACCCCATCCCATGGTAATTTATACCTGTCCCATCCCATTTCATCCCACGGGAATAAAATTCCCATGGCCAAGCCTGGATTTTAGTGTATTTGAGTGCGCTCGCGTGTGTGTGTGTGTGTGTGTGTGTGGGCGGGGAGGGGGGGGGGGTTGTACACTGAAAGCCTGAGCTTCAGCATGCAGAGTTCCCCGTCACCTCTCCACTTTCAGAAACCATCTGGGTGAGCAAAACTGGTACTGGAGCTTCACATCTACATAGGTATATTAAGATCTAACCAGGTCATGATTCACTACATCATATAGAGAGGCTGGGATTAGTTTAAGTCGGTCATGTTTTCTCCACGGATTTATGTACTGCATTGTCAACAGACTCTAAACCATGCCCATAGAGAAGTTCACAAGACGCATATTTCTTTAAACAAAGGCTGAAGATTAAGACCCATAATGATAAACCTGATGGAAATAATGAAAGCAAATCAAGTACGAAAAATTCATGAGTTAGATAACATCAAGTTAATAATACACTTAAGACTACGCTTTATCATATAAAGGTAATATTTTAAACATTCACAGACATATTCGTATGCCAACATAGAACATTAGTGCGACCTGGAGGCGCATAAAAAGACAAAATAAATGACACTCACCTTCTACACACTGATCTCCTCGTTTTCCTGGCGGACAGTCTTTACAAACACCGGTGACGTGATGGCAGTCAGAGTTCAGACAAGATGAGTGGCATGGTTGTTGACAGTCCACACCGTAAAACGTGACGTTACATTGTGGCAGGAACAAGAAAGACATGGCAGAGGGAATTTGTGTTTTTCTTGTGTGAATGAGTGAGATCAATCTGACGACTTAACACTGATATCCCGTCCGCCTTTACTTTCCAAGACATTGCCTGGTAAAGGGGGGGGGGGGGCTGAGTGGTCTCGAGGTATGGTGTCCGCCTCGAGTGCTGGAGGTCCCGGGTTCAGGCCCCGGTGAGGACCGGGATTTATTTAAAAAATCCACCTGGACTTCCAGTAACAAAATTTCCCCTGGTCTCTGGGTAGTGAGATCGGACGCCCGTGTGTATTGTTGCGCACGTAAAAAATCCCTTGGCAGTTGGAAATCGAAAAGAGTAGCCTAACGGCGCTGCTCGGGCAAAATTTCGAGTTAAAAATCTACCCAAAGTATTTCAGGATCCTCGCCGATGCAACGGAGTTCGTGCATTGAGCTGAGTTTCTCCAGACTCAGGTTTGAGTTAGGAGGAACAACGGAGCACTTATGGGTTAAACCGTGTGCCGTGATGTTGATCCAACGACTAAAACTAAAAAAAACTAAACTTGCCTGGTACCTATGTTAAGTTGGGGCGATCTGGGATTTAAATTGCTAAAAATTGCCCTGATGGGAATTCGAGCCCACGATCACCCGACCGGCATGTGAGCGTGTGGCCACTACACTACCGCGGCTCCCACATACATATGTGGTTAATACCATATACTCAATGCACGTAAAGGCGTGTAAAACGGTTCTTTACTTTAGCTGAGACGAGTTGACAAATCAGCAGCCTTATAATGAACTGACATCTGTCGTCTATTGCCTATAGTCCCTTGTGATGTAGGACAAGGATGGGGGGAGGGGGTGGGTCTTGATCCTTAGGAGTTAAGGCCGTCTGGTAAGTGCAGTTTCTGCGAATTGTGTAAATTAGATTGTTCCCTCCCACACAATAATAATAAATAAATAATATTAAACATGAACATGTTAATGTCAACTGCTGCTTTACTTAGCAACAAGCAATGTACATAGCTGATTGGATGAATACTTGCCTGCATGGATGGATGAATTTGTGGATTTATTGTTGGGTGGATGTATGGGTGGGTGGACGAATGTTTGAATTTGTGGATTCATTGATGGATGAATAAGTGGGAATATATTTAGTAGAAAATAAAAGAAATACATTGCGTTACCTATTCAGTTTTACATTCTTTCTTTTAATGTTGCATATCCCTTACAGGACGTTGCAGTCAACACCAGCATTTTCAGCTGCTGTTGATGCACTAGGCATCATTTCGCTCAATAGTTTGCCATTGCTTTCTGAGCGACAGGCTCACATACCCCCGTAAATTACCAGCTCGGCGCGAACCGCTGCCAATTCTCGCGCAGCTGCGTTACTCACGAGAATATACTGGATTACGGAGAAAGTCGCTAACTCCTTCGCCAGGGAGTTTCACATAGCTTCATAACAAGAAACATCAAAGTAATGTATAAACTAAACTTATCTGGACATGACAAATGGGCTCAACTTCTTCTTCTTCTTCCTTCTTCTTCTTCCTTCTTCTTCTTCTTCTTCTTCTTCTTCTTCTTCTTCTTCTTCTTCTTCTTCTTCTTCTTCTTCTTCTTCTTCTTCTTCTTCTTCTTCTTCTTCTTCTTCTTCTTCTTCTTCTTCTTCTTCTTCTTCTTCAGCGTTCCGAGCCATTGAGGTTCTTTGCTGCAGAAACAGTCCGTCTCCATTCGTCTCTCTGGTTGACCTTCTCTTGCCAGCCGTTGATTCCAAGTGCTTGTAGGTCTGTATATATATTATGTCTCCACCGTCTTCTTGGTCTACCTCGGGGTCTACGGTAATTTATTTCCTGAGTGTAAGCGAGTTTTGTTTCCCTATAGTCTTCCATTCTTTCTACATGCCCCAGCCATTGTAGTCTATTAGCCTTCATGATACCAGTGATTAGCGGGGACTTAAACAGATCATAAATGTCTTTGTTACTTCTTCTTTTCCACTCTCCACTTTGTGTATCTTTAATGGGTCCAAAGATGCGTCTTAGAACTTTGTTCTCAAAGGTTTGTAACAAGGCTTCATCTCCTTTCGTTGTAATCCAGGTTTCAGAGCCATACAGCCCAACTGGCCTGATCAGTGTTTTGTATATTGTGATTTTGGTGTTACGAGATATCGCATTTGATTTTAGTAGATGTAGTGGTGCATAGTATATCTTATTTCCAGAATTGATTCTAGTTTGTATTTCTTCGCTTATGATGTTGGAGCAGTTGAAGATTGTACCCAGGTATTTGTATGTTTCCGTTCTTTTAATGGTCATATTATATATTTGTATGTGACCAGAGTTGATATCAACATCAGTCTTATTAATTACAGTAATTCGCATGATACATTTTTACCTGCCGATTTGGTGGTCAAGTGTTTCAATCCGCCTTGAGAAGGAATTTATGTTTTAATTGACCCATCCTACAGTGTGTATCAGAAAATGCTTTAGGAGGTGTCAAAGACTGCCTCATGATAGAACACCACCAGGACGTAGGGTCAACCTCAGATAGAGTGGAGAGAACAGGGTGCCCGGGATCGGGGCAGGATGGATGATAGAAAGAGGGGGACTGTTGACTAGTCCTCACACGGAGGCGTTGACCAGATAGTTAGCACTACTGGTCACGACAGAGTCACGCCTGCGTGATCGCTACGATCGCCACTCAAGCCAAAGCTAGCTAATAGAAGCGTGCTAACTGATCTAGCACGCAAAGGGCCGAAGGGCGTATGAAGGTCCTTCCGCGAGGCGTGTAGCGACGCGAGTGAAGCAAGTCAGACTGGGGACTGACTTTGTAGTGTTCACATCGTATAGAATAGATTTGTGTTTTCATGTAGCCTAGTAGATAGAGAATAGCTATAGGGGTTAGGAAAACTATTGATAGAGAATATTGTGACTTTATGTGTGATTAGATAGCGACTGTTTTGCAATTGTAAAGAGCCAACGGCAATAAAATGTACCATTTCATTCCTCGCACACGACTGCAAGTCTCTTGTATGGTGTGGGAGAAGTAATCCGATGATGCCTGAAACATGAGTTGTTGACAGGCAATAGGATTAAATGTGGTGTCAGAAGTGCTGCTTGAACCTGAGTTCAAGCTATATACACTTACCCACGGCTCTAGACTAGGTTTACGGATAGGATATTACAAAGATTAAAGTGTTTAATTTGTGTCAGTGACGATTACGTGTGCAGACTAGATCGAGTTGCCGGCAGAAGTGTGCCTATCGTGATGAAATAATGTTTATTTGTGCTTATTAGAATGTTATATATTTAAATAATATGTTTTTCAAAGTTGTAAGTATGCATATTATGTTCTTCTTTCATTTATTTATGTAATTATTTATTTGTTTTTGAATAATTGTCACAAATGATTCATGGCGGAGCAATACAAAGGTCAGCGAAAGTATTGATTTTTGCAAGCTAAAAATAGCGCTGCGCCTGTGACGTGGCACGATTGACAGACAGTTGGGCCTCGCCATTTGCAATCAGCATATCAGTGTTTACATACTGGCAAGCTGCTGCCTGCCTGAATCTTTACGATATATTAACTATTATTTGTTTATTTAAGTTAAAGAATGAATATATTTATTTATTTACACATTATTATTTTATTTATATTTATTTAAAAGCAGTTATTGAATTTTTTTTCGTACTTTTCTATTTGTTTACCGTCAGGAGGGCACTACTTTCGGCTATGCAAATTAGATTTGGCCTGCACCATCCTTACTTCCATAGATTAAACTAGGTTAGTAACGAAAGACATATTACTGTAGAACGAAGACAGGACAGTGACAATAAATATTAATTAATCGATGTTCTGTTTGTTCGTGGGCATGTCTGTGTCATTGTTCCAATGTGTCAGAAATCTATTTTCGTTTACGAGTTGTTAATTGTTGCTGCTCTGTAAAACAGGGCGAACAACAGCTGAGAAATAACGTGAGTGTGTGCCGATGTGCCAAACAGGGTGACCTGAGTAGAAAACTCGAGTGTATTCCGGGGTGCCAAACAACGGGACCGGTGTTGCTGATGTGTTGTTCCTTGTTCTGGGGAACATTAAGTTGAGTAAAACCTACGTTTTTGGCATGCATTGTGATTAATAGTGCATCTCTTTTTCAGCGTGTATTGTATGAACAGACTTTGTGCTCTAATTTTTTGGAGAATACAATTTTCCAGATTGTAAACAAAGAGTACAATTTGTAGTGCTCAGATATTAAATAACATAGCATATTAAAGAAAAATAACTAATTAAAGCAGTCAGTTAAAGTCAACGCGAGCCAATTCCCCAACAACATGGCTACTCTAGCTGACTTCATTAAAGCAGGCAAAGAATTGCAATACACAGGTAAAGAGCTAGAAGAATATGCTGATAAGAAATTTAAAGAAACAAAAGATGCAGAAAGAGATGAACGCACTCGAGAAAGAGAGCATCAAAAAGAATTAACACAACTAGCTGAGATAACAAAACAAAGGCAACTAGAACATGATAAGGAAATTAAGCAACAACAGTTACAACAAGATAAGGAAATTAAAAAGAAAGAACTAGAATTAAAGCAGAAAACAGTAGATCAGGAGAGAGAAATAAAGCAAAGAGAATTAGATCTAAAGCAAAAGGAGATAGATGAAATGGCAAGAGTTAAGGAAAAACAAATACAAGTAGAATCAGAGACACAGTTAAAGATGAAAGAGATGGATGTAGACTCACACGCAGAGATCTCTGCCACTAAACTTAAAAGTCAACAAGAAGAAAATAAGTTCAACAAATACAAAAATATTATCAAAGCATATTGTAAAGAAGATTCAATTTCTGCCTGGACAGAGAATGTCGAGTATCAGTTTAAATATCACCAAGTTCCTTTAGAGATGTGGGCTATGATTTATATGAAGAACCTGAGTGGTGAGCCCCTTAAAGTAATAGAATCGATACCAACCGATCTTAGATCTGACTACCAATACATACGTGATAGGATTATGCAACACTTTTTACTTGATGCCCCTGGGTATCAGATTCAGTTCTCAACTTTAAAACCTAAACCTACTGAGACTTTCATTGACTACGTCTCAAATGTTCAAAGTGTACTAAATAGGTGGCTTAAAGCGGCTAACATAGGAAAAGACTTTGATAGATTGAAAAACTTAATAACTATGGATAAAGTAATATCCACGATACCATCCTCTTTTGCTAAATTTTTGCAACAGTCAGACATTGAAACCATAGAACAGTTTGAAAAGAAAGGGTCAGCATATTTTTCTTCAAACAGAAATATTTTTAAAACTTCAAATGACTCTGAAATAGTTTCTTTTGCAAAAGATCAATCTAAAAACTATCAGGGCAATAGGAAACCTTATAATAAATTTGACAAGAAAGATAGAAAAATTTCAAAATCTATCCACTGTCACCTTTTACATGACACTGATTCAATGTGTGACAAATCGCCGAGTTATCCGGCACATCTTGAAAATGTTATTAAGAAGCAACAGAACAAAAGATCTGCATACCGGCGTGCCATTAAATGTTTTTTTTGTTCCAGCTACGGCCATTATTCAAATAAGTGCCTTGGCCGCCAACGTATGAAAGCCAACAATGCTATTTTACTTGATACATCTTCTGATAGTGGTAGTGAGACTGAGTGTGATGTTGAAAATGAATTACCTGTTAACCAAACGGAAGAGGTGTGTTGTGTAAACGATGTGTTGAGTTTTGACAGTTGTGAGCGATGTCACCATTTTCATGCTGACGGAAAATTAGAATGTGGACATACAGTTCCATGCTCAACTGAGAGCGTGAATGCAGCCTTAGCCTCCAGAGGCAATTTAAAGTTCCACAATGCAATGGTCAATGATAGACCATGCCAATGTTTGCTAGACATCGGTAGTACCCTTATTGGTCTCAGAAAAGAACTGGTGAGTCAAGAGGATTATACAGGTGACTCTGTCAAATGCCGAACCTTTTCGGGTAACATTGAAATTTACCCTTTGGCCAAAGCCCGTATTGACACTCCTTTCCTTTCGGGTACATTTACTTGTGCTATACTTGACAACCCTTGTACTGATCTAATTCTGGGTTGCTTACCCCAGCTAAAACAATGTACTAACGATGAAATAACTGCATGGAACCAACTGAATGCAGTTAATGCAACAACTAGAGCAGACACTATAAAACATCAAGACACGCTTCAAGATGAGAGACTACTGGTGCTTTCTCCATCTAGCACTGATGATACCAACAGACAAAAAGTCATAGAACAGCAAAAAGCTGATCCTAGTTTGTCTCCTTATTTAAAATTATTGAAAGAACGAGCTAAGGTTACAAAGAACGCATCAGGGTTCTTCAGATTAAATAGTGGCATTCTTACTAAACCTTATACTACTGGTAACCATAACATTCAGCAAACGGTGTTACCTGTACAACATCGCATAACTGTGCTAAAGATTGCACATGAGTCACCGTTTGCTGGCCATCTTGCATATGACAAAACCAGGGCCAGAATTCAGGCTCATTTGTATTGGCCAGGTTTTTGCAATAGTATTAAATTATTTTGTCGTTCGTGTAATGTCTGTCAAGAGTTAGTACGAAAGGGTAAACATGTTACAGCTGAAGTACAACCTTCTACACTGGCTTCTAGGCCATTTGAGAGTGTGGCGGTAGATATTGTTGGACCCCTGAATCAGGTGTCCAGCAAAGGAAATCTCTTCATATCAACGATGGTCGACCTATGTACAAGGCCAAAAAGGGGCGAGAACAATTGAACTTGAACCAGATCAAGACACACTTCTCTTGCTTCCTGACAAACGAAATTTATTATTGACTTCATGGCAAGGGCCATTCAAGGTGGTACGTAAAATTTCAGATGTTGACTATGAAATATCAATAAACGGAAACTTAAAGATAATCCATGTCAACATGTTGAAACCTTACTATTCACGACAAGAGACAGAAGTAGAGACAGACGAACACAGTGCACCCACACCAAGTGATCAGACGACAGACATACATAACGCAACTACACTAGTTAGCGAGACTGGCATATCCGACGAGCATACACTTAGCGAGAATACAGAATACACACTTAGCACCACCACCGTACTGAATCAGGTAGACGACGACGGAATGGAACTACCAGTTCCTATTGTAGACAAGACTGCTACATTAGATAGCATACATATAGAACAGGGACTAACAGACAGTCAACGACGACAATTAGTAGAATTAGTGACGGAATACAAAGACATATTCTCTGACATTCCAGGTAGGACGGACAGAATCGAACACTCCATTCTTCTTACGGACTCCAAGCCTATTAAATGCAGGCCGTACTCAATCCCACTAAGCTATAGGGAAAATCTAAATAAGGAAATTCTGAATTTAGAGGCTAGTGGGATCATCCAGAAATCCACCTCTGAGTACTCTTTTCCAATTGTTCTAGTTAAGAAGAAAGATTCTACAATTCGTCTTTGCGTGGACTATCGAAAGCTCAACAACGTCACCAAGATCGACGCAGAGCCAATTCCTTCCTGCGAAGATCTTATTCTTGACATGTCCACCTCCAAAATCTTTTCTAAATTAGATCTCACTAAGGGATATTGGCAAGTCCCTATGCAGTCTCAATCCATCCATCTTACTGCTTTTTCAACTCCTTTAGGACTTTACGAGTGGCGTTTTCTTCCTTTCGGACTTCGAAACGCTCCTGCCACTTTCGTACGCTTAACTAGAGATCTACTTCATGGAGTGACGAATACAGTGACCTATATAGATGATATATGTATCCATACTGATGACTGAACAACACACCTACTGAAACTGAGACATGTCTTTAATAGGTTGCGACTCTTCGGGCTCACTGTCAAACCGAGCAAAGTCGAATTGGGCCTAAAAGAAATTGAGTTTTTAGGTCATGTCATTTCTCAAGGTCAACTAAAGACTGACCAGAAAATTATTACTAAAAGTATGAATCTGACCATGCCTACCACCAAGAAACAGGTCAGAAGCCTTTTGGGGTTGGTGAATTACTATAGTAAATTTATTCCAAATTTAGCGGAGATTACAAGTGTATTTTCCAATGTTTTAAAAGCTTCTGTAAAATTGGATGTTAAAGATGCATTATTAATTTCTGCATTGTCAATATTGAAAATTGTGTTTAGTAATGTTCCAATCCTCCGCTTGCCTAATCCGAGGCTCGTTTATTATCTTAGGACAGATGCCAGCAGGATCTCCATCGCTGCAGTACTAGGCCAATTTTATGAGGGCATCTTCCATCCGATTTGCTACGTGAGCCGTAAGATCACACCCACCGAGTCCAGATATTCCATATCCGAGTTGGAAGCCCTAAGCATCATCTATGCGGTGAGAAAGCTACATCGATTTCTGTCCGGTGTGCACTTCATTGTCCAGACTGACAACTCCCCAATAACGGTCATGCAGAGTGGTGTACATCGAAATGACCGAATATACAGGTGGTCGCTAATACTGCAAAATTACACCTTTAGTATAGAACATATTAAGGGGAAAGATAACATCTTGGCTGATACCCTTAGTCGACCATCTGATGTAGCAATACCAGAAATTTCCACATAAGAGTATACTGTAATATATGTTATTTTAGTACAGTCAAATATTCTATGTGAAATATGTTAGAAATACATGAATATTATGTGCTGAACTAAGCACCAAAAACATTGACCTGCTATGTGTCCGTAGACATCAAAAGTAAGAACTTTACTCTGGGAACAAATATATCACTTTGTGAACTAGGACAGCTTATTACTTGCTAAGCTCCAAATATGTTCCAGTGAAGTAGTTGTGTTAAACAGAGAAAAACAGTGTCAGATGATTAGATACATACAGACACGAGAACAGTGGTCTACAAACGAACTCTACAGGTGCAATACCCATAGAATAAATATGACTGTGTAATGGATTTCAAATACCCAGAACAATTGTATAGAGATTATGCCAATGAAAGTATGTTTCTGAACATTAATGGCAACGACTAATCTGAGGTATTTAAAGACCATGTATATATAAACTTAATGTGATATGTATCATAATGTTTTAATATTGTGATAAAATATAGATAGATTATGTCATTTTAATTTATAGTTAGATTTAGATAATATAATACTTGTTCATTTTACTTTAGATAGATTATCAAGTTACATATTCATTTAGCTTTAAAAAGTAGATTAGGATAGTAATTTAAACATGACAACTAATTATAAGAAGTTTAGATAGGAATAGTATCATTCAGTTTATTATATTTCACTGTGTTTCATTTCATTTGATTTCATTCCATCTTAACCAATCCATTTAACAAACATTATCATTTAGTAGTATGATTACATTACACCATAATAGAATAGAAATATTATACACTTAAAGATACATCATTTTCACCATATAGAATAAGAATATCAATCATATAGTTTGTCTCATTTAAAAACATTAGTTAGAATATGTTATATTTCACATTACCCATTTTAGAAAGGGACGTAACTTATTACATTTCACATCACCCATTTCACAAAGGGACATAACTCATCTCACATCAATTTCATTTTAAATAGGTAAATTACATCTCTTAAATTAGATAAATATTAGGAGTAATGTAAGCTTATTTTAGGATTAATATGACAGATACATTAACACATTAAATGTATATTTATAGAACTAGTATTAGTATGTCATTATTTAGAATAATATTTCAGTAGAATAGAGTGGTTAATAATACCAGGGTACAAACCATCAACCCGTTTTTCTTACATGTAAATATGTTGTAAATAACTTGACGTGTGCAACGGTTGATGCACAGTCATTAGGCTCAACTCTGTCAAACTGAGCCAAACTTGTACAGTGTCACTCCAAGGTTTTTAAATAACTATGAGAGTAAAACATGCGTGACAAAAATGAGAGAGAAAGTTATGTGACAGAAATGAAGGTAAAAGATGTGTGACAAAGGTGAGGGTGAAAGATGTGTGACAGAAATGAGGATGAAAGAAGTGTGATAGAAATGAGGATGAAAGAAGTGTAACAGAAATGAGGATGAAAGGTTTGTGACAGAAATGAGGGTAAAAGATGTGTGCCAATAGTGAGGGTAAAAGAAGTGTGACATAAGGGAAGGTGAAAGATGTGTGACAGAAGTGTGAAAGAGAGAACAAATGTAAAATATACAGGAGAGAGTGAGAACAGTCAACGGATTGTTTCTGCCGCTCAACAAGACTTTTTAATTTTGATTGCCGTCAAATGATGGTTTCAATGTTGAAAATGTGTTGTAATGAATATATTTTGAGTATTTTAGTTTAGGATCTTAGTGAAAGTATTTTGAGTCTCATAAGACAGAAACGTAGTCACAGATTTGTATTATACACATGTTTGTGACCACAGTTAAATGTATTATGGCACTTGAAAAACTAACTTACATACACATGATAGTTAGATATACATGTTAGAGTGTAGATTATACATTTAATTACATCCAAACACACAAAAAACAAAAAAAACAAACATATAAATTGCATACACTTTTATTAGATCAAAGGGAGATAACTTCGGGTCAGGGGACATAATAGACAACGAAACACTAACTTAACAGTGAAATGTGACTTTACACGCGGAAGCGAGATAGGTAAAGCCTGTCGCGCACAGCTTGTGTAATGGTTGTTTAATATTATATGGGGGACATGAAGCAATTCATGTGTTGACCTTCAGAAAGTCAACTTTGTATGGGTAGTGAGTTAATTTACTATTTGAGGGCAGGTCTTATAAGACAACGGTCCGGTTCAGACATACCTCTAATGAATATAATATTGCGGTTGAGAAGAGGGCTCACGCCAACCAGACAAGTTTGTGGCGATTGCCAGTAGCCAAGTAAAGTGATGCTACATTGTGACATTAGTCAGTAGGTCTATTAGGTAGCCAAAAGCTAGGTTATCTACAGTCTTTGACAAAAATTAGACACACTAATTTTTTTTAGAAACCTCTTGCGTCACAACCAATGAGTCGAAGTTGATGACGCAACACAGGAGGGGTGGGTGTGTGTCAAAGACTGCCTCATGATAGAACACCACCAGGACGTAGGGTCAACCTCAGATAGAGTGGAGAGAACAGGGTGCCCGGGATCGGGGCAGGATGGATGATAGAAAGAGGGGGACTGTTGACTAGTCCTCACACGGAGGCGTTGACCAGATAGTTAGCACTACTGGTCACGACAGAGTCACGCCTGCGTGATCGCTACGATCGCCACTCAAGCCAAAGCTAGCTAATAGAAGCGTGCTAACTGATCTAGCACGCAAAGGGCCGAAGGGCGTATGAAGGTCCTTCCGCGAGGCGTGTAGCGACGCGAGTGAAGCAAGTCAGACTGGGGACTGACTTTGTAGTGTTCACATCGTATAGAATAGATTTGTGTTTTCATGTAGCCTAGTAGATAGAGAATAGCTATAGGGGTTAGGAAAACTATTGATAGAGAATATTGTGACTTTATGTGTGATTAGATAGCGACTGTTTTGCAATTGTAAAGAGCCAACGGCAATAAAATGTACCATTTCATTCCTCGCACACGACTGCAAGTCTCTTGTATGGTGTGGGAGAAGTAATCCGATGATGCCTGAAACATGAGTTGTTGACAGGAGGTAAAGCGGCCGGCGTGATATTGACTACATCAATAATTTAATGTCTGTGGCTTATAAATTTCTGGAAATTTTGGGCTTGTGTGAATTCCCAATACGCTCCATATCTTGGATAAGATAATATTTTTACGTAAAATGGATTATGGAATATACTGAATAAAATCTGGCACTGAAGGACATGCATCACACAGATGTACACATACACTCAAACCCACATTGAGTTTTGACGATCTACACACTGATTGTGTATGTCACATGAATGGTCTCTAATGTCAGACATTAAAAACTCAGTTATTTCGTGAATGGTAAGTTTTTCCAGTGAGCGTAGCATTGACTGCACACTCAACAATTCCTAATATCTACGAAGAAATCTTCAAAAACTCTACAGTTTGACTGGGAAACTCTTTGTCAGAGTCAACTCATTTGTCTGCGTTATACACACAATTATCCTGGAGAAGTTTACTGCTATGGGTCTGTGATGTGGTAGCGTCATCATATTTGATAGACCTGGGAGCAGGGAGGTACAGGTGGCCAATCTTTCCCTCACATTGGCCAGAAAACTCGCTACAGAATCAAGAATCATTCACCATCTACGTGTGCAGTGTTCTGAAGACTACGCATTTAGTCTCCGTAGCGAAGTGGTCATGCCACCTACCTCGCACTCTAAAGGTTGTTGGTTCGACATTCGGTTCACGGGTGTAGTTTTCTTGGAGATTCCCGGATGTCCTCGCTGGAGCAACGGAGTTCGTGCTCTGAGCAACGCTTTCGGCAAGCCGCTCTGCGTAAAGAGACTCAGCCATATGGGATAAAACCCGGGGCAATTAAATCGGTCCTCTTGCCCTTTAACACCTTTTAACGGAAGACTAAGAATAGTCACATCTTGTTGCCAATGCTCGCCATGCAGTGTTCGGGTTATGCAATAGGATGTGTTTTTTTTAATTTTGCCCAGAGACATTAACATGTAATTAATTCTTGTCTGAACAAGCCCCATGCAATGTTCGTTTAGTATCTTAAGTTTTCAGTCACGTGTATTTATTTCAGATATTACCATGGCGAAGAAAACATACCTTTGTCACATTGTGCACCTACGTATCCAGGTAGACAGCCATTTAGACAAGAGCCGTTCTGTTTATTGCATGTACCGTTGCAGTTGTTAGAGCAAGTCTCAGTGCAGTTGGTACCATGGAATCCCAAGTCGCATTCTGTGAAGAAAGAAAAGTGTTGTATTCTGACGATACATAACGTTAATGTGGGACGTAGGAAATAATATAATAAAAATATGAATTTCCACAAGAAACAAAAACTTTACTGTTGGCTGAAAATAGATATTTTGAAGTAACCTACTGAATTGTCAGTATGAAATACGGACTTCATTTTAATTAAACCTTCATTTTTTAATTTCATTTTTTAAACCACTGCTCTCTGAGTAGCAGCTCGCTGCTAATCTAATATCAGTATCAGGGAATGTTGTGCGAAGGAAAAGTAGCCAGCATGAAATCGACCACATCACCTATCGAATGTCGATTAGATAACAAAACTGTATCTAGCACCATATACCAAATCCCAGTCAAGCTGTAGGAAACGGTCCTTTATTTCATTACCAGGACTTCTTCTTCCTCTTCTTCTTCCTATTCTTCTTCCTCTTCTTCTTCATCTTCGTTCCTCTTTCGCGGAAAGTGCGTCACATCTAGTGTCCATAGAAAGTAATGGGCTCTATTACCTTGTTACCATGACAATTGATGTAAAAGAACGGGCAGGTCCAATACTAACTTTTCTACTATTATCAAAACTGGGCAATGCCAGAAAAAGATTTATCGCAATGCTAACAACACATATGACATATCTCTGAAGACTACTAAAAGTGACACGAAGAAATCTGATCAGAAATTATAACATCCGGCATCTAGTAAGCTGAATGCATACAGTGGTATCTATTGACCGTCATCGACCAGATTGTTTGAACATATGGCAAGACCAATCCTAGACTGTTTACCACAGACAGCATTGATTGATAGATACTGCAAAAAATAGCGCGAGAGGCAGACACTGCAAGTGATAGATTAGTGGAGTAATATAGGCCAGGATCACCATCTTATACACAGAACTTGTTCATACAACTCCTGCAAATCTAACAATCTGTGTATTTGTAAGCCGGTGCATTAACTATAACACTATCACGTCTTTAGTTTCTAGAACAAGCTCAAACATGGTAATTCCAACATTCAACTTAAGAGCGAAATAATATTTTATTTGAAAGACAAATTCAACATTGACAATTTAATTTAAAAACTCAACCGCATGTAAGCTCAAGCGGCACCACAAATATGTCATAGACATAAATGTATATCATTACAATTGATTTTAGCCTTCAACGACCTGCAGATTGATTGATTGATTGATTGATTTAGGAACCGACATCACATCATACGGGACATTCCCATAAGCGCTCCGTCCCCATCCTCAGCAGCCAGCGAAGAGTTCCAACACTAATTGTACCAGTAGCAATCTGATTATATGTTCGTCTAGCCTTTCCTCTGAGCTTCGATCGTCGGCCAGATCCCCTTGTCACCCCTCGTTGTCGCATTCTTGCCAGACCATGGTGATCCATTTGCTCCCCCGAGGTGTACACGTGCTCCCACAAGGCCGCAAGCACGTCTTCCTTATCATGCATCAATACTCCACCGAGTTTTGCAGAGTCAGCCAATCTGTCCGCCTGTTTGTTAAGGTCCTGGACGTGACATAACAGAGTTCAGAGGACAGACATAAGGACTTGGGGAGAGTACGGGGGTAGTAGAACAGTCCAGACGTCGAAGATAGTAAGTTAGAGACAGGACTGTACCTTTGAGTGACAGGAAAGGTTCATCTTGGTCAGAATGACGCAGTACGCCTGGTCTCCACAGGCGAGTACGGGACAGACGTGACAGCACCACTTTCCACGGACGGCACGAGGGTCAAGTACCTCGTGACCACCGGACTGAGTAGGAAACGAGCGACGAGACTCGGTCACGATTGAGAGAGGATGTGTGACTGTGTGGAGAGACAGGATGGACTTATACTTAGACCTTCAGTGCGAATGAATGTGACCGCTACGTAACGTGTGTTGGTGTGTGTGGCTAGACACGAGTGCGCATTAACAGCGTGATAGTATTGTGAGAGCCGGTGCCAGAACGAGTTTTGGAGTGCCATGAATTATTTCTGTGATATTTATGATGTTGATAAGATGATATTGTCATTAAATCATGTATAATGTATTCATGTTCTCATGTCTCCTTTGTGCTCGCACCATCTGCCTGTCTGAACCCACTTTGTAACCCCTAGAGACATCGACAGGTAAGTTTTGGGGGCTTTCGTCCGTTTTGGAGAGTCCCAAGATAGTTAGGTTAAGTACAACGATTAAGATAGACAGTTAACATAGAAAGGACTGCTCTTGAACTAGCCAAGAAAAGAAAAAAAGCCTACACACCACACGACGACAACAATCTAATAGTTTGACAAGTATCTATTATCACTCCACTCTAAAACTAGTAATTCATCATTCTCTCTCTCATCACAAGACATAAGACCGACATGACTACACGACGATACTAATGTTTTTCTTTCCCACTACATGATGAACTGTAATTTTATTTGAAAGCAAGTTTGTATAACAGACGCACGAGACGTCAAGTACAGAAGTCAATAGTGGTGCTGGAGCAACTCCCCTCAAATAAGCTAAGTTATACTTTATTTCTTTTGATACGTACTAAATGGACACTCCATTGTTTTTCACATATGTAAATTTGATAACCATGTTTTCTTAATACTAAAAGAAAGATAATCCACTTGTGTACGTAAATTATATTTGCAAGGGAGATAATTATTTTGTATAAATATTAGTACTGCAAATTGTAGAAATGTCAACTCTAGAAAGGTGTATTGAACTAGGGAAAAAATTAGGGTACGCAAGGGATAAACTTGCAGGATGGAGCGAGAAGAAATGTGCAGAAAATGTGCTACGGGAAGAAAGAGCGTTAGAACGTGAGCAAAAATAATTAGAAATTGAAGCAGCTAACAAAAAGTTAGAAATTGAAGCAGCTAACAAAGAGTTAGAAATTGAAGCATCCACGAAACAGAAAGAACTAGAATTAGAAGCTAAGAAAATAGAGGCAGAAACCTAAATGAGAGTAAAACAATTAGAAATTGATTCACAGATACTGATTTCAAGTAACCAATTAAAAAGTAAAGAAGAAGAGCAAACATTCAAACAGTTTTAAGGAATTGTTAAACCCTTTTGCTCTGGTGATTTTATATCCGCTTGGACAGAGAAGTTTAAAACATTATTGCGATATCACGAGGTTCCCAAAGAAGTTGGTCCATCATATGCATGCGTAACTTAGCATTTGAGTAAAGGTGAAACTAGCGCCAGATCAATAGCACTGTCCTCATCGCCTGGACGGCTTGCTGTCCTGGTGACACAGCCACTGTTGATACAAACCAGGTCGATGGTTTCCAGTGCAGTCTCGAGCTCCTCCCCTTGTGTATTGGAGGAAGTGTTTCCCCATGATCTGCCTTTAGCGTTGAAGTCACCACAGAAAATAACATTTCTCTCGTGGCCTAATATGCCACTTAAGCACTGCCACTTCTGTGCGTCCACACTCGCATTGCGGGCATAAACATAAACCAACACGAATGGTATACTGGAATGAACTCTCAACGCCTGTATTTGTATATCGTCACTGTCCCAACTGGACATGTCTAGCTCTGATCCACAGGGATCACCTTTACTCACTACAGTGTGTAGATGGGGTGTCCTTGGACACCATGGCAGCGACCACCACCCTTGCAGCATATTGGTGGAGAAAGGCAGAACCAGGCAGCACAAGCTAAAGGTAAAGACGTTCCAGTATGACAGTACAGGGCAAGATGTGGTGAGTAAAATAAGACGAGACAAGCGCAGAACGTTTCAGGGCAGGAAAAAAAGCTGGGAGCAGCCACCGTGGTGGAGTTTCGAGGTGGAGAAGGCTTGGGTGGATAAGCGTAGTGCTGTAAGGAGATGGCAAAAATGCCAAGAAGAACAGAGCTGGTCATCCTAGTCCCTGCTTGCACTTAGAAAGAGAGATGCACACAAAAGTAAGCTATTTAAAAAAACTGGTCACGGTGGTTAAAAGCGAAAAATGGGCAGATGTGAGTCAAAGAGTAAGCACAGACAAGTCACTGAAATTGTTCTGGCGACTACATAAAAGCATGAGTGGTGTAGTCAAGAATAAGAGCATTTCTGACTTCCAAGGTGCTGACCTCATCTGGCAGAGGACTGACGAGGACAAGGGCAAAGCCCTCTTTGAACGCTACCTTGAGCAGAGCAACCAGACAGACATGGGAGGTCGAAATCTGGCCAAGGAGGTCACCTCAGACAGATGCAAGGCCCAGAACACTTCGGATGAAGACACAGTGACAGTGAAAAAAATCAAGGCTGTGCTTCGACGATCAAAAAACAGTGCTCCAGGTCCTGATGGCATAAGATACGACGACATAAATAGGTGTACCGACAATGAGCTAGAGAAACTAGCAGACATGTACAACAACAGTATAGGGAGTGCTAGCATCAAGGAGGAATGGTTACACAGCTATCTGATTCCCTTGCCGAAGCCTGACAAAGACCACAAAAAAATTCAGGGATATCGAATTATAACCATGCAGAATACAATAGGCAAGCTGCCGGAGAAGGTAATTGCCAGGAAAATATCAAGCTAACTAGAGAGGCAAGGTGTTTTCCCACCTACCCTGGGTGGGTACCGTCCAAAAAGAGAAACCTGGACCAATGCAGCAGTCTTTGCCCATGATGTCTATGAAGGTTTCCACTCAGGCACTGAAACCGTTGCTGCAGCGATTGATCTTGAGGACGCATACAACAGAGTACCACTGGATTTTTTAATGTTTCAGCTTCTTGAACTAAACGTAAGTCCATTCCTCCTTAGTTGGATCGCTGCAGCCCTCTTCCAACGGAAAGTAGTTTTTAGATGTGGCTGTTGGACTTCGGAACCAACAACAATATATCCGGGCCTACCACAGGGATCACCATTATCTCCGGTACTGTTCAACGCCTACACAGTGAGAATCACCAGTGAGCAGTTCACTGGACCTGGCAGGACATTGTCATATGCCGATGATGTTTTAGTGTATCGTCAGGGTAAGGATAGAGAGGAGGTTGCTGGGGAACTACAAACCGAACTCAATCGCATAAGTACTTCGTGTGATGAAGCTGGGGCAATGGTCAACCCAACAAAGGCAACAGTGACTTGGTTCTCGTTGAATAATCATATTGTCAACAATCCAACACCAACTGTAATGCTGTGTTCAGAGACGGTGGAAAGAACGCAGGCAATGAATTACCTGGGGATACGGTTTGATCGAAGCCTTGCTTATAATGTGCACATAGACCAGGTGATAACAAAGGCCAAGCGGTATTTGGCAGCGATGCGGGTGATGGCGGCAGCAAACTGTGAGAAGCGCCATCTATGTCTTCTGTACGAGGGGCTGGTCATGTCTGTTTTGGAGTATGGAATGGCAATCTTGACTCTCAGCCATAAGCAGATAGAAAGGAGGGAAAGGATACAGAATGAAGCTATGCGCATTATTCTTGGATGTACAAGAGATACAGCATGCAGGGCGATGCGCTACCTTCTTGATTTTCCAACCATTGAATAGAGAATACAAGTTTGCAGGGCACGCGCCTACCTCAGAATTAACGCAAACACACAACATCCACTGCATAGTGAAATTAGGAAGGTGAAGGGCAGCAGGTTAAAAAGAGGACGGTCGTGGATGGGTCAAGCCGAAGACATTCTTCAACAGGTGTG
Source organism: Cepaea hortensis (assembly GCA_963921405.1). Taxonomy (NCBI): domain Eukaryota; kingdom Metazoa; phylum Mollusca; class Gastropoda; order Stylommatophora; family Helicidae; genus Cepaea; species Cepaea hortensis. The sequence continues at coordinate 78,031,574 of OY992885.1, read as the reverse complement.
TTCACTTGAGGACTTAGAACCTGGCGAGGAGTGGGTGCAAGTGCCAACATACTTCTGCACATCCTTTTCAGTTTGCATCCAACTAGATAGAAAATGCAGACAAGAAAATCAGGCTGCTGTTGAGGCTGAAGTACAAGCGTTGATTTTCGAGAACTCGCTAGACGGTGACGCGGTCATCTACACAGATGGGTCGGTCGTCCGACATGTGAGAAGCTCATGGGCCTTTACAGCTCGGGCCGGAGGGAGAATTGTGAAGGAGGACTCTGGTGCTTTCACTGAAACCACAAGTAGCCTGACCATGAAAGTCATGGCAGTAAGTAAAGCAATAACATGGCTCGAGACACAGACATTCACCAGGGCTTGTTTCCTTAGCGACTCAATGAACATGATCAAGAGGATAGAGGAGGTGTCGATCCGAAGAGAATGGTTGCTGCCTCTGAAGCGGTCTCGGTTGGCAAAGATTAGTTTCATCTTCGTGCCAGGGCATGCGGGAATACAAGGAAATGAGCGGGCTGACAAGCTCGCAGGTGAGGCTACTGTGGAGGGCGGACGCGCCATGGACCAGGCTGACATTCTGAATGCTCTACGTGATGTGAGACTTTTGCGAGAACCAAGTGATGACTGTGAATCTACAACAATGGCCAGACTGCTAGAGCGGCAAATTAAAAGAGGTGTGGCCAAACAAGAACACTACACAGGAAGCCAAAGAAGATTGATAAACCAACACAGAACTGGCGTCGTTAGCCGCTAGACGCTGCGGGATTTGCTGAGGAGGGGATCCGAGCACTTATGGACTGAATGGTTCGATGTGCAACGAGGATGATCTGTCGACTAACTAACTAACTAACTAACTTAGCATTTGAACCATTGAAAGTCATAGAAAATATACCGCAGCAATCAACAACAAACTATGACTATATCAAACATAGAATAATGCAACATTTTCTTCTGAATGCTGCTGGATATCAAGTGCAATTTTCCAAATTATGTGAAAGCTAAGCAAACGTTCATAGATTATGTATCAACAGTACAAGATACCTTCACTAAATGGATTAGCGCAGCTAAAGTTGATAAAAGCTTTGATAAACTGAAAGATCTGATGATCATGAATAAGATTACAACATCAATACCTACATATTTTGCCAAATTTTTACAGCAAAATGATTGCCAGACTATTCAAAAACTAGAACAAAAAGAGTCTGCATTTTATACAGCAAACAGAGATATCTTTACTTTAAATGATAGTCAGAACGATGTGGTAGCTGCCGTGAACGTAAAACAGTCAAAATCATTCATTTATAAAAAAAAGAGCTAAAGCAAAGCCGTCACCATGCAATTACTGCAAATTATCACATGATCAGTACTCGATGTGCGAAAACAATCCGAACTATAAACACCATCTGGAAATGATGGTGAAAAGGCAGAGAACGAAACTTACTGACTACAGAACAGCAGTTATATGTTTTTTTTTTTGTAGGGCATTTGGGCATTAGTCTCTAATTGTGAAGGTCGTCGTATGGTAAAGGAGACAAACGGTGCTCTGATTGATACAACTTCAGACAGTGAGGATGAAATCGAGTGTGAAAGTGAACATCAGAATGTAAATGCCTTAGAAGCTATTGGCATTTTTAATTATGATGATTGTACCACCTGTAATAAGTTTCAAAATGATGGGATCTTAAATTTTGACCATGCCATCCCAGTGGCACATGATAGTGTTAATGCCGCCTTGTCGTCTAAAGGCAAACTTGATTTTCATAAAAGGGTTCGTGAACAACCAGCCCTGCCGAATCGTTCGCGATAGCGGCGCGACCCTTATTAGGATTAGAAAAACATTTGTACATGACCCTGACTATACAGGAAACTTTGTCACCTGTCACACATTTGCGGGTAATGTAGAGAAATACCCCCTGGCAATGATAGAAATTCACACACCTTTCCTGTCAGTGCGAGTAATTTGTGCAGTATTAGATAACCCCTGTGCAGATTTAATTATTGGAAATCTTCCGGATGTTACAAACTGTTCCAATAAGGAGATAAAAACATGGGAAGAAAGTCAGTTCAATTGTAACGCACTTACCAGGTCAACTACTGCGAAACAGCAGGATGACCAGAAAAATGAATCAATGCAAATTATTTCCCCTAATGGCGTAGTTGATGATAGAACCACCAATGAGTTCATTCAAGGGCAACGTTCAGATCCTGCTCTGTCAAATGTTGATTTCGAGATTTGCATAAATGGGAAGTACAAAATTTGTCATATATGCTTAAACCCTATTACTCCAGGACAGAAGACGATTCAATTGATGAGACAACAGCAACAACAGTCAATACCCAGACAGACACAGACGAAGCAGAACTTCCCGTCCCGACAGTTCACAACAGCGAAACAATACAGGACATAAAACTCTCTCCTACTCTGACTGACACCCAAAGACAAGACATGGTAAACTTACTGCAAGAATACAAAATAATTTTCTCCAGTACACCGGGGAAAACTGACAGAATGCAACACCGCATTATCCTGACAGACGAAACGTCCATCAAATGTATACTGTATTCTATTCCTATTCACTATAGAGACAATCTAGACAGAGAAATATTGGACTTAGAAAGACATGGAATAATACAGAAATCACAGTCTGAATATTCATCTCCTATAGTTTTGGTGAAAAAGAAGGATCAAACGAAAATACTTTGCATTGACTATAGGAAATTAAATGCAATAACAAAAGCTGACGCTGAACCAATTCCAAATTACGACGACCTTATTTTAAACATGGCAAAATCAAGTATTTTTTCTAAGTTATATTTGACAAGAGGGTATTAGCAGATACCCATGCATCGAGACTCTATCCACCTCACAGCATTTTCAACACCATTGGGACTTTACGAATGGATCTATCTCCTATTCAGACTACTAAATGCACCTGCGACCTTTGTAAGGTTAACTAGATTATTACCTCATGAGATTACTAACGTTCAAACCTACATCGACGACATATGTATTCATTCTAGCGACATGACAGCCCATATACAAACACTTCAACAAGTCTTTGACCGAATTAAACTCTTTGCACTTACAGTAAGACCAACGAAGGTCGGAATTGCCTTCAGAGAAATTAATTTCTTAGGTCATAGAATCTCAGATGGGAAACTTTCGACTGACAACAAAATTATTTCAAAAATTTTGAATATGAGTGTTCCAACAACAACAAAACAAGTCAGAAGTTTACTTGGACTTGTTAATTATTATAGCAAGTTCATTCCGAACTTAGCTGAGTTAACTAGTATTTTTTCCAACTTACTTACAAAAGAAACAAAAATAAAAACAAACAAACAAACAGCCAAACATTATTTGTAATAGTGTCGATTTAGTTTGAAGTTACTTTTTTTCAAATCCACCTACTCTTCGCCTGCCTGATACAAATGCTCCATTTATTTTGAAAACAGATGCCAGCACCACTACGATCGCGGGGGTATTCAGGCAAAAATATGATGGAATTGAACAACCAGTGTCTACGTCAGTAGGAAGCTAAAGTCAGCCGAGCAAAGTTACAGTATTGCGGAACTAGAGTGCCTAAGTGTAGTCTATTCTGTCCTGAAGCTATCCAAGTATCTCCGTGGCATCCACTTGCTCATCCAAACCGACAACTCACCGCTATTGGTGATCCAGAAAGGGACACACACAAATAACAGAATCGCCCGTTGAGCCCTATTGCTGCAAGATTACTCCTATGACATTCAACACATCACAGGAGCTAATACCATTTTACCCGATCTCTTGACGAGGATGTCTGAATCATCAGTCCAGTAAGCAACCAACCCCTCTACCTTATTTTAGGAACTGTGATATTTTATCCGTATGCCCGAAGCCGACAGTAACAGTTCGAAGTTATCGCAACAGTATTAGGCATTTTCTTCAAGACCATCAAGTATTTGAGACATTAAGATTTCTACAGGAAACACGTGACGAACTTTCGATGTTATTCATCTCATTCACCATTCGAGGACGGAATCACTTAGTTAATTTAGTAACATTGTAAATTTTTGAAATGTAGTATGTAAAGAGTAATATATATATATATATATATATATATATATATATATATATATATATATATATATATATATATATATATATATATATATATATATATATATATATATATATATAGTGTTCGCCCATTTTACGTTATTTAAAGGCCCAAACTATGGCTATAGCTAAAATGCAAGCCTAAAAGAATTTTGTGTTGTTAATCGCGTTTCTAAACTTAGTTTTGATAAATCATTAATGCTAACTTTTTCTTCGCATTTTCTAAAATGGTAAAAAGTTAATACTCAACTTCAGTTATATTTTAACTAAGTAATGCAGAACGAATCAGTGAAAGGCAGGTGTATGAAAGACAGCGTACATGTATTAAAACAAGGGAATTCCAGATAGCGTGCAACCAATTTTTATTCTTGTATATTGTATGCATCTTTTGCAACACATGTGAATTGTGCCAGTTATGGATGTCTGTAACTATTACACTACACCATTAGGGCATGAATCTAAGAATCATGGTTCGAAGATCCATCTCATGAATTATACATATTCTGTGATTCGTGACTTGGGAATTTCCAGCTTGTGACGCTTAGAGATATAAGACAGCACACACTATCAACACACGCAAATATTACATATTAATACTCCACAAAAACAAATAAAGTACACACACTTTGATATAGCAAAGGGAGATTATTCAACACGAACAAGACAATATGGGACATACGTAACTCCTAGATAGAAACAAGTGATATTTCTTAGATACACTGCCAACCTACGAGAGTAAGAAATGTTATACGGTTAAATGTACACATCTGGGACGATGGGTTGAAAGCAATCTTAATGGGACCAGGGGAAGTTTCCTTGATGAGCCTCTGTAAAAAGAGCCCATTGTCCATGGCATCATTTTTGATGTCTGAAAAGGATGCAATTGTAGAGTATTACCCCGAAATGTAAGTAATTTGTTACTTCGGTCTGGATAGTCCCGATATATTAGGATAGGCGAGAGTGTGAGACTCTTTAACAACTGCCCAAGATGGTACCACAAGAATAGCATTAGATGGCTTGTGCCTCAAAGTATATCAGACAGTTACTACCTACGGTTACCACCCTTTACCCATAGATATCATAACAGGACTATTAGTTCACTTTGGGCCCTTGACAGAATTAGTGCAGCTAATTACATAAATACAACATTGTGCCACTAATAAGTGCCACAAGGAGGGGGAGGAAGGAAAGCATGTCAAGGTCCTGGACGTGACATAACAGAGGACAGATGACAGACATAAGGACAGGGGAGAGTACGGGGGTAGTAGAACTGTCCAGAAGTCGAAGACAGTAAGTTAGAAACAGGACTGTACCCTTGAGTGACAGGAAAGGTTCACCTTGGACATAATGACGCAGTAAGCCTGGCCTCAACAGACGAGTGCAGGACAGACGTGACAGCACGACTTTCCACGGACGGCACGAGGGTCAAGTACCCCGTGACCACAGAACTGAGTAAGAAAGGAGAGACGGGACTCGGACACGATTGAGAGAGGATGTGTGACTGTGTGGAGAGACAGGATGACTTATACTTAGAATTTCAGTGCGATTGAATGTTACCGCTACGTAACGTGTGTTGGTGTGCGCGGCTAGACACGAGTGCGCATAGCCTTATTAACAGCGCGAGAGTATTGTGAGATTATTTCTGTGATATTTATGATGTTGATACGATGACATTGTCATTAAACCATGTATAATGTATTCTTGTTCTTATGTCTCATTTGTGCTCGCACCATCTGCCTGTCTGAACCCACTTTGTAACCCCTAGAGACGTTGAAACTGTTCATTCAACAGCACACCTGCATGCCCCGTAGAAAGGTTCCAGACGATGATTGTCACCCGTGACTTCCGAAAAGAAGCAAGCCACTCTGCACGAAACTTGCCTGTCCTCACCCTACTCAGCATGCTTTCTGAGTCAGTTACAATCACGATGTCTGTGTGTTTGTTTGTTTGTGTGTGTGTGTGTGTGTGTGTGTGTGTGTGTGTGTGTATCGTATTCTCCATTCAGCGGAACGCTGCACTGACCGCCTCCACCTCCATTCTTAAGCTAGATGTTGTGGTATCATATGCCAGGCTCTCCTGCACCAAACGGCAACCTTTAGATTTTCCTAAGAACCCCCAGGCACTTCTTCTGCCTCTCAACACCGAACCATCTGTGTATATAATCACATCACCCGGGCGAGCATTTTCCTGAATTTGTTGCTGGATTGCCACTTCCGTGGCCTCTGCTGGCCACTCCCTGAACTCAAGGCTCAATATGATTATAACTTTGCACAATTCTGACTGCTCCGCTGGAACCCTGACCCACTCCTCACTCGCCTAATGTTCCCTAATATGCACACCTATCTGATCGTATCATCCGCCTGAGCCATCCATGATTTCCCTCTTATCAGTCGCTGACCGTTAACTACGTCCAGCGCCTCATGCAACGGGTGATCTGTGTCAGCAACTACTCTGAGGTATGCCTTCGCCAGCATCACCTTGAGCCTACCAGCAACATTCAGCAAACCAAGGATGTAACGCATACACACGACTGGGGTGTCTCTTGTGTATCCCAGAATCTAATTTCATTAATTGACACTTTGAGACAGTGAGCAGTCCTAGATCATAATCAATCACTGAGAGAATCAAGTGCTGGTATAGTGTGAAAAGCATTCTCTGCTCTGTGTCCATCGCAGCCATAGTTTTAAGTGCATTGAGACCCTTTTGAGATCTTGTCATAACCGACTCCACATAGTCCTTGAAGGACAGGCTCCTGTCAAATGTGATTCCCAGATACTCAATTTGTTCTCTCTGTTGACGCTTCCAATATCTATCGTGAGGCTTGGGACATCAGTTCTCACAATCCTGTTTGTCAAGAGAGCACCACAAAACAGCTGCCTTTTCCGGGTGGATGACAGCACTCATTTCAGTGCAACTGTCAATCACTTTGTCTACTGTCGCCTGTAGCTGCTAGGCTGTTTGCTCCCTATCTCTCCCCTGCCTATATGCAAGAATATCATCTGCAAATGTTAGTATCCTTCCAACCCCTGGTGCTTCTAGGTTTGCAATCTTGCTCGTATACACGTTTAAGGGAACCGGTGAGATTGCAGACCCCTGTGGCAGTCCCGGGATTAAAATATGTGGCTCTGAGGTCCATGCACCCAGACGGAGAGCAACCCGACGAGAATGCAGGACGGCTGCTATCCAGTTCACCAACGAGGGATTTACCCCCTTCTCCATCAGTGCGGTCATCAAGATATCATAGCGAACTCTGTTGTACGCATCCTCGAGATCAAGCGCTGCCCTCATCGTTTCCTGTCTACTCTGGAACCCCTCATAAACGTCAAAGGCAAAAGTGGCTGCATTTAACCAGGTATCTTTTCCTGGCCTGTAGCTCCCCAGGCCTCTTGGAAGAAGCTTCCCCCTTTCCAAAAACTCTTGCAGCTTGACAGCGACTATCTTCTCTAAAACCTTCCCAAATGTATTTTGAAGGGTGATGATCCTTAAGCCGCTAAGTTTTGAATGATCCTTGAATGGTTTTGGGAGAGGGATGAGATAGCTATGTAACCAATCCTGCGGTACTGATGCTGTTCTAATGCTCTGGTTAAAGCAGTCGGTCATCTCCTTTAGGTCTACTTGGCTCAAAACCTTCACGTGGCTAACACCATCGGGCCCTGATGCCGTGTCTTTTGCCTTTTTCAAAATATGTTTAACATCTTCAACCCGTAAGATATCTTCATAATACATATTCTCCATTGTGCCAGATACCTCCTCTCTAACTGCATCCCTGTTATCCGCATCATTATGATTGGTCTGCTCTAAAAATCTCTGGAGAAACGCCTCCTCTTTCTCTGTGTCTGTTGTCACGCGCACACGATCCTCTCTATAAATTGTTCCCACTGTCATAGGCCGATCTATTCTTTGCATTTGTCTGTGCAGTTTCCAGAATTTTCGCAGTGTTTTATCACCTCCAATCTCCTTCACAAAACATTCCCATTTTACTTTCTTGGCCTCTGCAGCCCAGCGCTTGAAAGACTCCACCTTGTCTTTCTTGACATTTTCCGCTGTGTCCACTTCCTCTCGTGAGCTTCGAGGTGTTTGTCGCACTTTCTCTAGCTGCTTCACTGCAGCTCTCTTTGCTTTACAAGCCTGGTCTACTTCTGGGGTCCACCTCGGGGGCTGCAAAAAAGGAGTTTTAACAGTCCTGTTGCATGCCGCCTGTCTGAGGCGTCCAAGAAAGTCGTCGGCCCACTCATACCGGAAGGTCTTGCTCACTCTCCCAGCCCTAACTTTCCTGGATTTAGAGATCAGGACTGAGCATGGCATGTAATCACTCCCATGGTCATTCAAAACAGTCCACTTTACATCAAGGACTGATGACTGGGAGACAAGTGCCAAGTCAATAGTAGTGTCTGCATCGCCAGACCTCATTGCCATTCTAGTCGGCCTACCATCATTTATGAAGACCACATCGGAGTAAACCATGGCATCAGCAAGGGCTATTTCCTGTCGGTTTTCTCCACTACTGTGCCAATCTCTGTTCCTCGCATTGAAGTCTCCACATATGAGTAGCCTATCACCTGGTAATTCCAATTCCTTAAGCCAGTCCCATTGTTCCTTTCTGACAAAACACTTCACTGTGACATATACATTTATGATGTTCCAACTTAAGCCACCAATCTCAATTTGTATACCCTGGACCTCTCTTGCACTGTGATTCCACTGGATCAAGTCAAGTGCCACATGCTTCACTCCTTTCTTCACCAGCAGACCTTGCCCATGTCTCTTCTGCCCAGTGGGGTTTATATAACTGACGTACCCAGGACAATGCCATTTGTCTGCATTTAACTCCTGGAGCATGAGGACATCAAAATCATATATTAGCCTCTCCAATACAGGACCTCTCTGCCTGGCACTACGACAGTTCCAGTATCCCACTCTTACATGGTTGAACCCTAGTCTCTCCGCTTTTCGTCTTGTTCTCCTGGCGCCTGCTCTCCTATTTCTATGTCTTATTCTCACACCATTTCCTCACCTTCTCCTCCTCACTCTCTCTTCGCTAGCCTCTGAAAGATGTGTCAAGCGCAGAGCGCGTGCCCCATAGCTCCGGCGACGATTTCCGTGTTTAATTAAATCCATAAGCAAAGTTTGGATATTGCAGAAAATAACCGGTCGCCCTAGCATTGCCTGTTTACTAGGGAAGGGGCAGGGGATGTCCCTCAGGAGTCCATACGCCTGACGCCGCCCCGCCCGCATACCAGACGTTCCACGTTCCCGACCAACTCACCCGTGGCCATTCAGTCCTCGGCACGTCGGTCCACCTTAAACTTAGGGGTTTATAATCGGAGTTTTCCATCTCCTAGATTGGCCGCTCTAATAGCTAACGGGCCCAATTCACCCGGTGGCAAGAGGTTCCAGCGCCTCATTCCTGGCGAACACAGTAGATACATGTATACAGGGAACACAACCAATAACAAACAATATATATCAAATTGTACATAGCTAAAGTCATTACACAATGGAAACATAACTCTCGCCGGTAGATAGTTAAGCACCAAACAAACCAGTGATGACATCAGTAATCTGGTTAACTACATACGTTTAGCTCTGCAGTACAACATACTGACGGCACAGCAGTGACTATATCACACACTGACACAACCAGGACTACACATGTGTCTTTTACCGTATGTCAGTAGACGAGGTAGAATTTATAAATTAGCCTTGTGTTTCTAAAGCCAAATATTCTAGCTAAAGTGCATTTAGATTTTGCACCGGCAGCTTGGGTGCACTGGAGGTTCGCTTGGAAGTTGTAACCAGAGTTTCATTCAGAATGTCCGGATATTGTATCAAGGACTTGTCATCGAACATGCTAGTCTCTCGGATGGCGCCCAGAACTTTCCCCAAGGAGTAGATTCTGAATATTGGCAGGATTTTATAACCAGACTTGTACATAGATCAGAATATCGCTGGCAGTCCACTGCCACAAATTGATCGCTGTCTTGATCTCTTGCCGCATTGTTGAAATTGGCTTTGGGTGCGTCAGTTTGGGGGACGAGTTGATCGTAAAACATAATCATTGCCAGATCCTTGTATTTGACAAAGGCATGAAAGTTATCATCGTCTAGTCCAAACATTTTCTGACCGTCAAGGAAAACATCATATGATAGGACCGGATCTTTATCTTATAGAGTTGAGTGACCCAGAATTGATTGTTGACCTGGGCGTAAAGGTTCATCGTAGACAAATTGTTCATCGCCATGTTTTTCCCCCTAGAGCTTGGAGGAGTTGAAGGAGTGGCAATAGCGTCGTATGCGTTTTCATCGGCCGATACAGGTGCTGCTCAAGCTCTATATCGAGCTACTTTCTGGGACGGAGTGTCTTAAGGGCGGTACATCCACATGTATGCTGCCTCGAATTTCTGGAGCCGAGGTCCGTGTGCCGGGATAGTTCGAGTAATGCTCTCGTCAGGGTCTGGCTTAGGGGTCTTGGGGGAGGCATGTTTGGGTATGCGAATAGCGTCGGCTTGAGAGCTTCTGGTGGTTATTTAAGGGGGACATTTCTCACAGATGTGGTGTTGTTGTGACTAAATTTCGACACGTAATTGTTCAACACGTAATTGAGGAGTCCCAGGAGCTCGTGGGGTGTCTAGCAGCTCGTCGTGAATGTGTGGTGGCTTTAAATACTTGTTTCACGCAGGATGGCAAACGTCTGGCCACAACTGACCGACCAAAGGAGTAGAAGGTGGGCGTTCTATAAAACCTCTAGTACTTTGGTGGCGACTCTAAAGTCCCCATGGAAAGAATCACATCTTCTTGGTTTACACATCTTCTAGCAGTTCATAAGGATTTGCTGGTGAGACTTGTGCAGCACCGTAAACTTCGGTCCCCGTGTATAATTGATCTACAGACGCCACGATTTGTGAATCAGTAAACTACTGATATGTAGATGATCTTTGTCTGTGCGAAGCAGCTGTTGATAGCTACTGATCACTGAAACCGATATGCGATTGTGACCATGGAAATGCTTGGCTTGAGAATTGTAGCCACGCGATAACTGGCTGAGAATCTATTTTCCTTACTAGGCAACATTACCTTTAGAGCTGAACTCTGATACAGCACTCCGCGAAAGAACTGTCGCCACAACTTTGCTATGTCGTGAGGGCTGTCAGGCGACTGTACTGCGACAGATGAATCCAATGTGCGACATGAAGGCACGTCCAAGGTAAACATACCCCCCATGAGTTGAACGCTGTGTGCCAGACCAGCAGACCCGTCACAGAATCGGGGGGAATGTAATAGACATCCGAGCGTGTTTTTGGGTCTGCGTACGTATCCAGAATTGTATCATCACCAGTGAAGGTAGGTTTACTCGCTCCTGGTGTCGCCATCCACAGCCATTGGGACACGACATCTCGTTGAGCTGTAATCCGATAACTGTGCTATAAACTGCTGTAATTTTACATAACTACCTCCAACGACATACACGGAACACACTCCAGCTGACAGAGCTCATTCAGTGGTTAAATTGGTTATCTATGATGCCACTGTGTTCGCAACCATAAGGAATTCAGAGTGTTACAACAGATATTTCCTGCGTTACCTGCAGAGTTACTGAGAAGTCATCAATAGTAGCGACTGGTACATTTAGTTCACAAGGCGTAGTTGGTTGTATATGTATGCATATTCCAGTTTGCACTAGAGTAACGTATTGTAATTGTGACGGAACAATTCGGATAACATTACAATGAATCTCTCATTCTACAACAAAGATCAAATCAAGGAGTAGTGAGAAGGTAGAAAAACACACCGTCATCGCACTACTCAGCGTTTACAAATCTATGATGCAAAATTGTGCTAGTAGAACTGCTATTGTGCAGAACGAACACAGTCTGGTTTCTACAACGATTGCAACATCTCAAATTTGACACCATACGGACCAATCGCCCACCAGCGAAAGACGCTATAAAGGTGTAATAACTTGAAAATTTTGGCATCAAACAAAATGCCGAAGCGTGTGCCACATCTCTGACATATATTTGCTAAACGCAGAACAGAAGTTAAAAAGTAGGCCACGGCCAACAGGGAAGGGCCATAATAAAACCTATAATTGACTGTCTGTCTGTCTGTCTGTCTGTCTGTCTGTCTGTCTGTCTGTATCATCTTTTCTTATCTCATCATGTTCCTCTTGTACCTTGCGGTGTCGAGGTGAATATAAACATCGTAAAAGTGCCCGATTATGGGCTTCATATATCGACATTCCATGGATTCTGCTATACCCTCCGTCCAACGTTTACGTGGTCGGCCTCTTCCTCTGTTTCAATCTGGTCTGTACATCATTATATATATATATATATATATATATATATATATATATATATATATATATATATATATATATATATATATATATATATATATAAAAAAGGCGATGTATGTCTGTAAGTATGTCTGTATATATGTTATTTATGCGTTCGCGAACGGTCCATCCGATTGAGATGAAATTTTCTACACGTCTTCCTCTCATTCCCGCGCTGCCAACTGTCATATTTTTTTTAAATGTAAAATCGGCTACTTACTTAATATTATTTAATATTTCATTTTTCATTATAATTTCTAAATAGCGAGGGGACTTAAATCTAGAAAAGTTATTTCAAGGGGCATAACTTTTAATAGCATTGCTATATACCTTATAGTCATATTTTTGGATCGTTTTCAAAGATTTATAAACTCTTTGTCTATAGTTATCTACCGGCATATGAGTTATAATAAATAAGGATATAATCTTTAATGCATTTTCAGAGTTTTCATAAAAATAATGAATAATGCATAACATTGTAACTCATCTTTTTATGCTGAAAGAAGTTATCTACAGTCATGTAGGTGATTAAAAACAGTTTTAATTAAAAATAATGGATGGTGTGTGGAAGGACATTCTTTTAAGTTACTTTTTGTTGTTGTATGAATTTAATGAGACGCTCCCCGCCAGGAGCTGGGCGAAGCAACGCCGGGTCAGATAGATAGACAGACAGACAGACAGATAGTCGGGAACGGGAGCTTATATGACTACTTATATGAATTAAATGAGATGCTCCCCACCAGGGACTGGGTGAAGCCGGGCGGGCTCAGACAGACAGACAGACAGATAGACAGACAGACAGACAGTTATCTACAGGCATATGCGTTATAATCCTCCTCCCCTCCTCCTCGTCTCCCCTCCTCCTTCTACCCTCCCCCTCCTGCCTCTCCCTCCTCTTCCTCCATCCTCTTCCTCCTCCCTCCTTCACCCTCTTCCTCATCCTCCCTCCTCCTACCTCCTCCCCCTCCTCCTCCTCCTAATCACTACTCCTCCCTCTTCCTCCCTTCTCCTCCTCTCTTCTTCCTCCTCCTCCCTCCTCCCCCTCATCCTCCCTCCTCCTCCCTCTTCCTCCTCCCTCTTCCTCCCTCCTCCTCCCTCCTCCCCCTCCTCCTCCTTCCTTCTCCTCCCTTCTCGCCCTCCTCCTCCCTTCTCCCCTCCTTCTCCCCCTTCTCCTCCCTGTCCTCCTCCTCCCTCCTCTCTCCTCCTCCTCCCTCTACCTCCTCCCTCCTCCTCCTCCCTCCACCTCCCTCCTCCTCCCTCTTCCTCATCCTCCCTCCTCCTTCTCCCCTCCTCCCTCCTCCTTCTCCCTCCTCCTTTTCTCTCTTCCTCCTCCCTCCTCCTTTTCCCTCTTCCTCCTCCCTCCTCCTCCTTCCTCCTTCTCCCTCCACCTCATCGCTCCTCCTCCGTACTCTTCCTCTCTCCTCCTCCTCCCTCTTTCTCCTCCTCCCTCTTCCTTCTCCTCCCTCCTCCTCCTCCCCTCCCTCCACCTTCTCCCTCCTCCTCCCTCCTCTTCTCTCCTCCTCCCTCCTCCTCCCTCCTCCTCCCTCCCTTCCTCCCTCCTACTCCTCCCTCCTCCTAACCCTCCTCCTCCCTCCTCCTCCCTCCTCCACCTCCCTCTTCCTCCTCCCTCGTCCTACTCCTCCTTTTTCTCCTTTTGCTGGTGCTGCTGTCGCCGCTCCATTTACCCAAGTTAATTGTCGGGAGAAGATGTAAAGATCTTTCAAGTGCTCATTCTAATGCTTTTTGTAAGTTGGTCTTCGTTTATCTAAGGTTGTTCTAACTGCAACCAATAAATTATTAGACAGACAGGCAGACAGACAGACAGACAGAGAGGGAGGGACAGACAGACAGACAGACAGACAGGCAGGCAGACAGACAGAGAGGGAGGGACAGACAGACAGACAGACAGACAGACAGACAGTCGGGAACGAGAACTTATATGACTACTTATATGAATTAAATGAGATGCTCCCCATCAGGGGCTGGCCGAAGCGGGACAGGGTCAGACAGACAGACAGACAGACAGACAGACAGACAGACAGATAGACAGACAGACAGATAGATAGTCGGGAACGGGAACTGGAGCTTATATGATTACTTATATGAATTAAATTAGATGCTCCACACCAGGAGCTGGGCGATGCCGGGCCGCGTTAGACAGACAGACAGACAGACAGACAGTCTGGAACGGGAACTTACATGACTACTTATATGAATTAAATGAGATGCTCCCCATCAGGGGCTGGGCGAAGCCGGGCCGGGTCAGACAAACAGACAGACAGATAGACAGACAGACAGACAGATAGATAGTCGGGAACTTGAACGGGAGCTTATATGACTACTTATATGAATTAAATGAGATGCTCCACACCACGAGCTGGGCGATGCCGGGCCGGGTCAGACAGACAGACAGACAGACAGACAGATAGATAGATAGATAGATAGATAGATAGATAGATAGATAGATAGATAGATAGATAGATAGATAGATAGTCGGGAACGGGAACGAGAACTTATATGGCTACTTATATGAATTAAATGAGATGCTCCCCACCAGGGACTGGGCGAAGCCGGGCCGGGTTAGCTAGTGTGTGTGTGTGTGTATATATATATATATATATATATATATATATATATATATATATATATATATATATATATATATATATATATATATATATATATATATATATATATTTCCGCATATCCTTTACCAGACATCGCTGTCAACATCAGCATCAATTATTGGCAAGGTTACGCTCAGTAGTTTGCCACTGCTTTCTGATCGACCGGCTCGCATACATCATAAGTTACCGACGCGGAGAGAACCGCTACCAATTCTCGCGCACGTCACGTTACTCTTTATCCCTGCATATATGCTTCTGAAGAAATCAGGACTCAAGTGGGGGTTAAAGCAGCACTAGATTTTTTTAGAAAGCAGCAAGTCAAATGGTTTGGCAATGCGAGTAGGTTACCAGTCAACAGCATACCACAACAAGCAATGATGTACAGACCAGATGGAAACAGAGGAAGAGGTCGACCACGTAAACATTGGACGGAGGGAATAGCAGAGTCCATGGGAATATCGGTATATGAAGCTCATAATCGGGTACTCTCACGAAGTTTATACTTCACCTCGACACCGCAAGGTACAAGAGGAACATGATGAGATGAGATGAGACATGCTTCTGATGTTTCCCTTATTACTTGCATTTTGAATGGACTCACATAACTTTATCCAATAGTCATTTGCACACTGCTTGGCAGCCTATTGCACATCCTTCCTAGCTTGCTTCAGCTCACTCAGAGTTCAAATCAAATCAACTTTATTAGGGTCACAAATTGGGCGCGAAGGCCCGTCTTACATTCGGCCCTTCCAATCACTCGTCTTTCGTTGATCAAGAGCATTATACATTTACATAGGAAGAAAAATAAACATTGTGAAATGAATGTTGTAAACATAAACAAGGCAAATTACCATGTTATGAGGCCCATCTCCCACCTACCCATACATCACCCCACCCACACACACACCCCCACCTACCCACACACACACACCAAGGGACACATACATACCCCACCAACCGACCCATCCCCCTCCCGCACATCCCCCACCCACACACACTACCCTCACCTGTTCCCCCAACCAAAACACACTCGCCACCCACAAACATTCCCCCACCAACCCACACATCCCACGCTCACCCACATACACATCTTAACCCACACATCCTCTCCCCACCCACACCTCAAACCACCCATCCCCCAGCCTCATCTCCATCGACCACATATTCCCCACCCAGGCACACAATCCCCCACCAACGCACACATCGCACATCCACTCACACATTCCCAAACCATACACACACATCCCCACCAACTGACATCTCCCTACCACCCCCCACACATCACCCTAACCACCCATATATCCCCAATCCACTCACACACACCCCACCACCCACACATACATCCTCCACTCACCCACACATGCCTTAACTCAATCCCCCACCACCCACACATGCCTTAACCCAATCCCCAACCACACAATCCCCCACCCGCACATCACATACATCCACTACCACGCAATATTCGCAACCCACGCACCGCACACAAACATATTCCTCACCAACACATCCCACACCCACATACCACCATGCATCTCCATCTACACACCACACACATATCCCCCACTCACATACCACACGAAATTCACACCCACACAGATACCCTTATCCATCTACCCCCCATACCCCCACCCACATACCACAAAAATCCCCACTCACACACACATACCTCACCCAGACAATATCCCCAACCAACACACAACACATCTCTCCCCACCCACACACGCATTCCCTACCCGTCCACCAACACACACTCACTCACGCACACATCCTCCACTACGCACCCACACACTCCCACCCACCCCAGCCAAACATCTCTCGATCGCAATACCCCTACCCACACACATCCTCCACCCACTCACGCATCCCACCCCGAAACATACACATCCCTCACCCACCTACACATCCCTACGCCACTCACACAGCCCACCCACACATTCCCCATTCACGCACACATCTCCCACCCACACACCCCCACCACCCACACATACTTCCCCCAACCACCACACATCCCCTACTCACCCACACATATACCCCACCCATACACACATTCCCCGCACCCATCACACACATCCCCCACACCACACACTATCCCCCACCCACACACATATCCTCACCCATACCACCACAAACATACCCCCACCCACACACCATGCACACATCCCCCACCAACACACCGCACACATATCTCAAACCCACACACGATACACTTCTCCCCACCCGCCCTTGCATCCCTAATCCACCCAACACAATCCCCTACCCACACAACCCCGCCACCCACACATACTTCCTCAATCCATCCACACATCTCCACCCACATAGACACACATCCCCCGCACCAGTCCCATACACATATCCTCCACCCATACCCATTCCCACACCCCTCCTTTCACCCCCACACATCCATCCACACATCCCACCAACACCCACAAATATCACTACCCACCAAAACCCACACACCCCAACCCATCCAAACGCATACCCCCACACACATCTCCCGCCCACACATATCCCCACACTCAGACACATCCTCCACACACACTCACACCTCCTCACATCTAGACACATACAAAATGTCTCTTGTTAGCATTGCAACTAGTATGAACAAACTCCCACACTTTACTCACACACATACACTGACAATTGTCATGAGCAGTCTCATAAAAATGTTAAACATGGAGAAAAATGTGTACATAAAAAGTATGTGACGAAAAAATAGTGATGATCCCACACACAGAGAAGACACACACACACACACACACACACACACACACACACACACACACACACACACACATTCACTCTCACGCTCACTAATTCTGTCTCTCATTCACACTCACTGACCCTCTCACTCAAACTACAGTAATGAACATGAGTTTATATTATGCATGATAACATCAAATGGTATTTAACTGATAATATGACATATGAGAATACACAAACATATGGATTCGCGCGTTACATAACATGAGAGTTACATGACATGCATCTGCTCAGCTCTCTCTCTCTCTCTCTCTCTCTCTCTCTCTCTCTCTCTCTGTGTGTATTCTTTCATATATACACACTCACACGCATGCGCGCGCTCACACACACACACTAACACATCAACTCTCCCACTGTCTCACTCTCTTACACACTCCTTCACACACACACTCACTCTCTCAATCACACTCTCTAACACATACACACACGAATGAACGCATGCACAAACTCCCTCACTCACTCTCACACATACAAGTACGAATGCATGCACTGACACATTCATCCACCATTTCTCGCTCAATCACTCTTTCCACCCACACGCATGCACGTGGGCACACACACATTCACTCTCTCACTCTCTCTGACGCCCTCTCTCTCTCTCTCTCTCTCTCTCTCTCTCTCTCTCTCTCTCTCTCTCCCACACGCACACACATATATAGTGAACAATTGTAGTTAAACAATAATAATGAACAATTATAATGAACAATTATACCAGTAAATGAATTATGGTGGCATATAGTCGGTATGGATTAAGTATTGAAAGAGTTTTCGGTTAAATGAGTAGGGACTCATTGGAGATTTCAGATCTGGAGGCAGATCATTCCATAAGTGAGCACCAGAATAGGCGAAACATGTTTTGTATAGGTCCAATCTAGGCTTTGAGACATGTAACAAATTTAGGCGCTTGCTGTTCATTGCATTAGATTGAATCAGCGGCAGAAGATACTCTGGGGTATTTTGAGATATAATTTTATTCACTAATTTGGCTTTTGTTGAAAAGGAAGCGCTTTCGAAGTGGTAGAAGTCTTAGATGACTGTACAAATTATTACTTTCAACGTGCTTTATGCCAGAAACCAGACGAATAGCGCGGTTTTGTAGAGAACATAGTCGTTTTAAATTAGATTTAGGGCAACCATCCCAAACTGTGGAACAGTAATCGAGATGTGATTGGATATAGCATGTATAGAATATTTTTCGTGTGCTTTCGTCCAGGAAATGCTGAGTTTTAGCAAGTTGGTAAACTTTTTGTGATATTTTCTTGGTAAGAGCGTGAACATGAGAGCTCCAGTTCAAATGGCTGTCAATTAAAAGACCTAGTGTTTTATGTTCATTTACATTAACTATAGGTAACGAGCCCAAGCGGAGTTTGAGCGGTGATCCAGTTATGGCTAGTGTCTGTAGTTTTTGTCTGGTCGTTATTAGCATGGATTTGGTTTTGTCGATGTTAATTTGCATGCGGTTTTCATTGCTCCATCTAGTAAGATTATCAAGTTCCTTTTGTAAAGAATTCTCTAATTCACTACGGTTTTCTTGACTAGTGTATATAGTACAGTCGTCTGCAAATAGATCACAAGTTGTATTGATATATAAAGGAAGATCATTAATATAAACTGCAAAAAGCAGCGGACCTAGTATTGAGCCCTGAGGCACACCAATATTAAGCTGTGTGGGTCTTGATAGACAGTTGTTGAAGGACACGACTTGTTGTCTGTCAGATAGAAATGACGTAATTATGTTCACCATGTTGGTGCTTGTCTTCATTTGTTTTAGTTTTCTAATTAAAATATCGTGATCTACCATATCAAAAGATTTTTTAAAGTCTACAAACACCGCTCCACAAATTCTACCGTTGTTGATGTTTAAGTGCCAGTTATCGGTCATTTTTGTTAGAGCACTATGGCAAGAATATTTAGGTCGAAACCCAGATTGACTGTTAATTATTAGATCGTTGTTAATTAAATGGTGTAACATTATTTTATGAATGTGTTTTTCTAGTGGTTTTGATAGCGACGATAGTAAGGAAATAGGTCTATAATTACCCAAAACGCTATTATCGATTGAGCCATTTTTAAGTAGCGGGAACACTTTAGCAATCTTAAATGCAGATGGAAAGTAGTTTTTGGCCAGGCACTGGTTATGTATGAACGTTAAGGACTCGCTAATGACTGGTGCAGCACAACGAAGAATTCTATTACTTATACCATCTAGGCCGTGTGAGTTTGTTGATTTGAGGTTTAAGAGATATTTATAAACGTCTGCAACAGACATTAAAGGAATCTCAGCGGGAATATTTCTGGTGCACTTCTCCTCACAGAATGATGCCAGTGAACTTAAATTACACGATGAGTCTGGTATTGAAGACTTTAGATTCTCTATTTCTGATTGAAAGAACCAACTGAATTCATCGCATGTTATAGAATTTGGTATTGCTGATTCTGTAGGGCGTTTCTTATTGGTTAGCCTTCCATATATTTGTATTGTTTGAATTATCTACAATCAAGTTTTTAAAATGGTCTTTTTTTTATCCTACGAACTTCATACGAATTTCATATTTAACTGTATTCCTTAGTCTGCGGTAATTGATGAAGAGTTCAGAGTGTTACGCGTTGTTCTTTCCTTGTTTCTTTAGAGAGCTATCTTCTTTTTGTCAGTCATGGGCTGCAGTGTCTGGTTGGTTGCCGCAAACCAGTCCTGCCTCTTATGATCCACAGTGCCGTAATTCCCCACCACTGTTTTATAAAGAGTTTCCTTAAGTTTACCCCACTTTTCACTTGATATACAATTTTCTGATGTATCAGTGAAACGTCTTCAAGTTGCTGTTGGAACTCAAAGCACTTATCAGGATCGTGGGTGTAAATAATATTAATCCTGAGGCTAGATTTGTGTTTAGCTGTGTAGATTTTCTTTCGTCTCAGTCTAACCCTTGCAACAACCAAAGAATGATCCGTATCACAGTCGGCACTGTGGTAACGTTGAGTTAATGATGTTTCGTTCAGATGTTGTCTCTATGTGATGATGAAGTCCAGGTCATTTCTGGTGCAATACTCCCGCAGCCTTTGCCCATTTTCATTCATGCGACCGATGTTGTATTTACCAAGGCACATTGGCCATGAACTAGAGTCCTTGCCCACACGAGCATTGAAATCACCGAGCATATAAATGTAGTCGGATTTTGGAACTGCCTTGATCACAGAGTCTAACTCCACATAGAACGAATCCTTTTTGTCATCAGGAGAAGTGAGTGTTGGTGCATATGCAGTGATATTGGTGGCAAAACCACAATAGGTTGCCGTGCGCAGTGATAACAGTCTTTCGTTATCTCCAGCTGAAATTCCAATCATTCCCAATAGCGAATTCTTCCCGGCAATGCCCACACAATGTTGCCCTTTTTCTGTCTGCTCTCTACCAAAAAAATAACCAGTTCACCGTCAACATACCGTAAACCATCATGTTCTGAATGATTTATCTTGATAGAAAACAAACACAGTGGTAATTTTTTAACTCATAGTTCTATCTAATATTTTCCAATTGTATGTAACTGTTTATGTTTACATGTTACTTACAGTAGTTGGTGAGGGTCTCGTTATATTGACCAGGGAGGGGAGACTGTCAAGGAGGAAACCTGCCCTGCCTATTAGTAAACTAAGAGATGTAAAGTTTGGCCTTAACCTCCCCCTTCCCACTCCTTGGGGGATACCAAGACCAGTAACTTGTTCCTTTCAACGAGCCATTTCTAGCTGCGTGTTTGTGTATCCAGGAACGTGGTCTTTATTCAGCATAAACGACATTTGTCTCGAGTTTGCTTGCTTGGATTGGGAGCGTCGGAGAGTGAACCCATACCTATTACAACTTTAGCGTTAACTAATTATCTAGAAAACTGGAATACGCAAGTAATGATTGTGCTGTTTGTGTACTGGGATATAACTTTTGACATACCCTTCCCCCTCCCATAGAGAACATATGGGTACGCTAATATTGGCATGTACCGAGACAGGACCAAGGCAGCAGCTGTTCCACAAATTCGTACATGAGTTAATATACTATGAGGTTCTCTGGTATCCTACCAGCCATCCACGTCATTATCAAGTAGTTCGTCAATTGGCTTGAGCTATCGTGCTTCTCTATAATTCGTCATTTCATGTGCTAATATGTGTCCCTGCCGTGATGAAAGGCTGTCGTGAAAATTGTGTCTCTGTTTACCTCTAGCTTTTCTTTATCTGTATAGTAGCCACTGTCTACCTCTATCTGTTCTGTCTCCTTATAGAAGTCACTATTAATAGTAGTCACACACTGCCAACGAGCACTTGCCGACGTAACTAGGGTATTGGGCTGCTGCAGCGTTGACACTCTTTATGGAATGTTCGCTGACACGCAGAGAGAACAACTCACTGCCTCATATTTATAGGATGGCATCATGTATTGTTTCTATATGACACACCCATTGGCTACTGTTTCATCTAAACACACAATATTGGGTTGCACACTTATTGTAGTACGGCCTTCTATTCAGGCTATCTAGTCATCTACAATGGTATATACACAACTCCTCTAAACCCTACTTACATCAGTCCCGTTAAACATGGCCGCAGGCGCTTACTTTCACATGCCGGCAACCTCTGCCCACGACACCACTGGACTTCGTGCTGTAGAGTGAATATGTCCACCCGCCTGGTCGCGGCAACGCTGTTCTCAGCCATGGGTACACGCCTAAGATATCTAGCGTACACTCAGTTGCTTGCCGTCGATGTCTCTCGACGTCTCATTACAACAGTGGAGGTTAAGTTCTCGGCTCCCTGCCTGGTCATACGATGTGTACCTAATGGTCTCCAGCTCCCCGACTGCCGTCTTTGTTTCCCCCTTTCTCGACCTTTCCTATCACGTGGCCTAATCCTCGCAATTCTATTGGCTCGTCCGAATAACCGCTTCCCGGTGTATTTATTTCCTCTGACCCTCCATGACAATTTATCCTACCGTTGTTCTACAATAATCTACTCAACCAGACTTTACTTAACCAGACTCATGGCACACACAAACCTGGTAGAAAGTGAACATAAAATAGCTGGAATATGTTATTCACGATCTATATTTTGTTTTTGGTCCTGAAATTTGTTTTTAAATCCATTGGCCTATGTTGTGGTTTCACAGGGTAAATCAGTACCATACTGATAGCTAAATAGATGAAATAGAAAACAACAGACCTTTGTTGCAAAATGGAGGCTTGTAACCCGGACTACAGCCGTCAACACAGACTCCGTTAGTAGCGCCACAGACAACCTTGGCACACTTGTAGCCACACATCTCTGTGCAGCCCTTACCGTATCTGCCAATGCCACAAACTGAAAACCAGAAAACATATGTTATTATCTAAATACATAATTATATATTGCCATACTGTTTCTTGTTAATTATGCCCCTTCTTTTTTCATCCTTTATCCCTCATTTCGGCATATACCATAGACCGACTCACTCAAAGCCCTCCTATTATTAGCTATCTCATGTAGCTCCGTCCATGTCCTAAATATATTATTCGTTTCTGTTTCTACTTCTCTTCTCCTTGTGGTTTGGGTCTTCCTCTATTTCTTATGCCCTGTAGAATCCAGAGAAAAACCTTTATAGTTATACTATTCTAAAGTTTTCTCAGAGTAAGTCATATTCAGCGGCAGTGTCTCATCTTCACCTCTTGGTATATATAGCCATATTATTTCGTTAATTATTCTATACCAAGCAATTTGGCATATGTTAATGAGTAACGCTGTGTACGGCCAATACACTTGCACCAGACTAATTCAATACCAGGCAATTATTGCATTTTCCCACAGTGCCCTTTACACTTTACAATGTATGACTAGTTATCATTTTTGAGCACCCAGTTCCATACAGTTACTGTTTTAACTTCTTCTCGTCCAAATGTTATTTTAAAATAGCAAAACTTATGACAGACAGATTTAACCCATTGTACATCAAAGTTTTCATCACATAACGATCACCAAATATATTTCTTTTAATTGGCTCACTTCATACCAAGCAATTCATCATATGTTGGATAATGAAAACGCCTAGATACATTGTATTTCTTTGACTTATTTTACACCAAGCAAGTCAACACAAGTACGCATATAAATCCAAGAAAGAAATACATATTAGATGACATTTACTTCCATTTCTCTGAACGCCAATGAATACTTGTGAATGTGTTTATGTGCAATCTTAGTCGCCTCAAGATTGTGGCACCAATTGCTATGATTGTGTATGAAGTCATCATAACACTGTAAATGACAAATCAGAGAGATCGATGAGATCGAAAACAGATGCAATAAGGTAAACGAACGCATTGGACATATGGCACCAAATCAGAACATGAAGAAATCAGAACTAAATTTTGGGTTATAGCAGCTATTGATTTCACCAGGAAACAGTAAGTTAAATAGTGTGGCATATAACTAAATCACCAGCTAATAATATACCACAAAAAATGATGTACAGACCTAATGGAAGCAGAAGTAGAGGCCGGCCACATAAACGATGGACAAATCCCATGTAAATCTCGATACATGTAGCCCACAAACGGGCACATTCCCCCTATTTATTCTTCACATCAACAACGCAAGGTATAAAATGTACAAGATGAGATTAGATGAGAACAAGTTACAGAACATTCATTTACATGCACATTAAACAAAAAGAAAGTTATTTGCATATCTTTTACAGGATGTCGCAATCAAATCCAGCATTTTTGGGCGGTTTGTAATCTCTTGGCAAGTTTACGTTCAGTAGTTTATCATTGTTTTTTGAACTACCATTAAAAAAAAAACCAATACAAGCGGTCTACTGCCAAATCGCCCGCAGCTGTATTTCGAAAGCGGTATGCAGGATTACCACCTGCGTTAGTAACTCCTTCGCCATAGAGTCGGCAAGGTAATATTTAACACTCACACGCACACGCACACACACACACATACACACACACACACAACAGTTTGTTGAGTGTCCTTTACAGGAAGTTACAATCAACTCAGCCGACGTCTCATACCTTCGAAAATAATGCAAAGCGCCCGTAGCTTATTTTGAACCCCCGGCTCGGTATGTCAGGGAATTATGAAATGGTGCGTGTCACAATCCCCTAAGCCACGGACGATTGTTAAGTACACATTACTGAGATACATTTTCGATATCTTTAAGCCGGTTTCCACGGCCTTACTTATAGATTGTTTCTCTTTATTCGGCAGACTGTGCGGAAGAAATCATTGATGATTTAACGGGCAAGAAGGCGTTTATCTGCAAAGTGGTGTGGACCTTAATGAGCATGGCAAGGCACGTAGAGCGCCCTTGTCATCCACTGCACCTGCATTTGTCTCAAAGTCGTCTTGACTTGTCTTGCCACTGGATTGAGATGGACTCAGTTGAGAGAGTGAGGTCGACGAATTGCGCAACTCTTCCTCACTTTAATACAATTCATAGCGCAAGAAATTCATCATCCAATTTCATCTATCACCTTTAAGCTCTGCGGCGATGGAAGGAGAAGCGGCAGGCGTGGGTACGCTGGCAGTCGTAGCTGCAGACCTGCACTCAAGCGGCTCAGGCCATATGGTCGTCTTTTGCTGACCAGAGTTGTAGTGGGAATCAGCAGTCTCCTGAACGACTAAGCAGCCCTCCATAGGAAAGCACTGCTCACCTCCATAGCACGAGGAAAGGGCTAGAAAAGGTGCCCTAAAAATTGTCTGTTCAATCATTAGCTAACCAGCTAGCCGCGGTTCATGAATGCCCTATAGATGCGGTCGACATACAACCAAAATAAAAACAGGTAAAGCAAAAAATTTATACCATATGCCCTTTACCATCGGAACTTGGAATGTACGCACCCTACTAGACAGAGAAAGCGCGTCGAGCCGGAGAGACGAACGGCACTGATTGGGAGAGAGTTGGGCAGGTACAACATCAACATTGCAGCCTTAAGGTAAACACGACATGCAGGCGAACAGCAGATCTGTGAAGTAGGTTCCGGCTACATATTCTTCTGATGTGGAAGGTAAAGTAAAGAAAGACGTCAGTCTGGAGTGGGATTTGCTGTTATGTCGGCCCTGGTTGGCAAACTAGCTGGATTTCCGAAGGCTATAAACAGCAGGCTTATGACAATTCAGTTTGCCCTGCTAAACGAAAGGAAAAAAGAAACCAACATGCGCGTCTACGTATCAACCATAATCAATGCAGATGAAGTCAAGAACAAGTTCTACGATGTCGTAACATCTGTTCCCAAAGGAGACACACTTATACTCCTTGGAAACTTCAATGCCAGAGTAATCATGTACACCGCCTCTTGGAGAGGAATAATTGGAAAGCATGGAGTCGGAAATTGTAACAGTAGTGGTCTCCTTCTGGTTCACACCTGTGCCGAGCATGATCTCCTGATTATCAACACAAGTGTTCGTCTTGCCATAAGAATATAACATCGTGGATGCACCGTCGTTCGAAACATTGGCACTTCATTGACTATCGTCAAGAGGAATGACAGACAAGACGTTCGGGTGACAAATTCCATGTGTGATCTGATTTTCTCAAAAATAAACATGAACATCAAACCACTATGGCGTCCCCAATGGGAATAAATGCAAAAAACAGCTGTCACAATGTTCTTTATAATAACTGAGTGAGATGGTCGTTGTCTAGGTTACACTCCTCCTTGTATGTCATTACAGAGTGTCAGTTGAGATAGCCTCCTGTCTCATAATGCAACTCACCCCCGCAGTGCACATCCACCAGTCATTAAACAAGATTGAGTTGGCGCAAATAATCCTTTAATGTAGAAATAACACGGACAAACGGAACATAACTCTATATCCAGAAACAATATAATCCATAGAATATACATATCCTCCTCACAACTTAACACGCCCACATCACTGCCTTCTCAAGGCCTGCTTAATCTCAAATTCACAGGACAGTTATCCAGCTTCTATCCACGGCTGGACCTCACACAATACAACCCACACACTGGGTCTAAGCCTTCACTAACTATCCAACCCACTCTGGGGTTTAGGCCTACAATACACTATATCTGCTGATAACCGGGCTCAGTCTTTACTCCTTAGTCTCAGAATTCCCATCACTGAAAACCCACAGAGCAGAGTTCTATCACTAACTCCCCTATCATTCACCTTGCAGACCACGGACCTATACTTCTCTGGTCCTGACACTCAGCTGTCCAAAGCGACCCGACCCTCAGCCGGACTCAGCTTCAACTGCCCTCAAGTCTCCTGACTTCACACAAAAACTCAACTGTCTCTCACCCCATCCACCCTGGGGGTCTGCACTCACCCTCACCATTATTTTTCATGGCTAGTTGTTTTTCTCGTAGTCTTACTACAAAGGTCACTCACCTCAATGTCAATGACCCAGGCATATGTCAACAGCTAAATGTCACCCACCTAAATAGTAAGAAAGTGCAGCTATCGTTTGTAAATATGCTGGAGGAGCCCAGGCCGCAGTTAAACGAGACGCGGAAACAGGGTGGATAGCTTTATAGGACACAATATACAACACTGGTGTGGAAATCCTGGGTCAAGACCCCCTTCCCCCCCCCCAAAAAAAAAAAAAATAAATAAATAAATAACATCCCTCCCTCTCCCCGATGTGTCTCCACTTGCCGCGGTGGGGGGGGGGGGCGGCTTGAGTGTCCCAATGACCCCAAGAGCTATGCCGACGGATGTAAAACTATATGTCGGACAGCACTTGGGTTAGGGGCCAGACACTAAGAGAGACACAAGCTGCTGCTCTGCAGGTAGATTGAGGATAGCAGTCAAAAGTACATATTAGGCGCCCGAAGGCAGACATATTTGGACCGGACACATACTCTAGGGATATGTCGAGGGGTATGGCTGAACGCTTCTAAGTCGTAAACCTTCGGATGTGAGAGACGGGCCTATACCCACCTACCGAGAAATGGAGGTGAGATGCTGAGCACGCTACATGCTCAGATCAGATGTTCGAAGGCTCTCAGCTGGGGGATATGAGGGATCCCCGGATGAGAGGGCCTGGCCGTTTTCTCGCTCACAGATGCACGGAGGTAAGGTGCTGGGCCGGCAGCACATGTAGCCTACCTCATGAGCAAATATTAAAGGTGGAAGAAGTGCCCCAGTCGTAAGAAATGGTTACGGAAAATGTCGGTATCTATATTCATAGAGAGTGTAGTCAAAGGTGGAAAACGTGTAATCTCATCTCATCTCATCATGTTCCTCTTGTACCTTGCGGTGTCGAGGTGAAATATTAACTTCGTGAGAGTGCCCGATTATGGGCTTCATATATAGTTATTCCCATGGACTCTGCTATTCCCTCCGTCCAACGTTTACGTGGTCGGCCTCTTCCTCTGTTTCCAAACGTCTCAATATTATTAAATGAAGCGCCTGGCTAGGGAATCCATTGCGTGGTCCGAAGTCCGAAGCGAGAGCTTTCCTAGTGGATGTCGTCCGCAGACTGACCGTTCCTGGTTTGTGTTTGAGCGACCAGTGGCAAGCGAAATGCCCAATACATGGAAGTGAGGTTATTAAAGCAGTCATGAGCAGTATGTGGCAATTCCTCGGGTGATCCCAGTCTCAGAGCAGTATGTGCCGGCTCTGCAACTATGGATGCCTCCTTGGATAGCGGAGAATTCCCATGGTCTGCCCCTGCCTTCCCTTGAGGATTGACCGCAATGTCTTCGACCGTTCTACCTTGACCAGCTGAGATGTGGGCGACACCACAAAAGTAAGAGTCTTACATGCCTCAAAGCAACCTCATTAAAAAATGCCCGCCGAAGTCGGAAGTGCCGGCCTATGGGTGGCAAAATGAAAATCGCCACTACGCAATTACGTCCGAGTGAAATGTCTTTCGTTGTCGGAACAGCTCTGACTACCTAGTTTTCCGAATGCCCATCGTGTCCTGAACAGCTCTGACTAGATAGTTCTCCGAATGTCCGACGTGCCCGGAACAGCTCTGAATATATTGTCCTCTGGGCACAACGACAAGCACATGTCCGTACCTAAAGCTCGCTGAGTGGAAACCGTCTGCAGACCGGTCTGGTTTTTGCGGGAATGGTCCGGGGCGAACGAAATGCCTAATATATTGAAGTGAGGAATTAAAGCAGCCATGAGCAGGACGTGACGATTCCCTTGGTGAGCCCAGTACCAGAGCGCCATGTGTCGGCTCTACAACTATGGAAGCAACCCTGGATAGCGGAAAATGCCATGGACTGTCCCCGCCTTCCCTTGAGGTGTGACCGTGAAGTCCTCGACCGTTGCAACTTGACCAGCGGGGATGTGGACGGTACCACAAAAAGTGAGAGTCCCAAAGGAATGCTAACCTGGTCAAAACGCACGCAGTAGTCGGATGCGTTGGCCCAAGGGTTTCGGCCCAAGGGTGCATAACAACACTCCTCAATCACATTTGAAATAACACTCTGGATGAACGCAAAGAAGAAGAAGAAGAAATAACATAACAAATGGGGGGGGGGGGGAGGAAGCATACAAACTGGTTCGATGAAAATTCCGAAGACGAGAAGCAAATTCTCCACAAAGCTTATTTGAATGATCCGATGTCAACATGAAAAAGGATGCCTTCAACAACATCCGGAGAGTCATGCAGTAGAAACATCGGCACATGTGGAACTCCTGACTGAGCAATAAAGCTGATGAAATTCAAGGCTTTGCTGACAGACATAACATGAACAACTTCTATGACTCACTAAAAGCTTGTAAGGCCCTACATTACCATACACAGTTCCCCTACCCCCTTGGTGCAGATGGGGGAACACTGGTTACTGACTAGGAAGAAATCATCCAATGTTGGACAGAACATGTTAGCAACGTCTTACATTCAACTTCTTCCATCAATGACAAAACCATCAACTGCCTTCCTCAAGTCCTCACTAATGATACTCTTGCTGACTTACCAATCATAGTGGAAATTAATAAAGGTATCCATCAATTTTCCAGCGGTAAGTCCCCTGGTCATGACTCAATCTCGGCAGAGGTCTACAAAGCAGGTGAACTGGTTCTGATAAAGTAGCTTCAACAAGTCTTTACATACATATGGGTGAACGAGACCATGCCACAAGATTTTAAGGACGCGTCAATAGTCCACCTATGTAAACGTAAAGGAAACCGCCTATCCTGTAACAACCAATGAGGCATCTCCCTGTTCTCAATTGCAGGAAGATACTTGCCAGAATTCTTCTCAATCGCTTACATCCCATCTCGACCAATGTCATCTTCCTGAGAATTAATGTGGCTTTAGAAAAGAAAGGGGAACTGTTGACATGATTTTTGCTGCAAGGCAGTTGCAAGAGAAATGTCAGGAACAGAACTCCGAAATGTTCTCCTATTTTATTGGTCTTAAGAAGGCTTTTAATACAGTCAGCAAAGAAGGACTGATGAAAATTATGGCAAAATATCTCTGTCCTCGAAAGCTTGAACAAATGGTGCTGCTATTTCATGATGGTATACAGGCAAGAGTCCAGGAAAACTGCGAATTTTCTTAGCCTTTTCCTGTCACCAATGGAGTGAAGCAAGGCTGTGTCCTGGCACCAACACTGTTTAGCCTCATGTTTTCTGCTATGCTGACCAATGCCAATTAAAAACAAAGCCCCTGGAATAGGCATCAACTACCGCATGGATGGACAGTTCTTCAATCTTAGAAGGCTGAAGCTTAATATGAAAACTACCAGCGACACCGTCAGATAGCTCCTGTTCGCTATCGATTGCGCTCTATACGCCAACTCAGAGGCAGACATACAACGCAACGTATCAACTGTCTCATATGTCTGTGCTAACGTTGGGCTCAATATCAACTTGGAGGAGACTATAGTTATGCACCAGCCAGCTCCAGGCATTAATCATACATCCGAATATCAAAGTGAATGGTCGTAGAATAGGTGTTGTGGACAAATTCACCTATCTTGGCAGCACAGTATTATAAGCTGCCGCTAGTGATGACGAAGTGAATGCAAGAATCACTAAGGCCAGCGCGTCCTTTGGCAGACTGTACGAAAATGTGTGGAACAGAAATGTAATAAAGCTGCAAACAAAGCTGAAAGTCTACAAATCAGTCGTATTTTCCACATTGCTAAAGGCTTGTGATACCTGGATTGTTAACCATCGACACGCCAGGAGATTACACCACTTCCATACAGTCTGTCTTAGAAAGCATTTGAAGATTAAATGGCAAGACAAGATCACAGATACTGAAGCCTTTGGATGAGCGTCCATGCCCAGCTTCCACACTCTGCTAATGAAGAAACAGATTCTTTGGACTGGTTACTAGACTCGCATGCCAGATCACAGGCTCCGTAAAGGCACTGTTTTAAACGTTCCCAAGGCGGCCAGGGGAAACGCTTTAAAGATTAATCAAGACAATTCTAAAGACCGAAATTCGTAACGTACATCATTACGCAAGGGTGTAGTCACTTGGGAAGCAAACAGGACAGGAAGAGCCGTGAAAAAATAGGCTGGAAAAAGAAAAACAACCGCTGTAGGAGATGTGTCAAGCTTTCTTTGCCCACGTTGTCAAAGAACATTTAGAGCCAAAATAGGTCTTACCAGCCATCTTAGAACTCACGGCTCCAAACTGTCAATCCCACTGGATGAATGGTCATCATCATTGATGGACAAAAACCAGTTATGTGTTCACTACCTACTGTATACGCATTTATTATTACCAGTTACATTCAGTGGCGAAGTGGTTACATCACGTGCCTCACACACCTCAAGTTGTGGGTTCGATTCCAGGCAACTTTGCTCGGACGCAATGAAGTTGAACCTCTTGCCTTTTAAACCTTTTTTAATCGTTTTTTTTTTTTGTTATCACTTATCCTACACTCCTTAGTAATGGCACTTGGAAGAGTGGTTGAGTGTTCCTCAAACTTTTTGGCCGTCAGCAAGATTTATTCCTTTAGCAACATCTATCCATTTTACCCGGTAAGGGCTCATTAATATATATATATATATATATATATATATATATATATATATATATATATATATATATATATATATATATATATATATATATATATATATATATATATATATCATCATCATCATCATCATCATCATCAAGTGCCCTGCTAGCTGCTGGCGTAGGTGTTCATGGCTCACCACAGATCTCGGTCGTTGGTGTTCTGGATCAACTCTGCTGATGATATTCCTCCATGTCACCGTCTCAATCCATCAAGCATCATTTCTCTTGGTCTGCCTCTGCCTCTCTTCCCCTGGATCTTTCCAGTTCTCACGATGTTCTCCAGTGTCTCTCTTGTCTTCACATGACCGAAGACAGATGTTTGTCTCTTCCTTATTGTTGTATATAATGTTCCAGTTTCATTAGCCTGTATCAGGCAGTCGTTGTTAGTTACTCTGGCAGTAAAAGGAATTCGCAACATTCGTCTCAGGAACCACATCTCTGTTGCTTCTAACTTCTTCTTAATTTGTTCATTTACATTCCAAGATTCACTGCCATACAGCAAAACTGGTTCTACATAGCATTTCAGCACTCTCTTTCTTACATTCAGTGATAGTAACTTATTGCATAAGATACTCTTCATTCTCTGAAATGCGGCTTTTGCTTGCTATTCTGCTCTTAATCTCTATTGTGCATTAGATGTTATAAATGCCCCTAGGTATTTAAATTTATCCACTTGGTAAATATCATTCAACAATTTGGTTAATATATCTAATCAAAATTCTCCAAATACTTCTAATTCTTCTATTGTGATTTCATCTGGCCCTGCTGTTTTTCCCTTGTTCATATGTTTTATAGCGTCAGCGACTTCTTCTTTTAGAATAGGTGGGCCTTCTAAGTTATTTTCTTCTTTTAACTCGTCCCTTTCTCCATCATATAATTCTCTTTTATACTCACTCCACCTCTTCATTATAGCACCTTCCTCCAATAATATCTTTCCTGCTTTTGATTTCAAACACCCTGTATTTATCCTTATTTTTCTTCCCGTGAGCTCACTGATTTGTCTGTGCATATCTTTTATATATTTTATGGAATTTAATTCAATTTGTTTGCACTGTTTGTTTAACCAACTTTCTTTTGCCTTCAAACATTTATCTTTTATTTCTTTATTTACCTTAGCGTATTCTTGTTTGTCATTTTTACTCTGTTTTCTTTTGTCCATCAACATAAAGATTTCTTTATTCATCAATTTTTTCTTAGCTATTTGGCATCTCTCCGGTAATATTTCTTTGCTAGTTTGATAAACGGAGTTCCTTAACATCTCCCATTTTTCATTTATACTCTATATGTTAGCTATTGCATTGTACCTATTTTTCACAATCACTCTGTATTGTTCTTGAATTTCTTTATCTACTATCAGAATCTCTTTACTAAGTCTCACGTTCTAAACCATTTTTCCCCCTCTCTTTAATCTTACTTTTATCTGTCCGCATAGTGGTACATGATCACTATTACAGTCAGCACCAGGCATTGTCTTTCCATTAATTAAAGCATTTCTAAATCTATTATTAATAAGTATGTAGTCAATGTGGTTGCGTATTTTCTTATCAGGGCTTTTCCATGTGTATAGTCGTCTTTTATGGTGTTTAAACCATGTGTTCCCAATTATCATATCATTGATATTTGCCCATTCTATTAGTTTTTCCCCTCTTTCATTTCTTGTACCTAAACCATAATTCCCCAGTACATCCTCCATTTTCCCCTTTCCTACTTTTGCATTAACATCTCCAAGTATTATTTTTATTTCTTGTGATCCAATTTGAGCCATCGCCATGTCTATGTCGTCGTAAAAGTGTTGTATTTCTTCATAACTACTGCTTGTTGTTGGTGCATATACTTGTATAATATTTATATCTATTGGTTTGTCTTTGATTTTGACCATTACAACTCTATGTGAAATACACCAGTATCCATTAATTGATTTATAATATTATTCCCACACCTTTTCCATGTGTCTCGCCTCCAAAATAAATTATTGTGGGGTTGTCAGCTATAATTTTTCCCGATCCCTTCCATCTCATCTCACTAACGCCTAGTAGATTTATTTTTATGCTATCCATCTCTCTTAGAACATTGTTCAACTTTCATAGCTCATTTAATGTCCCAACATTCCATGTTCCTAATCTAAATTTGTTTATTTTAGTTATTATTTTGCCATCAGCTGCTTGATGACGGTCTGGTGTCACATGTGGCTCATGACTGCCCCTACGGGACAAGGATATATATATTTCAATTTTTCACGAAACAGTATCCTTAGTCTGTTATGTGATATTGCCACCATCAAAATTTTTAAGCCTGAAAGCATGGAGGTCTAGGTGGCCAGGCATTTTCTCTGTTGACGACAACAAGCGAAAGAACAAGCGAAAATGCTTACAATGATCTGTTTTATATTATAATAGCAGATACTCACTAAAATACATTCATAGTATACTGACCTTGGCGACATCCTTCTCCGTAAAACCCAGCAGGGCACCCCGAGGGACAGCCTCCTGTGCTGACAAAACACGAATCTGATTTGTTGTCACAGTTGCACGTGTGCTCACAGTCTCGGCCATAGTGACCATGCGGACAAACCGAATCTGTAAATAAAAGTAACATGCGTGGACTTGATGGAGGGGGATGTAAAGATCTTGTATGCGCTGTTTCTAATATTCTTTGTAAATTGATATTTATTTCTGTAAGGTTGTTCCTGATACCATAACTTTAAACCAGTGTTTCCTAACTTGGGGCCCACGCTTAACAGGGGGGTAGGGGGGGGGGGTAATTCGATAGTTAAGGGGGGGGGGGGCAATTCGAAAATGGATTCTTCCAGAGTTTAAGATAACCGTATGGCGACTCTCAGTCGCTACTCAAGCTGGGTAAACGTCCAGTATAAGTAACTTCTGCCCGCCATGTTAGTAGCCGTGATTTCATTGTTAGACGTTAGAGTTGAACTACTGGCTATACTGGGCCGGCACTAAGCATTTTGCGCTATTTGTTCTAAATGGCGCGAAATGCTTAGTGCTGGGATCTCAGTTTCTGCAGTGTTTCGCAGTAACGTTCAGCATTCACCGTTGGTGTTAATTTAAAATAAGCGTCCGCTACATTGTTGTAAAATCTCGTTGTTTAAAAAAAAAATACATTGTATAAATATAAGTGATATATAAATGGTATGTAGATTCATTTGGTAATTTAAAAAAAAAAATTAATTTCAGTTTTAGTAGCATCATGTTCCAGAGAAATTTGTCAAACAAATGTATTTTTTGCGGTGGGCTAAATGTGCCATACATATTTAAATATGCATTTTTAGTCTACGTTTACTCCAATTCATATTATTATATTTTTTTTAGTTTTTAATTGATCTTATATTTATTTCTTTGAGCCCATAGTGAAATTAGTGGTGCAAGCAAGAAATTAAATCGTCAGTATTCAGAGGAATATTTAAAATTTGGTTTCATACCCACTGTCCACGATGAACGGTCACCTTTTGGTCTTTATGCCAACAATGCTTGACCAACGATTTAATGAAACGACGTCGTCTTGGGGCACATTTTAAGGCGAAACATAATGCTTATATTAATTCAGATTTGAATTACTTTCAAACTTTAAAGAAAAATTAGACAAAAAGAGTAACATTAAAGTCTCTATTTACTGCTCAAAATGCAACTATCAATGATACTCTTTAGGTGTGTTATCAAATTTCATTATTCATCGCTAAATCTGGGAAAAGCCATACTATAGGGAAGAATTTAACCAACCATCAATATCAGCATTTCTTAAAACGGTTCTAGAAAAAGATGACAAAGATGTTAAAGCTATGCCACTAAGTAACATTACTGTTACCAGAAGAATAGACGAAATGATAGAGGATAATGAAATACAACTTGTTGAAAAGATGAAAGCAAATGGATGAATCAAACTTTAAGATACATTGAGGCCGTCCTTCTAACTTACTTAAGATATACTGATAAAAGTGATTTTGCTGAAGAAATGTTGTTCTGTAAATCATTAGAAAGCACCACTACATCCTATATATAGCAAGCTAAATAATGATTTAGATGTCAATAAAATACCAATGAAAAATATAACATCTTGTGCTGCAGATGGTGGTCTTAATATGATTGGTAAGAAAAATGGTTGCTTAAAATTGATGAAAGATGAGAATCAAGAAATGCTTCGTGTGCATTGTGTTATTCACAGGGAAAACCTATAGCTAAAAACATTTCGCCTGTTCTAAATGAAGTACTAAATTTAGTTATAAAGTGCATCAATGCTATTAAAGCTAGTGCCAAATGTGAACGTCTCTTCAAGTTATTTTGTGAAGAACAAAATGAAGACCATGTGAGACTTATACTTCGCACTGAAGAAAGATGGCTCTCGAAAGGTAACTGCTTGTAAAGATTTATGGAACTATTTGATACTCTTAGTGATGTTTTAAGCGACAAACCTGAAATGAAAAATATGTTAATGGTCGTTGGTAAGGCATTTGTGAGTTATTTAGCCGATATATTTGAAAAACTAAATATATTATATTAACAACTTCAAGGAACAAATAAAACTCTTGTCGATGCAAAAGCGAAGATATTTGGTTTGATTAAATTTATTGAATTATGTCGGACATATAATTACAACAAAAATTTTGAAAAGTTTCATTGGCTCCAAAAATGTGAAGTGACTGATACGGCTATACATGTTATTGTCGATCATCTGAAAATTTTATCGGCTGATGTAAAAGAAAGATTTTCTGATTTGAAACAAATTAATTTCCCAACTTTGATGATGCAGCCAATGTTAGTGGATTTGTCTGATATTTCAAATATGCAGTATCCAGCAGAACTAGCAGAAATGCAAAATGATGAGTCAATTAAAACTTTATTTAATATAAAAGGAATGATGTCATGGGTTTGTGAGGAAACCGAAATCAAATATCTTAATGCAACCAAATGTGGAAGAGAACTATTGTTACCGTTTCCATCTTCTTATATAGCTGAATGCGGATTTAGTGCCATAAATTATTTGCTACTAAAAAAAAAATAGAAATCGGCTCGATATAACAAAACGTAGAGACTTGAGACTGAAGTTAACTATATTGGTACCTGACATAAAATCTCTTTGCAGCAAGCATCAAGCGCAAGGATCTCACTAAATTGAAATAATAAATAATTACTAATAATTAAAATAATATAGAAAAATATTTCATTAAAATTATTTTGAACTTGCATTTCAGTTCTCCATTTTGTGTTTTGAAAATTTACTTACTGTGTTTGCTCGATAATTTCCTAGTGATGTCTTCCAAAACACCTATCATTCAAGATTTTTTAGTGAACATTTCAATGTTTAATTATTAAAATTAATTAATAATAATAATAAAAATTACGAATTTTGGAAAGGCTTAGGTGGGGCATAACACAAAAAAGGTTGGGAAACACTGCTCTAAACCAACGATTCGACGCTCTATCGAGAAGTGTACCACGGACTGACAGTGCAGAGGGCGGCATGCACTAAAACTACCGCTAAACGACACGCAATGTATGCAGCCGGGAAGAAGAAAGTACTATCGAGGAAGTCGAGCAGGACTGCTAATCCTGTGGCGACACACAGCAGTCCAACAATATCAACACCAGCTGAAGAAGTTCCCGACTGCAACGGACGCAAGTGAACACAGCTGAAACAAGCAGCAACGGAGAAGAAAGTCACAGAATCACCAATGTGAAGTAGCCAAGCTGATCATCAAGGGCGCCCGCACAGGAGGAGAACAAAACTGAGGACTTCCCTGAAAGGAGGCAAAATTGTCGGTTTTACAACAGATACGATACGCAGTCTGCTGGTGAACGAGCCGGGAAGACACAACATCGCCCAGCTACGCAAGACACCGGGTGGAGTCCTTGTCTCTGTCAACAAGACGGACACGCCCACCGTACTATTCCAAACAATCAACAAAAATGAGACACATAACATCAAGCTACAACATGGTATCACTTAGGAAGCCACCTAACGCCGCATCGTTAAATGAGGGGTCATCAAAAGAGTCAAGACCCATCTCACGAATTATCAAATCAGGGCGATGTTGTCGAGAGAAAACGACCTTCAAGATTACCTGTGCATAGCGAATCATCGAAAAACAAACAGCACACTATTCAAGTCGGCATCATCACATCAGAGGACCGAAGCCTGCCACAGACCATCAGATGGGACAAGAGAGAACAAGCCCCAGAGCACTACATCCCAAAAGTGCTGTAGTATTCCAGGTGTCAGAAGTTTTGGCATACCGTCTGTGCCAACTGTAAAATTATACTGGGCGACTGCTCTTGCCCACACCGTACAACCAATGCTCACACGCCAAGATTTACTCGAATTTCAGGAATCCCAAAGTCCACAGAAAGTGCTCCAACTACTCCTACCACCACGGCAGCAAGGAAGAGACGAAGGTATTAAAATCGAATCTACTCTGCTGTTGTTGTTTGTCCATCAACAACGATGATGAAAATGCATTTAATCCAGTGGGGTTAAAAGTATGGAGCCGTGAGTTCTAAAATGGCTGATGTGGCCTATTTTACCTCGAAATATTCCTTGACAAAGTGGGCAAAGAATGCTTGACGTTCCAGGAGGAGAATCCCCTGCAGTGGTTTTTCTGTCCAGTCTTTTCTTCACAGCCATTACAGTCCTGTTTGCTTCACAAGTGACTACACCCTTACGTAATGATGTACGCCATTCGGTCTTTGACAGCAGTCTCCCACGTGCCAAAAGCTATTAGTGAGATCTTCAGAGTGTCTTTAAAGCATTTCCTCTGGCCGCTTTGGGAGCGTTTACCACAACGCAGCTCGCCGTAAAAAACAAATTCGTTTAGGGAGCCTGTGATCTGGCATGCGAGTCAAGTGACCAGTCCAGCTAATCTGATTCTTCATTAGTAGAGTGTGGATGCCGGGCATGGACACTCTTTCTAGGATTTCAGTGTCTGGGATCTTGTCTTGCCATTTAATCTTCAATAGCTCCCTAAGACAGACTGTGTGGAAGTTGTTTCATTTCCTGGCGTGTCGCTGATAAACAGCCCAGGTTTCACAAGCATACACCAGTATGGATAATACAACTGCTCTGTAGACTTTTAGCTTTGATTCCAGGCTTGCTCCATTTCTGCCACACACATTCTTGTACAGTCTGCCAAAGGCCGGCCTGGCTTTGGAGATTCTTGCATTCACTTCGTCATCAATTGTAGCAGCTTAGGACACAGTGCTGCCAAGATAGGTGAATTTGTCCACAGCACTTAGTCTATGACCATTCACCTTGATATTCGGCACGTTGTGATCAATATCTGGGGCCGGCTGGTACATAATAACAGTCTTCTTCAAGTTTATATTGAGCCCAAAGTTGGCAGAAGCACATGAGAAAAATGAAACGTTATGTTGCACATCTGCCTCTGAATTGGCATATAGAGAGCAATCATCAGCAAACAGGAGCTCTCAGACGGTGTCGCTGTTAGTTTGGGTGTTAGATTTCAGCCTTCTGAGAAGGAACAACTTTCCATTCATGCGGTAGTTGATGTCTATTCCAATGCCGTTGTTCTCGAAGGCATTTGTCAGCATAGCTGAAAATATGAGGCTGAACAGTGTAGGTGCCAGGACACAGCCTTGCTGCACTCCATTGGTGACAGTAAAGGGCTCAGACAGCTCACCAGCTTCCTGGACTCTTGCCTGCATACCATCATGAAATAGACGCACTATTTGGACAAACGTTTGTAGACAGCCATATTTTGCCATAATCTGCCACAGTCCTTCTCTGCTGACTGTATTATACGCCGTGGTGAGATTAATGAACGTGGAAAACATTTCGGAGTTCTGTTCCTGACATTTCTCTTGCAGCTGCCTCGTAGCGAAAATCATGTTACAGTTTCTCTTTCTTTCCTGAAGCCACATTGACTCTCACGAAGAAGACATTGATCGATATGGGCTGTGAGGCGATTAAAAGGAATTCTGGCGAGTATCTTCCCTGCAATTGAGAGTAAGGAGATGTCTCGGTGGTTCTCACAGGTTTGGCGGTTTCCTTTACGTTTGTAAAGGTGGACTAATGACGTGTCCTTGTAATCTTGTTACATGCTCTAGTTCACACATTTTGCTTGTAAAGACTTGGTGAAGCTGCATTTTTAGAACCAGCCCACATGCCTTGTACATCTCTGTTGGGATAGAGTCAGGACCAGGCGCCTTACCGCTGGAAAATTGCTGGCTGGCTTTGTTTACTCCCACTACGGTTGGCAGGTGATCAAGAGTATCATTAGTGGGGACTTGAGGAAGGCAGTTGACAGTTTCATCATCGAAGGTGATGGAGAAAATTGTAGCACACAAACTTGCTTGTGACTTGGAACAACTCGACTGCTTCCCACCCACACTTGGAGGATACAGTCGTAACAAAGAGTCATGGCTGAATGCGGCGGTCTTTGCTCAAGATGTCTACGAAGGATTTCAGGTAAGAGAAGAGAAATGTGAGGCCGCCATATATTTAGAGGACGCATACAATAGAGTATCCTTCGAGCACTTGATGCAAACCCTCCTCAGAATGAAAGTGCACCCTCACCTTATACGATGGGTAGCTGCAGTTGTGCTCCAAAGGAAGGTGGTGCTAAGATGCGGAAGTTGGTCTTCTGAGCCGATAACGATATGTCAAGGATTGCCGCAGGGTTCACCACTGTCACCAGTACTATTCAACGCGTATACGGTGCCGATCCTGAACAACAGTTGGACGGGAAGGATAGAACTCTGTCATTTGCTGACGACATTCTCGTGTATCGACAGAGTCGAGATAGACAGACGGTTGCCAATGATATGCAGGGCTAACTAGATCGAATTTCCTCATGGTGTGCTGATGCCGGCGTCCTTGTCAACCCTGCAAAGGCATCGGTTACATGGTTCTCCCTAAATAACCATATTATGAACACAGACCTGCCGGCAGTAAGAATGGATGGAAGCATTGTGAGTAGAACCCAGTCAATGACATATCTTGGCGTGAGGCCTTCAGAGATCATGTCTATTATGTCATAACGAAAGCTCGAAAAGGTTTCTCAGCATTGAGAGTCTTGGCGACTGACAATATCAAGCTAAGACTGCTAATACTTCTGTTCCAAGGACTGGTGCTTTCATCCATCGAGTATGCCCTGGCCATCCTTACTGTCAGTCCCACACAGATTGGAAGACTTGAAAAGTACAAAACGAAGCCATGCGCATCATTTTGAGCTGCACGAGAGACACCAGCTGTGTAGCAATGAGATATCTCCTTGACTTCCCGACAATGGAACACAGGATCAAGATCTGGAGAGCTCGTGCATACTTAAAAATAAGTGCAGATGAGCAGCACCCTCTGCATGATGCTATATTCAGAAAAAAGGGTAACAGGCTAAAGAGGGGCAAATCATGGATGGGTCGGGCGGAAGATGTCGTCACACAGGTCTGCAGTCTTACCAGTATCAACCCCGGCAAGGAATGGGTGCCGGGGCCTTCGGCTTTTAAGTGCAATTTCTCCTGCATTATCACACTCGACAGACGGTGCAGAGAGCAGAACCCTGCCGCTGTCAATGCAGAGGTCAACACGCTCATCTATGAACACTCAGATAGCCCCGAAGTGCTCATGTATGCAGATGAATCTGTTGTAAAGCAGCAGAGAAGTGCGTGGGCATTTACAGCCCGCTCCACGGGCCGAACCGTTCAAGAATCCAATGGTGCCCACTTTATGACCACGAGCAGCATGACGATGGAGGTGATGGCAGTTACACAGGCTTTCATATGGCTGGAATAACAGCATTATACCAACGTGTGTGTACTAAGAGACTCAATGAGCATGATTCAGAAGATCGAAGCTGGAGCTGTACGTAGACAGTGGACTGAGTCGCTGCAGAAGTCTGTTGTCCGTTAAGTCACCTTCATCTTCGTCCCGGGACATGCGGGAGTAGGGGGAAATGAACGAGCTTATAAACTGGCTGGCTCTGCACCCCATGTAGATGGCCAGCCCATGGATTGTGCCGATTTTATTAACGCCCTTAAAGATATGGCGAGAAAAGAGGACTTTGACGTCAGTGAATCCACATCGCTGTCCAGGATGAAAGACTTGGGAGTAAGAATCGGCACGGCCAAGCGCGAGAGCTACATTGGGAAAACGAGGTGCCTCGTCAACCAACACAGAACTGGCACTATTAGCCACCGGACGCTGATGCATATGCTGGGGGGAGGATCTAAGCACCTATGGACCTGTCCGGGGTGCAATGAAGATACCCCAACTGATAATTGATAACTGTTCATCGAAGGTGGAGGTTGCATATACGATGTTGCTGAAATGCTCTGCCCAGCGTTGAAGGATGTCTTTTTTATCGGTGACCAATTTT
Source organism: Cepaea hortensis (assembly GCA_963921405.1). NCBI lineage: Eukaryota > Metazoa > Mollusca > Gastropoda > Stylommatophora > Helicidae > Cepaea > Cepaea hortensis. The sequence goes on along the minus strand of OY992885.1, from coordinate 77,989,428 downwards.
CCCCTATCTGCACTGAAGAGGGGAACTATGCCTGGTGATGTATTACCATAGACCGCTCTTAGTGAGTCGTAGAACTTTTTCATATCATGTCTGACAGCAAAGCCTTGAATCTCATCCGCTTTGTTGCTCAACCAGAAGTCCCGCATGTACCGACGTTTCGGCTGCACTACTCTCAGGATGTTATTAAAGGCATTGTCGCGAAAAATAAACTTGATAGTTCGATCGATGAAAAAAAGAGACATTCGTCTGCACAGACACCGGAAACCCTTTGATGTTGTATAGACTGAGCAACAAAATAAGTAGCGTCAAATGTCTACACCGGTCGGCATTTTGTTAACAAGTTGTTGCTCGAGACGAACAATAACGTCAGACGTCTGCCAAGGCGGTTGTTAGCCTTTGAAGTGTAGACGAAATGTCTGAATACACGTCGGCGGGATTCTGTGATGTGGGGGGGGGGGGGAATTCCCTGGTTCACAAGCAGACAGGATCTTTGTTGTATGAGACAAAGAATTTCCCATATAAAAGCAAACTAGACGGCGGATTGATTCCAGTCAGTCTAAAACAGGCGGAGAAAACCAGACTTCTGGACTGATAAGCGTCTAGACTTTTTGGTGACGTCACTAAAGCCCCGTTATAAAACCAGTTGCGTTAAACAAAGTTCGAGGAGTCGAACAAAAATTCTGAAGTGTTAAATATCGGCGCAGTTTTCCGAGTTGTATTAATTGAAAGAGACTATAGTGTCAACGTGTTGATAATTATCGGCGGACATAGATCCAGTCTGTGATTGCATAGTCTCAATCATCAACCGGAATAGGCATATGGTAGTCTATTAATCATATCTAACTTAGAGTATGAGTAGGAATAGAGTACAGTACTGTGCGGTGATATAATGTATTATAGGTGCGGTGATAGAATGTTCTATAAATGCGGTGCTAAAAAGTATTATAGGAGCGTCGGCACTAATGTCCTATTGTATGGCTTTAACTAGCTTGTGTGATATATCATTTTACTCAGGGCGTTGAGGACAATGTAGTGGGATAATAATTAGAGAGATTGAGGATGGTTGCGAGGGAGGAGGGGAATGTGCAAAGGTAGGATCTTCCAGTAGGGCATCTGCTTGGTTTCTACCCGTTCCTTTATTCTTTCCTGGTGTTGCCATGTCTAAGACCAAGTATGACAGAGATCGGATCTCTATTATAGATCTGAGTGCTGCTATTGGCCTTCACTCACCTAATTACGGTCAGGATTGAGTGCTCTCACCATGATGTTCTCTACTCAACAGGTTCCACTTGAGTGTGCGATGATTTATTACGAAGAAGCAGTTTCAAAGTTTTATACAATGATGGCTCACGGAATGAAGACAGAGGTAACTGCGAGGCTTGTACACGGGGCTCAGAACCTAGTTGGTCTGCAGAATCCTGGCTTCTGCTGAGCGGACTTGATGAACATAAGTGTTGTGTTTACTGAGTGATAAGCTTTATCACCGAAGATTCATAACTCATATACCAAGGACACACACACACACACACACACACACATATATATATATATATATATATATATATATATATATATATATATATATATATATATATATATATATATATATACATCTACCTAGAAACATTAATAGGTTGTTTGTTAAAGAGGGGGAAAATCTTATAATCAGAGATTTGTGAACAGTCGATTTTCCAAAGTGACATTTCAGTTAATTGAAAGATTCTCTGTTCAACAAACATTATTAAACAGAGTAACTTCACCGTGTTTGTTAGAGTGAAGACCAAGATCGAACAGTGTCTATCTGATGACCAGCATCCTGTTTGTTCGAGCGTTATCGGAGAAAGTCGTCACGTGGACGGAGAAACATCTTCTGGGTGAGGTTCACTGTCCGGAATACATGGTGCTGCTGTGTGCTCAACACAGTGATATAATAGACTTTGCTCCTGATTCACTGGTCTGATTCTACATACACATTAGAATATTCGACACACATTCTACACAGAACACACACACACACACACCTCACACACATACTCTTTGTTTTAATAAATTAATTGTTGTATTTATTTGTTAAACCTAGAGTTGTTGAGTATGTTTTGGGGGCATGATCTAGGGGTGAGTGAGAGTAAGAAAGAGGTGTCTACAGACTGAAGGAGTTTTGTGGACGGATTCTGGTGGTTTCTCTAGGACAATAATATTGGTAAAAAAAAATTGTGGGTGTTGATTCCCCTCACTCCAGGTACGACACTAAAGTAATAAAGGATTACTACGACAGGCATCTATTTTTGATGTTGACTTCGAGTCATTCAAGTATGCCTTGTAGAGATGATGTTTCTAGGCCAGCAATTGGTTAATGTCTTCTGAATGTTCATCAAACCAGTCTTTATGCTTTCGGGGCCTGGACCCAAGATTTCCATAGCAGTAAATTATGTCCTTTCAGGCTTTCCATTCTGTTTCCACATTCTGTTTAGCTGCAGCATTAGGCTTGAGGCGGTCTTCCAACATATTTTTAAACGAAAGCTGCATTTTATTACTGTTTAGGCGGCTGACATTTTTTTTTTGGCACTTTTACCCATTGAGGACGCCTTGGTGGTTTGATGTGCATGTTTATTTTCGAGACAATGAGATTATGGTCTGTCCAACATTCGGCACGACACATGGATTTTGTCACCTGAACGTCTTGTCTGTCACTCCTCCTGACGATGACATAGTTAATGACGTGCTAGTGTTTCGTGCTAGGGTGCATCCAGGATGTCATATTTCTAGTGGGAAGACGGAAAATTGTGTTGGTAATCAGGAGATCGTGTTCGGTATACGTCTGATTGAGGAGACGTCTAATGCTGTTGCAATTCCCGATTCTGTGCTTTCCAATAACGCCTCTCCAAGAGGTGGTGTCCGTGCCTTTTCTGGCATTTAAGTCCTCAAGGAGTATAAGTTTGTCTCCTTTGGAAACATATGGTAATACATTGTGCAGGTCGTCATAGAACTTGTCATTGACGTCATCTTCATTGGTCATGGTTGGTGCGTAGACACTCACGATATACGCATGCTTCCTTCCGCTCAGCAAGGGTAACTTAATAGTCAAATTCCTGTCTTTTATAGCCTTCGGAAATCCAGCTAGTATGTCAAACTGGGCCGACTTAATGGTAAATCCCACACCGGACTGGCGTATTTCCTCACTTTACCTTTCACTCCAGAAGAATGTTTAGCCGGCACCTACTTCACAGATTTGGCATTCTTCTGCAAGTCGTGTCTCGCTCAAGCTGCAATGTACCTGTTGAGCTCTCTCCAAATCAATGCTGTTCGTCTCTCTGGGCACGACGCGCTGTCTCAGTCAAGTAGGGTCCGTACATTCCGGGTTCCGATTGTCAAGGGAATATGGTTTGCTTTTTTAACTTTACCTGTTTTTACTTTGTATGTCGACCGCAGAATAGGATACTAACCAACGTTGGTTAGGTAATGATGTAGCAGCCAATGTTTTGGGCACCTTTTGTAGCCCCTGCTATGGACGTGAGCAGTGCTTTCCTAAAGAGGGCTGCTCAGTCGCTCAGGGGGCTGCCGAATCCCACTGCTGCTCCGGTCAGTAGAAGACGACCATATGGCCTGAGCTACCTGTGTGCAGGTCTGCGACTACGCCTGCCGCTTCATCGCTCGCCCATCGCCACGGAGCTTGAAGGTGATATATAAAATTGGATGAAGAATGACTTGTGCGATGAATTGGATTAAAGTGAGGAAGAGCTGGTCAATTATACGACCTCAATCTCTCACCAGCGTCCATCTTTGTCCAGTGGCAAGACAAGTCAAGACGACTGGAGACAAATACAGGTGCAGTGGATGACCAGGGCGCTCTACGTGCATTGCCGTGCTTATTACGTTACACAACGTTTTGCAGGTAAACGCCGTCTTGCCCGTTGAATCGTCAATGATTTCTTCACGCTGTCTGCCGAATCCAGTCTTCACATGCTGGGTAGGCATACCCTAGTTCACCGATTGGTTTAAAACTACTCTATAAGAGTATCTACTCTATAAAGAGTCTACTCTATAAAGAGTCTATTCTAAAAAAAAATACTCTATAAAGAGGCCAAGAGGCAGCACGAGGTGACTACCCATCTAACTAAAATCAGACAAGGCGTAATTGGAGGGCCAACTGAAGGACTTGAAGTCAAAAGTAACGAACATGAGTAGAGAAGCGACCAGGCACAAGAAACACGGATAACAACCATTCACCGCATCATGGAAGAATTGAAACTCGTTCGCATAATCGAGCAATAAAGGTGGAGACGGAGAAGACACTGACAAAAATCCAAGAAGAAAGAGTACAGATAGAACGACTACAAAACAAAATATGAAATATCAAAAATAGACAAAACCAAGAACACGTTCCAGACAAAATAAAGTAACAGACGAGAAGAAAGAAGGAGAAAGTAAAAACGAAAGCTACCAAGTAGTTGCGGTGACCAGGTGAAGAGAGTTAACTCAACCAAGATCGAGAGTTCACGTCATTCAAGACACAATATTTGAAAGAAGTGATAGACCATTAAGATACAACGATTGATCAAGACACAAAGATATATATGGAGTCGCCAACGGGACAACAATTAAACAACTCCCTGAAATAAGAACGCCATGAGACAAGGCGGAAACCTAACACAATCATACCTTACAAGTGACCAGACATGAGAATGCGGCAGCAAAGATTAAATTCACAACAAAACAGAACACGCATAGAATCAAAGAAGCGAACTAGGCAGCCCTATTTCCGCAAGCAGAAAAAGAAACACCACAAGGGCCCCACATACAATCAGTCGAAAGTTCAACGGTTGAATGTGACGGAATATCTTGTTTCTCTAAATATGTAATGTAATGGAATCACATCTTTTACCTGGTCTTCCCATTGCTCTATTATACCATTATATTTCTTCAATGTAGCTATATGTGAGCCGGTCTCTCTGACCGAGGGGTTACAACACTTTCTCCGTAATCCCGTTTATCACGCAGAGTTTCGTAGCGGGCGAGAGCTGGGAGCGGTTCTACCCCCGCTGGTGACTTGCGGGATAACTGAGCCGGCCGCCCAGAAAGAAATGGCAAAGTGCTGAGCGTAATCTTGCCAAGAAATCAACAGACAGCTGAAAGATGCTTCTGTTGACAGCGATGTCCTGTAAAGGATATGCGAATTTAAAAATTAAAAAAAAAATCTTTTACTATTACTCATGCAACACTTCTAGTGAATCTCATCTCTATTATTATGACTTTGCGCTCATCTGTTGCAGTAAGCGTCATTGTTTGACGTTGGTAGCATAATATCGGCTAAAGAATAGTTCTTATAAGATTCGCCTTAGTACTTTAAGGTATCTGCCTAATCGACAGACGTGGCGAAAGTTGCACGAGTACCTGATTTGTCTTTGCATACCATGTGTTGATTTCTCTATCCATTCACCCTTCTAAAGTGGAAATTGTCCCTAGATATTTAAATTCACTGTTGTTTTTTATTTATTTTTTCCCGAGTACTTTATGTTTACTGACAGGGTTTCTGACCATCTGCTGTCCCATTGTCTCTGACTTTTCAATGCTTATTTTCGTGTATATTCCTCACACTTAGAATAGACTTGATTTAGATGGTACTGAAGGCTCTTTTCATCTTCTGCTACACTTGGTCGTCTGTAAATAATAATTCTGGAATGCAATCTTCTTCTTCACTCCCTGCTTCTCTGCATACATTGCCAATATGAGTGGCACCTTGCACTCTTGACAGATCAAAGTATATGGATTGGAATTTGGCCAAAATTCCATCGCACAATGCCTGGGCAGAGCTTCAGAGAACATGCGTTGCCAAATCAGCATGTTCCCTCTCTCGGCCTTGCCTTGTTTGATCCAGAGGAAAGTATAACCAGTATGTCTAGAACAAAGTAGGCTGCAGACGCTGGCGGTTCAGCGTTAAACCTCTGAGACCTCGCCATTACGAGCAAGTGGCGAGTAGTGGCCAAACCCTAAAAACCGTTAAACTTGTCTTAGAGGCGTTCAGCCAAGTCCCGAAGCTGAGGGACGCGAAGTTGAAGTTCCTCGTACGCGCCTGGACCATTGGGCGCGTACACCTGTCAATCACAAGTATCTGGACCTGTGTAAGCGTGTAATACCGTCAGACTCCCCGCTGACTCGTGCGGATCCCGCGACCAACAGGAATAGGCCCGCCGGAGATATTGCTCGTCTGTTGGGAACAAATCTCTAAAGACTGAATAAGTAAAGTAACGATAACAGTAGTAGAGTGCACATCCTTCAGGTACACCTAAATTTATTTCACCGGGTTTTTATGTACCTGCCGTTGTTCTTACTTATGCGACTTTTGCTTGACTTGTGTAAACTTTTGCAAACATTAATCATATATTTGCTAATTCCATATTTTCTTAGGCAATCCTACAGCATATACTTGTCAGCTCTGTCAAAGTTTTTTGTTTTGTTTATGTACATGCGAATTTATAGATCATATCATTTCCAGCTGCTGTTTCTCTCGGTTGTCTAAGTGTGAATACTATATCTGTGCAGCTTCTGTTTAGTCTAAATTCCTTCTGGGATTCTGATAATTATTGTTCCAGTAATGGTTTTTATCGACTTTCAATGATTTTGGCATACATTTTGTATCCATGCTTTTGTATAAGCATTTAAAATCCCATAAGAAAATGGGAGGGGGCTGAGTAGTCTCGAGGTATGATGTCCGCCTCGAGTGCTGGAGGTCCCGGGTTCAAGCCCCGGTGTGGACCGGGAATTTTTTCACTTGAACTTCTAGTAATACAATTTACCCTGGTCTCTGGGTAGTGAGATCGGACATCCGTGTGTATTGTTGCGCACGTAAAAAATTCCTTGGCAGTTGGAAATCGAAAAAGAGTAGCCTTACGGCGCTGCCCGGGCAAAATTTAGAGTTAAGCATCTACCAAAAGTATTTAAGGATCCTCGCCGGTGCTACGGAGTTCGTGCACTGAGCTGAGTTTCTCCGGACTCAGACTTGAGTTAGGAGAAGAACGGGGCACTTATGGGTTACACCCGTGTGCCGTGTAATCGTGAACGTTTATGCGCGTAATGGGAAGGTCAACGTGCGACAATGGCAGAGTTTGTTCGATATGGATGAAAAGCATATCATCGACTGTGGGGACTTCAATGCCAGAGGCAGTCAATGGGGGAATAGCGTCACCAATAGACAGGGAGAAAATCTGGAGGAAGCCCTGGCATCTGCTGCCCTAGTCTGTCTGAATGATGGGAAGGTCACTAGAATAGCCACTCGACCAGGTGATTCTGACAGCGTCATTGACTTGGCCCTGGTGTCGCCCACCATCGCACCAAGGTGCCGGTGGGGCACACTAGGATACCAAGACAGTGACCACTACCCTTGTGTCATCTTGATCGAGAAAGACAGGGCTAGGATTCAAGGAAACAAGATAAATGCCTTCCCACATGAAAACACTGGTCAAGACGCCATAAGCAAGATCAGAAGAAGAAAACTAACTTCCTCCCGCAGGAGACAAGAAAGATGGTTGCAGCCACCATGGAGTCGAGGTCGAGAAGGTATGGCTGGGAAACAGGCAATCAGTCAAAGACTGGAAAAAGCCAGAAAGGCTAACATGCCACAGGGTGAGTTGGCGAACCTGAAGACTGAGGTCTATAGAACGATGACTTTATTCAAATCCTGCGCCAAACAGGCCAAGGCCGTAAATTGGGACGAGTTCTGCATTAAAGTGTGCTCTGAGTGATCTCTTACGACATTCTGGCGCCTCCGTAAGAGCATGAACGGCGCACCACAACGTAGGGGTATTCCATACTTTCAAGGCACAGACCTCACATTGAAAAAGTCGGATGCGGATAAAGGTAAGGCCCTTCTTGCACGCTACATAGAGCAGACTGACCAGAAAGACGAGCCCGCCAGACAGAAGACCACAACGACATTCTCTCGATTGTGCGAGGGGGTCGGGACAGACAAAGAATGCATAATCACAGCTGAGGCAATACGTGCGATGATCAAGAAATCACCTTACACCTCCCCAGGCCTAGACTGCATCCGATATGGTGACCTACTGAGGGTGTCAGATGATGACATGAAAGAACTGGCCAGAGAATTCAACACCAGTATCCAGTGTGGTCAGATCAAAGAGGAATGGCTACACAGCTACTTGCTGCCACTGCCAAAACCGAACAAAGACATTCCAAGATAAGCGGCTACAGAATCATTACGATGCAGAACACTACTGGCAAGCTTCTTCTTCTTCTTCTTCTTCAGCGTTCCGAGCCATTGAGGTTCTTTGCTGCAGATACAATCCGTCACCATTCGTCTCTCTGGTTGACCTTCTCTTGCCGGTCACTGATTCCAAGTGCTCGTAGGTCTGTATATATATTAACTCTCCACCGTCTTCTTGGTCTACCTCGGGGTCTACGGTCAATTATTTCCTGGGTGTAAGCGAGTTTTGTTTCCCTATTGTCTTCCATTCTTTCTACATTCCCCAGCCATTGTAGTCTATTAGTCTTCATGATACCAGTGATTAGCGGGGACTTAAACAGATTATAAATGTCCTTGTTACCTCTTCTTTTCCACTCTCCACTTTGTGTATCTCTAATGGGTCCAAAGATGCGTCTTAAAACTTTGTTCTCTAAGGTTTGTAACAAGGCTTCGTCTCCTTTCGTTGTACTCCAGGTTTCAGAGCCATACAACACAACTGGTCTGATCAGTGTTTTGTATACTGTGATTTTGGTGTTACGTAATACCGCATTTGATTTTAGTAGATGTTGTAGTGCATAGTACATCTTATTTCCAGAATTGATTCTAGTTTGTATTTCTTCCTTTATGATGTTGTAGCAGTTGCAGATTGTACCCAGGTATTTGTATGTTTCCGTTCTTTTAATGGTCATATTATATATTTGTCTTATCTTGGTTGATAACCAGCACCATCTGTTGGGCTTTTCCTTTAAGTGAGTCAATATTTCCAATGTCTTTTGTTCATTTTCCTCTATAATATCTATATCATCTGCATAACCAAGCATCTTGGATGTCCCTCCAATATCACATTCCTCCAATATTTACCTTCCTTACAAATTTATCTACAGCCAGATTGAAGAGTAGTGGCGATAGTACATCACCCTGTTTCAAGCCAGGTGTTATTTGGAAAGAGTCTGATTTCCTGCCTTTATATGTTACTATATTATAAGTATCTTCCATGCATAGTCTGGACATGTTGATTAACTTCCTTGGTATTCCAAATTCCTGCATAGCATTCCATAGATTATTCCTGTGGACACTATCATAAGCCTTATTAAAATCCACAAAAATTATATGGAGATCTCTTTTATATTCCCAATTTCTCTCGGCTATTTGTCGTAAGATAAATTTCTGATCTATTGTTGATCTATTTTGTCTAAAACCCGCATGGTAATCACCTAATATGTTTGCTGAATATGGTTTTAGTCTATTTATTAATACTGCGGATAGTATCTTATAGCTTGTGGACAGTAGTGATATTCCTCTATAATTTTCACATTGGAACTTATCTCCTTTCTTAAAGATAGGTATCAATAATGACTCTTTCCAATCATGGGGTAATTCTTCTGTCCTCCAGATTTTTATTATTAGTTCGTATAGCGTTAGATGTAATGCATGGCCACCTGCCTTTATATATTCAGCAGCAATTCCATCAGACCCTGTTGCCTTATTGTTTTTAAGTCGTGTGATAACATATAGGATTTCTTTAAATGCAGGTTCTTCAATTTGTGGTTCACACGTTAGAACCTCTTACTGTGGGAAAGCGTTACTTGGGGCTTCACAATTTAGTAATTCAACAAATTAATCTTTCCATGTGTTGCACATTTCCTCATTGGTATTTATCACATTCCCACTTTTGTCTTTTAAACCATATGTGTTGTGTTGGTGCCTTCGTTTTATTGACTTCAGTTCCTTAAAAAACCTTCTGGATTCGTTTCTCTGGTGATTAATTTCCATATCTTTGATTATATTACTCATATATTCTCGCTTCTGCTGTCGAACTATTTTTGTAGCCTCTTTACATTCATTTATATATTGCTCTTCCTTTTGGATGTTGTTTATGTCATTTAACCATACATGTCTGGTATTTTTTTTCCTAATGACTGCTTCTTCACATTTTTTATTCAACCATCTGTTCTTTCTATGCGTGGTTAACACACCGAGACATTCTTTCGCGGTAGATTGAATTGTATTCTTGATGTTCAACCAGGTTTGGTCAACTCTTTCCTCCAAAGAGTTTTGCAGAGTTTCAAGTTTACATTTTATTTCATCTGTAAATGTCTCTTTGACTGTAATTTCTTATAGTTTTTCTCTGTTACATGTTGGGTGTAATTTTTGTAATTTAGTATAGAAAGCTCTCTTAAGTTTGATTTTAAATTTTGCTCCAACGAGGAAGTGGTCGCTGTGGCACTCAGCTCCTCTATAACTACTAACTTGTTGTATATTTGGTGCATTTCTGTTGTTAATTAAAATGTGATCTATTTGATTATAGGTTCTCTTGTCAAGTGATTTCCAAGTTTGTTTGTGTATATCCTTTCTTTGTAGTCTGGTACTGCTGATCTGCAGTCCTTTGGCTTCTGCCAGGTTTATGACACTCCATCCATTATCATTTGAAGTTGTATGTAGGCTTTCCATACCAGCCACATTTTGAGTTTGCTCTTTACCTATTTTTGCATTGAAGTCTCCCAGCACAATCAGGATGTCCTGTTTGGGGGTTTCTTCTATGACATCTTCCAAATCATTATAAAAGTCTTCTTTAACGTCATCTTCTTCCTTTTCAGTAGGTGCATGTACATTAATCATCGTTATATTTTTCCATTCACCTTTTATTCGTAATTTTCTTATTCTGTCATTAACAGCTTTAAATTTAGAACGTTCCCCCATAGCTCTTTTTTTGATGACAAATCCTGTTCCTAATTCATGTTTATTTTGGGTGTTTCCTCCATATATTACAATCATTCCATTTTGCTCTAAAGTACCCTCTCCTGACCACCATATTTCTTGAATTGCTGTTATATCCATTTGATATTCAACCAGCTCCCGGGTTAGTACTTCAGCCGCTCCAGCTCGATATAGTGTCCGTATATTCCATGTTCCAAATCTCAAGAGTTCATTAACGTTCCGAGGACGTTGTCCAAATAAGTCAGTCCGAATTCGAGGCTTATGTATCTGTTTTATAACAAAATAGTTTTTACAAAGGTGGGGATGTGAACCCCACGCTTCAACCCCCAACCTGGAGGACCAGGGTGTTTCTCTTTGTCTGTTCTCTACCCTTTGACCTGTCCGGCTTGGGAGGCCCTGCTGGTAGCTACGCTACCGCCGGCATAGCTCTCAGGGTCATTGAGAAGCTCAAGATCCCCCACCACGACAAGGTGGAAACACCATCGGGGGAGGCTAGCAAGCTACTGGAGAAATTTGTAGCACACAGACTTGCTTGTGGCTTGGAACAACTCGGCTGCTTCCCACCCACACTTGAAAGATACAGACGTAACAAATATTCATGGCTGAATGCTGCAGGATTTTCTCAAGATGTTTACGAATGTTTTCAGATCAGAGAAGAGACATGTGCGGCCGCCATAGATTAGAGGACGCATACAATAGAGTATCCTTCGAGCACATGATGCAAAATCCTCCTCTGACTGAAAGTGCACCCTCACCTTGTACGATGGACAGCTGCAGTCCTGCTCCAAAGGAAGCTTGTGCTAAGATGTGGGAGTTGGTCTTCGGAGCCGATAATGATATGTCCAGGATTGCCGCAGGGTTCACCACTGTCACCAGTACTATTCATCATGTATACGGTGCCGATCACTGAACAACAGTTGGACCGGAAGGGTAGAACTCTGTCATTTGCTGACGATATTCTCGTGTATCGACAGGGTCGAGATAGACAGGTGGTTGCCAATGATATGCAGGGCAACTAGATTGAATTTCCGTATGGTGTGCTGATGCCATGGCCCTTGTCAACCCTGCAAAGACATCGATTACATGGTTCTACCTAAACAACCATATTGTGAACACAGACCTGCCGACAGTAAGCATGGATGGGAGCATTTTGAGTAGAACCCAGTCAATGACATTACTTGGCGTGAGCCTTGATCGTAGTCTGTCTTTCAGAGATCATGTCTACTGTCATAACAAAAGCTCGAAAAGGTTTGTCAGCAATGAGAGTCATGGCGACTGCCAATATCGAGCAAAGACTGCTAACACTTCTGTTCCAAGGACTGGTGCTTTCACCCATCGAGTATGTCCTGGCGATCCTCACTGTCAGCCCTACACAGACTGGACGACTTGAAAAGGTACAAAACGACACCATGCGCATCATTTTGGGCTGCACGAGAGACACTAGCTGTGTAGCAATGAGATATCTCCTTGACTTCCCGACAATGGAACCAGGATCAAGATCTGGAGAGCTCGTGCATACTTAAAAATAAGTGCAGATGAGCAGCACCCTATGCATGACGCTATATTCAGAGAAAAGGGCGACAAGCTAAAGAGGGGAAAATCATGGATAGTTCGGGCGGAAGATGTCGTCAGACAGGTCTGCAGTCTTACCAGTATCAACCCCAGCAAGGAATGGGTGCTGGTGCCTCCAGCATTTAAGTGCACTTTCTCCTGTATTATCACACTCGACAGATGGTGCAGAGAGCAGAACCCTGCCGCTGTCAATGCAGAGGTCAACGCGCTCATCCATGAACACGCAGATAGCCCCGAAGTGCTCATGTATACAGATGGATCTGTTGTAAAGCAGCAGAGATGTGCGTGGGCATTTACAGCCTGTTCAGCGGGCCGAACAGGTCAAGAATCCAGCGGTGCCCACTCTATGACCACGAGCAGCATGACGATGGAGGTGATGGCACTTACACGGGCTTTCATATAGCTGGAATCACAGCATTATACCAACGTGTGTGTACTAAGTGATTCAGTGAGCATGATTCGGAAATTTGAAGCTGGATCTGAACGTAGACAGTGGACAGGGTCACTTCGGAAGTCTGTTGTCCGTAAAGTCACCTTCATCATCGTCCCTGGACATGCGTGAGTCGAGGGAAATGAACGAGCTTATAAACTGGCTGGTTGTGCACCCCCTGTAGATGGCCAGCCCATGGATCGTGCCGATGTTATTAACGTCCTAAAAGATATGTCGAGAACAGAGGACTTTGACGTCAGTGAATCAACATCGCTGTCCAGGATGAACGACTTGGGAGTAAGAATTGGCACGGCTAGACACGAGAGGTACATCGGGAAAACGAGGTGCCTCGTCAACCAACACAGAACTGGCACTATTAGCCACCGAACGCAGATGCATATGCTGGGGCGAGGATCTGAGCACCTATGGACCTGTCCGGAGTGAAATGAAGATACCCCTGCTGACAACTGATAGCTGATAACCCGTGTGCCGTGATGTTGATCCGTCGACTAAACTAAACTAAACTAAACCATAAGAGAAGTAATGGATAGAATATAAATACTTGCATGAACGTTGTGTGCTCGACAGAATACTTAAGTTTTCTGTGGGTTGAAACTTTCCAGAGATATATGCCAACATTCTGACAACTTGCTTCTAATAATATCATATGAACATATTGTAGTACAGAAACCTAAAAAATTTACATTATTTTCATTATTCACGTTTACATTAATTCTCAACTTCCTTTTCTCATATTTGATAGCTGATTGGTTTTTTAACGGTAGATAGTTCAGGTGGTGGGTGGATCTGTTGTTCGGTCGGTTTGTTGGTCGGCCGTTGGGTCAGTTAGTCTGGTCCCTCGATGGATTGGTCTAAGGGTGGGTCGGTCGGCTTTGTGGGTCTGTCATTCGGTCGGTCGGTCGATAGGTAGATTCGTCAGTGGGTTTGTCGGTCGGTGGGTTGTTCAACGGGTCGGTGGTCGGGTCGGTTGGTCTCTGGGCCATTCGATGGGTCGGATGGAATGTACGTCAGTCAGTGGGTCGGTCGGCAGGCCGGTCTATCGGTTGCCTGAACACTAAACAGGGCTTCCAACTATGGAAGTGGCATAGGTGTACATATATTTCTCTCGATCCGGAACAAAAATGCAATCTCCGTAGGAATTGAGTTACAGAGCTCTCCTTTACATCTATCAGTTGAGAAACCTGTGGGGTATGCAAGACCAGTACTGGAAGTCTACATCTAAGAAGATCAATTAGTAAGGAACCAGATGAAGATGCAACACAACAAAAATGGACTTGTTGGGGTTTGGCCTAGCTTGATTTTGTTTCCTTCAAGGTTATTAGGTATGTCGTTGTCAACAGACTGCCGGAGGGAGAACTTCATTGCTGTTACGTAGACGATTATTTACGAGTTTGTGTCTGTGATTGTTTCATAGTGAAGAGTATGTTTGTAAGTATGTATGTAATTGTTCTTAACTTATTACATACACCTTTGATGAAAACATAAAAGATAACAGAAACAGTCAAGGACGACCCTAAAAGAAATACCCAAAAAATAATTACATAATAGTATAATAATAATAATAATTACTATCATGTAAAGATATGCAATCAAAATAGAAACAAATAAAATGAAGTGTAGTGTAAGTAACTTAACTAGATGCCTTGTTGGTCCAGCAAGTTCTTTCCCCTGTAATACCTAATTATAGTGAATGCAAAATGCCAAAGAAGGAAGAACATGATTAATGTCTTTTTTTCTTTTCTTTTTTTATTTTGGATTATGCTATGGCCTAGTAGATTCAGATGTCACAGTCTAAGTTCTTACAACAGATTCTGTGAGTTTATTACCAGTTTATTATTAAAACACTGCGTGGAGTACTATATGTGTATCCACATCAAACATATATTTTCAACACGCTCTACTGTACTAACCTCCATACAGCTCCACTTCACATAGAACCAAGACTCCACTACCGTTCAAATATATACGGACTCTATGAACCTGTTGATCAATTTTGGTGTCTATAATTGTGTAGGAAGTGCTTGCTTTGTTGTCATCTCGATGCTGCAACACCATTTCTTCATTTGTATTATAGCTCTCCAGTATAAATCCATTCAAAAGGTTTCCAAACGTTTTTACGGGAACTGCACATAAAAATACAAATGTGAAGAGAAATTTTGGAAATAACACAAAATATGAATATAAAAGTGCCAGCTATGGTTGTAGGAGAAGCATAACTTATTAATGTATCATTTCCAGTTCTTCTTCAGCTTCGTTCTTATTTCAAGGCGAGAGCGTCACACCTAGTTATACACCTTAAAGATTGTGTGTCGGACTTCAACATGCAATTGTTCACTGTTTGCTTTAACCAGATAGATTCCATTCGAGGTATCGGGCTCTACCTATCCGTGGGTAGATTTTCATTGCTAACAATCATGCTGGGTGTGGCGAAACGCCAGTGGCTCATGTCCTCATGCCTTCTATAAATTTGGGGAAATAGAGGGAAACAGCTTTCGGGAACCCTCAGTTCTCTTGTTCGCTCAATCCCCAGGGAAGATACTTTCACAACACGATCTTCTTAATAGAATTATTAGAAATATATCTTTCTTCGGGGAAAACCCGATAGGGTCCCCTACACCAAATGAGCACCAGTGCAAGTTCTGGTGCAAGTCATGGCCGTTCCAGCACATACCGTTTGGTAGTTGCAGCATGTCAAGTTGATTTAAAGATTAAGACAGAGGTGCAACCTACTACTGATAGTTAGTTAGTTAGTTAGTTAGTCGACAGATCATCCTCGCTGCACATCGAACCATTCAGTCCATAAGTGCTCGGATCCCCTCCTCAGCAAATCCCGCAGCGTGTAGCGGCTAACGACGCCAGTTCTGTGTTGGTTTATCAATCTTCTTTGGCTTCCTGCGTAGTGTTCTTGTTTGGCCACCCCTCTTTTAATTTGATGCTCTAGCAGTCTGGCCATTGTTGTAGATTCACAGTCATCACTTGGTTCTCGCAAAAGTCTCACATCACGTAGAGCATTCAGAATGTCAGCCTGGTCCATGGCGCGTCCGTCCTCCACAGTAGCCTCACCTGCGAGCTTGTCAGCCCGCTCATTTCCTTGTACTCCCGCATGCCCTGGCACGAAGATGAAACTAATCTTTGCCAGCCGAGACCGCTTCAGAGGCAGCAACCATTCTCTTCGGATCGACCCCTCCTCTATCCTCTTGATCATGTTCATTGAGTCGCTAAGGAAACAAGCCCTGGTGAATGTCTGTGTCTCGAGCCATGTTATTGCTTTACTTACTGCCATGACTTCCATGGTCAGGCTACTTGTGGTTTCAGTGAAAGCACCAGAGTCCTCCTTCACAATTCTCCCTCCGGCCCGAGCTGTAAAGGCCCATGAGCTTCTCACATGTCGGACGACCGACCCATCTGTGTAGATGACCGCGTCACCGTCTAGCGAATTCTCGAAAATCAACGCTTGTACTTCAGCCTCAACAGCAGCCGGATTTTCTTGTCTGCATTTTCTATCTAGTTGGATGCAAACTGAAAAGGATGTGCAGAAGTCTGTTGGCACTTGCACCCACTCCTCGCCAGGTTCTAAGTCCTCAAGTGAACACACCTGTTGAAGAATGTCTTCGGCTTGACCCATCCACGACCGTCCTCTTTTTAACCTGCTGCCCTTCACCTTCCTAATTTCACTATGCAGTGGATGTTGTGTGTTTGCGTTAATTCTGAGGTAGGCGCGTGCCCTGCAAACTTGTATTCTCTCTTCAATGGTTGGAAAATCAAGAAGGTAGCGCATCGCCCTGCATGCTGTATCTCTTGTACATCCAAGAATAATGCGCATAGCTTCATTCTGTATAACCTACTACTGATGCAGTTGGAAAGGTAATAATTGGGTTGTGGGTGGTCCAGCCAGACCTGGACCTATAAATGTATTTTGTCTCGACGGGGAAGCTGAATTGGCGAAAAGCCAATCATAACATATGAAGAGTTGGTTGACCGTTGGCCAATCTAACTAGGCGTCTTGTTCTTGGCATAGCCGGGGATATGAATCTGAACAATATATCTCCCCAGAGGATTTCATTTGTTCTTGGCGGCAGATGAGCTGTTGCTATCTTTCTTTCTACGGCCTGAACTGGGCATACTGTCATCTTTCTGTAGAATATAATCATTGGATAGCTACGGTGTGCCGGAAGGAGGGAAGGGCTCCTTGGGGATGGGGTCCACCAATCTATGATCTATCTTCTTGAGCCAGAAGAGGCTATCCACAGTACTATCTCTTTCGTCTTTTGGTCGATAGGATGATGTCGGGAAGATAATGGACTTCTGTATCTCACTGAGAGAACCTGAACTCATCTGAATCTATGGGTTATTTGAGGCACTGCCGGTACATTGCGGCGACAGCTCAGACAAGAGCAGCGGCCGGAAGGAGTAGTATGTTTTTTTTTCCTATTCTTGCTGGGAATGGGGAACGACACTTCTGTACATACACATAATTACCCACACAACACCACAAGAGCTTTGTCGTGAGAAAGGCATGGTTTGCAAGGGAGAGAGAGGCCGGGAAACGAATGTGCCCAATAATAATAAAGGCTTGATATGAGTGTAGAGAGTGAGTCTTGTGTGCAAAAACGTGCATAGGGTAGCCGACAGGACGTCTACAAGCTGAAGGTCTCATCAAGCATGAACGTAGCCAATCCAGGGGCTACCTGACAGGTCAGGCCCATTCACGAGGGCCTCTTATCTAATTAATAGAGTAAGGTAAGGGTTTGACCAGGTTATTAACTGAGGCCCTATTGGTCCTCAGGATTGTGTGATACATGAGTCAGCCCAGTCGCTCAATATTGTTTGTCATCTCCAGGGACCTCTTCTGTTGGACGGGACTAAATCGGACAGTATCCACAGGGCTTCTATGCTAAAGCCAAATACGTCTGATGAAGCCAGGTCAAGGTATTGGCCATACCACACATGGTGTGACTAACTCTGAGAGAGAGGCAAGGTTGGTCTTGGGCAAAATGACAATTTGCGGTAATGGCGCATCTCAAGTCCTTTCAGCGACATAGGCTCGAGAGCAGTTGGTTTCTTGGCTGGGCCTACGCATGATTATCCTGCATACCCATTTTGTACAGGACAGTGAAAGGCACCTATCCATTATACCTCCATGAACAATTCCCATTATTGGAAACCATAATTCATTTCCCAATCAGTGAAAACCTTGTGCCAAATTAACTCAATTGACTATGAATAGAGGTCCTCAAAAACCAGTGGCTTTGATTCTACAGAAGCCTGTTGTACGTACAACCAATTACCTGGAAGGAAGGAGATTCTTGCACACGCGGTGAGCTGTATGTGGACAGATCGGACAGTGTATGAAGCTGGGTCTGTGACGATAGCTACCTGAGGCTCTGTGCCTGAACTTTATCCTTGTTGTGTCTGTTTAGAACTATCTGTTTTAACTGCCTTGATGTTTTCCTGTGCTGTTCTTTATTAATTTAATAAATCACGTTTTAGTTTACTCCAACGATCACTGTGTTATATATATGGATCAGCCAGAAATACACTTTAGAGATTAGGTCCCGAGGTCGAAAGAGAGAGTGACATTGAGTCCAGGGAACGGAGGAGGGTTGGCAAGCAAAGACCTATCCCAGCCAGGGCTATAGAATAATATTGAAATATTGTTACATAGTTACTTGGGACCCTCCACGTAACTTGTTACAATTTCTGGGAGCACGTCGCGGGATATTTGAAATCCTGGTGGAGTTCTGGCTGATATAGTGATAGGGGACAGATATTCTTGTCTACTATCAATAGGTTCTGCCTACCGTACCTGGCTATTGTCTATACTCTTCCTGACACGGACTGACCGACATACGACGTGTTGTGGTCAGGTAAAATAACCAGTTGTGTACTTGAGATTGAAAGTTAATATACAATTAACTCTTCCCTTACCCTCTGAGTTTAAGATGGCATCAGCAAAATTTAATGTTGCTGAAGTACAGGCTACAGGGCGTGAGATGGGTTATGATGGGGCGGAGTTACAGAAATATGTTCAGGAAGTGGAAAGAGACTTCAGACAAGCTGTGCGCGAAGCTAAGAAAATTGAGGCTGAGGCTGAGGCTAGGAAGATGGAGGCTGAGGCTAGGAAGATGGAGGCCGAGCAGGCAGTCAGAGACCATGAGTTCCGTATGAGGGAGTTGGAGCTGAAAGCTCAAACTGCCAAGGAAAGCGAGGGTGCAGTGGGAGGCGCAGTTCTCCCTGACTCAACAACTTCTAGTGGTGGTCCATACCAGGCAATGAAGTTCCCATTACTCCCGTTCGATGAACACAAAGATAAGATCGACCAGTATCTTCACAGATTTCAGTCGATGGCTTTGGCTATGGGATTGGAACGTGGGAAATGGAACTTGAAACTCTCACAGGGCCTGAGGGGGACAGCGTACGAGGTCTACTCAAGGTTGCCACCTGGTATGGAGTATGATTATGAGGCCCTGGAAAAAGCATTATTGAAAAGGTTCCAGATGACGGCCCATACATACCGACAGCAGTTCAGAAAGTCAAAGAGAGAGCCAGGGGAGATGTTCGCAGCCTACAGCATTAGACTCAAGTCTTACCTTTTGAAGTGGATGTCATTAGCTGGATTTGCTAACGACTATGAAAGTTTAGAAGAATTAGTAGTCGTGGACCAAATGAAGAGAATGCTGCCTAAGCCATTGCAAACCTTCTTGCTTGAAAATGGGGCAGAAAGGATAGACGTAGTAAACACATTAGCGGAAAGGTATGTGCTAGCTCATGGGGATAATGGGGAACTGTCATAACCCAATCCCCGACCACCAGACACATGGTCTGGAAAGAAGAAGAACCCTAAAACAGCTCACACCAAGAAGGAGGATCCTTTCGATAAAGTTCCAATTAGGAAACCCTCTGGTAAGAGTCCACCTGGATCTCCTAAAAGAAAGTGGAGTGAAAAGTGGTGCGCCTACTGCAAATCTCCCACCCACAATATGGCCGATTGCAGGCGCAAACAGAAAGACTCTCACTATGCTGCCTGTCTTGTAGAAACCGGGGAAGGGTCTAACAAGGAGGTAGAAGGGAGGGGTCTTGAGAACAAAGATTCAGAGAAACCACCAGTAGTAGAGACGATACTTGTGAACGGACAACCAGTCGAGTGTCTCTATGACACCGGTCTGCAGTTTGAGGCCGTAATTTCCTCACACTTAGTAAGCCCAGAGCAGCTAACCGGGGAGTCTATTGATATTCAAACGGCGACCAAGAGTGCGGTAGCGATGTCTCTTCCGATTGCGAAGGTTGACATCAAATCGAAATATGTCACCGGCACTATACAGGCAGCCGTTCTGCTAGATCCGATCTTCCCAATGATCTTGGGTTGCCGCTACGTCTTTCTAGGGATCCCAACAGAACCCATGTACGTAGGGGCAATGCAAACCAGATCTCAATCGGGAGATGAGCAGACGCCGGCCTTGATCGTGAATCCCTTGCCTGGGGAGTTACGAGCTGCTCAAAGCCAGGATGCTACTTTGCAACCTTGCTTCAACCAGTTGCCAAAAAGTTCTGATCCACCAAGACGGGGTCAGTATTATATGAAGAATCGGTTACTGTACCGGAGAGCAGGAGTGGAGGAACGCCAGCATGGACAGCTGGTAGTTCCTAAGGCCTATCGGGAACAGCTTCTTCATATGGGACACACCATTTCATTCAGTGGACATATGGGTGTCGGGGCAACACTCCAGCGCATTTCCTGCCATTACTACTGGCCAGGGATGACTGGAGACGTGCGTCGGTACGTCAAGTCGTGCCCAGAGTGCCAGCGTGTGGCACCAAAACAATGGACGGCTCCAGTAATCTTGGGAGACATGCCCATTATGAACTCTCCTTTCGAGAGAGTTGCCATCGATCTTGTTGGTCCTCTTCCTCGGACTAGGAAGAGGAATATGTATATTCTTACGATGGTGGATTGCTGTTCCATGTGGGGTGAGGCGATACCGTTGGCCACAATCGACTCTAAGCGAGTGGCTGATGCACTGATGGAGACCTTTACTCGGTTGGGATTTCCAAACCAGATCCTAACGGACAATGGGTCTCAGTTCTGTGGTAAACTGATGGAGGAAGTCTTTCGTATCTTACAGACTAACCACATTCACACAAGCCCATACCACCCTCAGTCGAATGGGCAAGTAGAGAGGTTTAATGGTACCTTGATGACCATGCTTCGGAAGCTGGCTCAAGAGAAACCAGACAGATGGTATGAGTATATCCCAGCCGCCTTGTTCGCCTATCGGGAGGTTCCCCATGGGTCGACCGGGTTGCCACCAGCCACTCTACTATTCGGGAGGCCAATCAAGGGTCCCTTAGAAGCCCTATTGAGATGTTGGACAGAGGAGGAAACTTCCGAAGAAGTTGTATCCTCATATAAATACGTCGAAGAGTTAAAGAAGAAACTCCAGACAGGTTGGGCTTTGGCAGCTCAGAATCTGAAGGCGGCCAGGAAGAGACACGCGGCCTACTACAATAGAAGGACGAAAGATAGGTCTCTTAAAGTGGGGGTTCGGGTTCTGTTGTTACTTCCAGTAGGTTCCAATAAACTCGAGATTGGTTGGCAGGGACCTTTCCCGGTGGAAAAGGTCGTGTCCCGCACCAACTATGCCATCCGGATCAGGGGGAAATCCAAAATCTTCCACATTAACCTCCTCAAAAAGTATGAAGAACGATCTGATGGTACTTCTCTCCCACTCATGACGATGGCGGTCGCGATGGAAACTGAATCGGGCGAAGACGCGGATAGGGAGTATCCTTTACACCCTGGGGAAACCTATAGGGATGTACATATAAATCCTGATCTGTCGGCTGAAGAAACAGACCGGGTCATCCGTTTGTTGGAGTCCCATCAGCAGATTCTTACCGATCGGCCAGGGCGGACAGGGTTGGTCGAGTTTGATATGACTCTGACTACCCAAGACCCCGTTCGCCAAAAAATATATCCAGTGCCCTTTTTGAAAGAGAAGGCCCTGGAAGCCGAAATCCAGAAGCTTCTGGACGATGACATCATCACTCCTTCGACTTCTCGTTTATAATGCCGGGGTTGTCTTGTTGAGGAAGTCTAGTGTGGGCGGTAGAGAAATTTCAACCTAATCTGTATGGAGTACCGTTCAAAGTGCAATCCGACCATCAACCTCTGATGTTTTTGGCAACTTCTAAGAAACTGAACGCGAGGTTAATGAGATGGTCATTGCTCCTACAACCATATCAGTCACGGTCGAATACATCCCCGGAAGGGAGAATGTGGGAGCTGATTTTCTTTCACGGCATCCTATGGTTGAATGTGAGGGTGGGGTCATTCGAACAGAACCTCTGGTAGTCGAAAGTTCGTAGGGTTCGACTTTCTTAAGAGCGGGCCTATGTGGCGAAACGCCAGTGGCTCATGTCCTCATGCCTTCTATAAATTTGGGGAAATAGAGGGAAACAGCTTTTGGGAACCCTCAGTTCTCTTGTTCGCTCAATCCCCAGGGAAGATACTTTCACAACACGATCTTCTTAATAGAATTATTAGAAATATATCTTTCTTCGGGGAAAACCCGATAGGGTCCCCTACACCAAATGAGCACCAGTGCAAGTTCTGGTGCAAGTCATGGCCGTTCCAGCACATACCGTTTGGTAGTTGCAGCATGTCAAGTTGATTTAAAGATTAAGACAGAGGTGCAACCTACTACTGATGCAGTTGGAAAGGTAATAATTGGGTTGTGGGTGGTCCAGCCAGACCTGGACCTATAAATGTATTTTGTCTCGACGGGGAAGCTGAATTGGCGAAAAGCCAATCATAACATATGAAGAGTTGGTTGACCGTTGGCCAATCTAACTAGGCGTCTTGTTCTTGGCATAGCCGGGGAAGTGAATCTGAACAATATATCTCCCCAGAGGATTTCATTCGTTCTTGGCGGCAGATGAGCTGTTGCTATCTTTCTTTCTACGGCCGGAACTGGGCATACTGTCATCTTTCTGTAGAATATAATCATTGGATAGCTACGGTGTGCCGGAAGGAGGGAAGCGCTCCTTGGGGATGGGGTCCACCAATCTATGATCTATCTTCTTGAGCCGGAAGAGGCTATCCACAGTGCTATCTCTTTCGTCTGTTGGTCGATAGGATGATGTCGGGAAGATAATGGACTTCTCTATCTCACTGAGAGAACCTGAACTCATCTGAATCTATGGGTTATTTGAGGCACTGCCGGTACATTGCGGCGACAGCTCAGTCAAGAGCAGCGGCCGGAAGGAGTAGTATGTTTTTTGTTTTTTTCCTATTCTTGCTGGGAATGGGGAACGACACTTCTGTACATACACATAATTACCCACACAACACCACAAGAGCTTTGTCGTGAGAAAGGCATGGTTTGCAAGGGAGAGAGAGGCCGGGAAACGAATGTGCCCAATAATAATAAAGGCTTGATATGAGTGTAGAGAGTGAGTCTTGTGTGCAAAAACGTGCATAGGGTAGCCGACAGGACGTCTACAAGCTGAAGGTCTCATCAAGCATGAACGTAGCCAATCCAGGGGCTACCTGACAGGTCAGGCCCATTCACGAGGGCCTCTTATCTAATTAATAGAGTAAGGTAAGGGTTTGACCAGGTTATTAACTGAGGCCCTATTGGTCCTCAGGATTGTGTGATACATGAGTCAGCCCAGTCGCTCAATATTGTTTGTCATCTCCAGGGTCCTCTTCTGTTGGACGGGACTAAATCGGACAGTATCCACAGGGCTTCTATGCTAAAGCCAAATACGTCTGATGAAGCCAGGTCAAGGTATTGGCCATACCACACATGGTGTGACTAACTCTGAGAGAGAGGCAAGGTTGGTCTTGGGCAAAATGACAATTTGCGGTAATGGCGCATCTCAAGTCCTTTCAGCGACATAGGCTCGAGAGCAGTTGGTTTCTTGGCTGGGCCTACGCATGATTATCCTGCATACCCATTTTGTACAGGACAGTGAAAGGCACCTATCCATTATACCTCCATGAACAATTCCCATTATTGGAAACCATAATTCATTTCCCAATCAGTGAAAACCTTGTGCCAAATTAACTCAATTGACTATGAATAGAGGTCCTCAAAAACCAGTGGCTTTGATTCTACAGAAGCCTGTTGTACATACAACCAATTACCTGGAAGGAAGGAGATTCTTGCACACGCGGTGAGCTGTATGTGGACAGATCGGACAGTGTATGAAGCTGGGTCTGTGACGATAGCTACCTGAGGCTCTGTGCCTGAACTTTATCCTTGTTGTGTCTGTTTAGAACTATCTGTTTTAACTGCCTTGATGTTTTCCTGTGCTGTTCTTTATTAATTTAATAAATCACGTTTTAGTTTACTCCAACGATCACTGTGTTATATATATGTATCAGCCAGAAATACACTTTAGAGATTAGGTCCCGAGGTCGAAAGAGAGAGTGACATTGAGTCCAGGGAACGGAGGAGGGTTGGCAAGCAAAGACCTATCCCAGCCAGGGCTATAGAATAATATTGAAATATTGTTACATAGTTACTTGGGACCCTCCACGTAGCTTGTTACACTGGGGCAGCGGCCTTTCTTAATAAATAATTGTCAATTAGAATTTGAAAATAACATAACACATTAATATATCACTGTGAGTTATAGTTTGGATATTACATAGCACATTAATATATCGCTGTGAGTTATAGTCTGGATATAACATAACACATTAAGCTACCATTTTAAGTTATCGTCTTAACATTAAAAAAATTGAAAAAAGTCGCTTAAAAGTCGATAGGGTAGACATCATTGCACCGGGTTTTATCCCATATCGGTCCCAGCTGCAATCTGACTGAAAGTTCCCCTGGTCTTCCTTCTCAGTTTTAAGGTTCGTCCTAAGCCACTATTGATTCCTCGCTATACCATTCACTCTACATACGGGTGCTTAGTCTGTTCCACCGCTTTCTCTACCTGGTCCCACAGGCACCAGACTACCTCTTCCTTGTCCTTAGGTAATCTGCCACCGAGATGTGCTTTCTCTGTCAGCCTTTCAGCCTGTTCATTCCCCTCCACTATTGCATGACCAGAACAGAAAATCAATACACTTCTAACAACATGCGACCCCCGAAGCAAAGGCAAGCCCTTCTACACGAAACATTCTTTTCATCTGCTTTACCCCGGTTGCTGACATCGCCCTTAATTCATTAAGCCCCTTTCCAGCCTTCACCATTAAAGCTTCCAGGTGATCCCTAAAAGACATAAATATGTCGAAGGTGATTCCCAAGTACTTCAATTTACTCTCTCTCTCTTCTGAGAGGATATCCATTCAATGTAATGGGACATCTGCCTTCACTATTCGGTTATCCAGAGAATACCACACAACCGATGCTTTGTCTGAATTTATTACGGCCCTTGAGTTCTTACACCACTCCGCAACCCTGTTTACTGCCGACTGTAAGTCTTCAACCATTCTTTCCCCTTCTCTTCCATGTCTGTATACCAGCACACCATCTGCGAATGTCAAGATCCCACCAATTCCCGATGCCTAAATAGCTGCGATTTTGCTGGTGCATACATTAAAGAGTAAACAATATGAAATGACACAAAGTAGTGCAGCTTTACATAACATAATTAAGGCACATACAGGACGTTGCGGCGATTAGCCTTCATCAGCAAACAAACACATTCACAAACACAACATACAGTCAAGGAGATCTCCTGTGACTACATCAGAAGGTGACGACAGGACGAGAAGAACAAAAGAATGAAAAAATGAAAGCAATGAAGAGAAAATGAGAACTGAAAAAAATGTTCATACTCACCTCACAGTTCTGATCTTTAAGCAATTCAGAAAATCTCCGATGTATTCTTTTTATACTCGGTGATAGGTGTTACGATTCAGCGAGCACATTGAAAGAAAGGGGAAGGCGGGCGGAGGCAGGAGGGCAGGACGGTAACTAGTCTGGTGGGGGTATCTGAGCAATCTCAGTGGATGTAGGAAGCATGAGGGGGCGCAAGCATGATGGGGGTACTAACCAAAACCCCATTAAATACTCATATATGTTATTATGAGGCGAGTCCTAAAGTCTGGGTGGACTGATATGCGTGAACGCACATACATACACATACACCACGCAACAGACATAATGCTAGTGTATATGTTCATGTGCAATGTACGAACGAACGAACGAACGAACAAACTTTATTTTCAAAGGGTTAAGAATTGGGCACGCAGGCCCGTCTAACATTCTGCCCTTCTATCACTCTCTTTCATACATTATTTCATTCACACATCATTCAAGGCTAACAAAGAACAGCAACAATATAAAAGATATGCATTATAAAAGCATGGGCAAAATGCGAACATCAAAACTACACGACACAGTAATATTAGATAATGGTCTGACACTTGTTATTAGCCATGTGGAATATACTGGCCTACAAAAAGGGGAATGGCTGTTATACTAGGGTTTTGTGATTATTATTATTATCTCTATTATTAAGGGGGAAGGTAATCCGTATTGAGATAGTGTTCGAATAATTTGCGATTATATGAATAGGGATTGGTGATGTCTTTGATTTCTTGTGGAAGATTGTTCCACAGCTGAGCTCCAGAGTACGTTAAGCTTGTTTTGTATAAGTCAATGCTAGGCTTCGGAATGTGTAGTATATTTAAACGTTTACTGTGTCTAGCATTATATTTAAACAATGGCCAAAGGTAATTTGGGGCATTCCGATGCAGGATTTTGTGAATTAGTTTAGCTTTATTGAAAAGCAGGCGCTTGCGGAATGGTAGTAACTGAAGGCGTTTATACAGGCTAAGGTTGTCATAAATGTTTGCTATAAATTAGACTCATGGCCCGTTTCTGGAGTGAGTAAAGTCGCTTGGTGTTTGAATTAGAACAACCGTCCCAGATTGTAGAGCAGTAGTCAAAGTGTGTCTGTCTATGAGAAGTATAGAATAGTTTCCTTGTGTCCACATCAAGGAAGTTTTTAATTTTGGCGAGTTGGTAGACTTTTTTCGCTGTTTGTTTAATGAGCGCTTGAACGTGGGAATTAAAGGTTAGGTTTCTATCAATGATTAGGCCTAATTTTGTGTTCTCAATTACACTTTCTACTGGCATGTTATCGATGTGAAGTTGAAGTGATGTGTGTGAGCTTAGAGTTTGAAGTCTTTGTCTGGTTGTTAATAACATTGCTTTTGTTTTAGTGATGTTAATTTGGGTACGGTTTGATTAGCTCCACCAAACTACATTATTTAATTCTTGTTGTAAAGACGACTCCAGTAAAATACAGTTTTCAGCGTTTGTGTACACTGTACAGTCATCTGCAAATAGATTGCAGGACGACGAAAGATGCAAAGGTAGATCATTAATATATATGGCAAATAATAGAGGGCCAAGAATAGAGTCTTGCGGTCCTCTAATATTGAAGGTAGTGGTTTGAGACAGAGATTTATTATGTGATACTACTTGCTTTCTGTTTGATAGAAAAGATGATATTAGAGTGACTACATTAGGGCCAATTTTCATTGTCTCAAGTTTTTTAATTAAAATAACATGGTCTATCATATCAAATGCTTTCTTGAAATCAATAAATACAGTTCCACATAGACTGTTGTTGTTGTTTATATTCTGGTGCCAATTTTCTATCATGTTTGTTAGGGCCGTATGGCAAGAATATTTTGGTCGAAATCCTGATTGGCTGTCAACAATAAGTTTGTTGCGAACTAAATACTGTAATGTTACTTTATGGATGTGTTTTTCTAGTGGCTTAGATAGTGATGATAGTAAGGAAATGGGTCTGTAATTGTTCGGGAGACCATTGTCCAATGAACCAGATTTAAGAAGAGGGTACACTTTAGCGATTTTGAGAGCTGATGGAAAGTGGCCTTTGGTGAGACACTGATTATATACATAGGTTAGTGATGTACAGATCACTGGCGCAGCACAACGGAGAAGTCGGTTGCTGATTCCATCTAACCCAGATGAGGTTGTGTTTTTAGGTTACTGTGGTTAGTGAATACTTCAGTGATTGTCATTAGCGGTATGTCGGAAAGAATATCGCGGGAGCATCTATTCTCGCAAAATGATGACAATAAAGATATGTTGCAAGGAGAATTATGTATTGAAGCCTTCAACTGGTCTATGTCAGTTTGAAAAAAAATTACTGAATTGGTCGCATGTAATATGATTTGATGGTAAAGAATTTCGGAAGTTATACTTGTTTGTCAAGGTGTTAATTGCCTTCCATATATCGTTACTATTTGTTTTATCCATTACTAAGTTCTTAAAGTAATTTTTCTTTTCCCGTCGTATGTTATATTGAACTTTGTTTCTAAGAGTACGGTATGCACTGAGATCCCCCTTTTTATTTGCTTTATCTCTGTCTCTCATAATTTCAAGTATTTCCTGGGTGATCCAAGGTGGCTTGACGTGATGTTTTACTCGAACTTCCTTGACTGGCACATGTCTATCAAAAACATCAATAAAGGTTTTCATCCAAAATTCCAGAGCATCATCCGGGTCAGGAAGCTGATAAACATTGTCTAGAGGTGAACTGAGCAAGTCCTGTAAAAATGCGTTTTGGTTGAAATTTTTGTAACTTCTATATTTTACACTTATGTGTTTATGTTTAGGAGTTTTAATTCCTGTTTTAGACCACGAGCAGCATACTGGGTAGTGAACGCTCATTGCACAATTGGGTACGGTGCATTCTATGATGTTGTCTGAGCAAGTTACATAAATGTGATATATGACTGTTGAAGATGACTTTGTTACTCTAGTAGCTTGTTGTACTATTTGTTGGAAATTGTATGATGCAATTATATTTCCCCATATTATGTTGGATTTGTTGGTGTCAATGTTAAAGTCTCCGAGTAGTATAATTTCCTTCACGGAAGCGAAAACCACATCCATCATGGTAGTGAAGTTTTCGTATCAGACGTGTCCAGCACTGGGATTTCGATAGAGGTAGCCAATTATCAGGGGTGTGCGGTTTTGAAGTTTTAACTCTAACCAAATACATTCTATTTCGAAAGTTTCAAAGTCTAGCCTACGGTGAGCGTTTAGTAAATTAGAAACATAGGTTACTATGCCTGTCTCTTGCTTCCTACAGAGATCCCTTCTAAAAACTTTGTACCCTTTAATAGAGATGTCCTCACCTGAAATGTTATCATTAAGCCTACTTTCATTAAGGCCGAATAAATGAAAATTTTGATTAAGATTAGAAGATAACTCTGGTAGCTTGTTAAATAATCTGCAAATGTTTAAGTGTCCAAGGCGTATTCCTGACTTATTGAGCCAGTGTTGCCACTTCTCAGACATTTCATCCATGAAGAAAGTATAAATTAGTCAAGCAAAGTTAAGCAAAAATACAAGATCATAAAATAATCACAATTACGTTAACTTACAAAATATCAGTATTACAAATCGTTAAGTAAATGACAATATTATAACGATATAACTAATTAGACCAACGAATATAATGCAAACAAGGAATAAAACGAATTAAAGAACATACAACAAATAATTAACCTGAAAAAACTACTTCACAAGCTAAGTAACCAACTGCTATCCAAAAGAATCAATAAATGACTGTACAAGTCAATGTCTCTGTTTAAAGCGGGGAGTGAAGATCCCTTCACTCAGGGTATAAACGCGATAAAAAGTATTATAAAAGATATCTAACTAAGTGTCAATCTCTGTGACTTCAATACGAGTCAATGTTTACAGCCACGTACAATCTGATACGTTGCTATATAAATCAATAACCAAGTATGCGCATAAACTTTCTAGGAGAGGCCCTTTCTTGTACTGAGATCCGGTGTTGCTTTGTGCTGAATTGCTAGTAAATACCAGGCTGTGTTGATCCTTGGTACAGCGACATCATAAGTGCCTGACGAAGTGAAGCTGAGCTAAACTGTGTGAGGTATAACAACTCTGGGTTACAATGGAATGGATACTGTTGATTTCTCACGGGTGTGTAACGACTTCCAACTACAGGCTCTGATTCGTGGCTAACAGGAGGCTGTGGTGGCACGTTGTTGTTACTACTGGATTGATCCTTGCTGTGGAGAAGAGGGAGCGTATCTTCATAATTATCACCCTCCTGTTTGAAAGAGGGCTTATTGTACGGATTTGGTTTGTTGGAAATGTTCCGTTTGGCTTGGATATCAGGTGCCGTGGTTATGAGTGGTCTGCTCTCTTCTGGCCGATTTGTACTTAATGTGGCGGCAGTATGTCGTCTGGCTTGAGCTTGAGGTGGTGTAGCTAAAAGTGTCCTACGCGATCAATTTTTGGATGTAGGTTGTGTACGTTCTGGGTATTTAATATTTTTGGCGAGCAAGCTGGTGCCCAATGTAGACAAATGTACTTGATCCTTATAAAGTCGCTTTTTAGGTGCTCCAGTCTGTGAAGTAAACGCCGGTGTGTTGTTGATGAACTGTATGTTGTTGTGAGAGCAAAACTTCTGCAATATGTTGCTATTTATGTCAGCTAGACGACGCTGGAATCCATAACTCTTTGATATGATAGAGGAGAAGAAAATGGACGAGTTAGGACAAGTGTGACGTAATCCGTTCAAGAGCGCCAGCAGTTGAGATGTTGTGATTTGCTGGTTGTTCATGGTGTTATTGGTACCAATATGAACGCTTGCCCTTTTTATGTTAAGATTTACAGCCAACCTCCTAATCTTGTCTGTTAGCCGGTCAACACCAGCCCCAGGCAATGGAATTATGGAAACAATGTCTTTGTCTGAAGTGGCCATCCGGTCGCTGTATAGACCTTTCATTAGAAAGTCGCCTATTATAATGTGTGTACAGTCGGGTCGTGCTGTCTGCACATGTTGGTTGGTAGTATGCCTTGCCCGTTGTTTCTCTCGTTTAGCAGCAGTCTGTACGTCTCCATGTGACTCTCCCTGTGTTTCCTGGAGGCGTGTGTTGTCTGTTGGCAGTGCACTATAGCACTGTATGTTTTCTGACGAGTTTTCTTGAAGCACTTCGAATCTGTTGCTTATTATTACACCAATGGGATAGACTGCTTGAAGCGTTTTATCTTCCTCTGCACGTTGGAGTTTTTTCGCGTCTTGTTGTGTTATTTGTTTTTGGTGAAATTGGGCTTCAAGTTTCTCCGAAGTTTATACAGCTGCTTGGGAATTACACGCTTGTTCAGTTGGGTCGGTGGTGGACTCGTGCTGTAAAGTTTCTATTGTTTTTCTTAGCAACAGATTTTCCTCTCTCATGAGCGTGATTTCTGCTTTGAGATCAGTGTAGTCACTGCTGGTCTTGCTATTAGTTTCAATGTTCGCTGTCCTTTAAGGATTGTTCTATTACCTCAATGCGCTTATGACAATCGCACGATTGTCCATTGATAGTTGGCGTGTTATCTACGGCTGGTATTTCTTCTTCTACTCGTACGTTGGTCTCAACGTTGTTTTGGAGGTGCTCCATTGGATATTCAATGGCCAAGAGTACTGATGGGGTAGCTGACCTCGTGTTGATGGTATTGTCCTATTCATTCATTGTATGTGTTAGTTGAGAAACATTGTCTGCTGTGATATCCACAGCTGTAGTTGTGGGCTGTGTAGATTCTGAGTCCTCACTCGAGACGAGCATGTTGATGATATCTTGTGTCTCTGATATGTCTCTACTCGTGAATGTAAGTATTGAGTTCTCCAGCTCAAAGTCTAATTTTAGCCAAGAGTTAATGTTTTCAACGCTGCCCTGAGCTAGTAACTTGTTCTTCGAATGATACAAATGTATTGTAAGGACTGGCGTAGTAATAAGATCTTCCACGTAGGCCCCGCTTCTATCTTGTCTGTGTTGGATTCGTTCAGGCTTGCAATAATTGATGAGGCACGTTCGAAATGTCTCATAATGGAGTGTATTGTTAAAGGATACTGTAACACATTGGCCAGAGTTGGTGTGTTGGATGACTCGGCCGACTGGATTCGCACACCTGGCTAACTTGGTCTTCACCGCCTTCTCTTTGTTTAGTGTGTATGGTTTATTCACGGCCGATCGTAAACCGGATCTTGTTTTAACACCAGTCACCTCCAGAGAGGCCTCTCCTATTGATGACATTACTGCATCATGTTATCTAACCCTTTTGAAGAATGCAGCGACTCATTGTAGTCTAGACGCGTTGCGGGCTATTTGAAGTCATGTGTTGCGGTTCGTTTGTTTTGATAATTGAGACAATAACACAGGGCTGATCAGGAACTTGCGATATTGTGTGCTGCGACTTACCACGCGCTAGTCAAACATGGTTTAATCACACGTTGACGTTAATCGATAATTGGTAGGTTTCAAAGTTGAATGACCTCACCGTCCATTTATCAAAGAAATCCTCATTTCACTAAACCAGTCACATAAACTTAAGATATTAATTCGTATTAGATCCAGTTTTAGAACTAACGCAATGATATACACAGCATCTCGATTGAACTAGGCAAAACTTTGATAAATTCTATAAAAACTGGGAGAGCTTGTGAAAACACGTCCACTCGTAACCGGAAACCAGAAGTGAGATAATGTATATATAAGAAGAGAGAGAGAGAGAGAGAGAGAGAGAGAGAGAGAGAGAGAGAGAGGGAAAGAAAGAGAGAGAGGTGGGTATTGCTCCTGTTACGTGCCTCATGAGATATGCGGAGTAGGTCGGTCTACAAATACGAGGCTTCACTCATACTGTTCCCTATGAAATAAGGTAAGTAAGGTTGATTGTTATACCACGTGTTATAAGATCATATCGCCCAATGCTTGTGTTATTGGGGTTGTATAAGATCCAACCACTAGTAATACACTTGATGTGGGTAGGCACAGAGAAGAAAGATTGTTTGGAGAGAGAGAGAGAGCGTGCGAGAGAGAGAGAGAGAGACATAGAGAGAGAGAGAGAAAGAGGTTGGAAAAGTGCCTGCGACATACCACATGAGGTATGCGGAGTAGGTCGGTCTTCAAATTTGAGGCTTCACTCATACTGTTCCCTATGAAATAGAGTCAGTAAGGTTGATTGTTATACAACGTATTTAAGGATTAAATCACCCAGTGCTTGTGTTATTGGGGCTGTATAAGATCAAACCACTGATAATACACATGATGTGGGTCGGCACATAGAAGCAAGATTGGAGAGAGAGAGAGAGTGAGAGAGAGAGAGCGAGAGAGAGTGAGAGAGAGAGAGCGAGAGAGAGAGAGAGAGAGAGAGAGAGAGAGAGAGAGAGCGGAGCAGTGCCTGCGACATACAACATGAAGTATACGGAGTAGGTTCGTCTATAAATACGAGACTTCGATCATACTGTACACTATGAAATAGAGTCAATAAGGTTGATTGTTATGCAACGTATTTTAGGATCAAATCACCCAGTGCTTGTGTTATTGGGGCTGTACTAGGTAAGTATAGAGAAGCGAGATTGTGGAGAGAGATTGGAGAGAGAGAGAGAAAGAGAGAGAGAGAGAGAGAGAGGGGGGGGGGAATAGTGCCTGCGACATACCACATGAAGTATACGGGGTAGTGTCGTGAGTTATCCCTTTTTGCTTTAGTGTCTTGAGAGATATTACTTCTATAGTGTCGTCCCTGGAGTGAGGGGAATCAACACCCACGTTTTTTTGCCAGTTTCAATATCACTATTCTGTAGATATCCACCAGACTCCATCCACAACCCTCCCTCAGCCCAAGGACACCTTCTTCTCACTCTTGCTCACCCCTGGATCATGCCCCCTCTCACTCCTCCCCAACACAACATACTCCACAACTCTAGCTTTACAAATAAATACAAAATAATTTATTAAGCAAAGAGTATGTGTGTGAGAAGTGTATGTGTGTGCGTAATGTGTAGAATGTATGTCGAATTCTCATGTGTCTGTAGATTCAGAGCAGCAGATCAGGAGCCAAGTCAGATTATCATCACAGCAAGAGTACGCCACAGCATGATAGCTTAGTACGTGTACATCTCACCCGGTGATGCGTCTCTTTTTCCAGACGTTGACTTTCTCCGAGATCCACTGGGTCGACTAGATGCATGATCCACTAAGAATTGTTATTGTATAATCCCCAATAATGGATCTGTCACTCACTATAACGACTAAGGTCCCTATAACTCAAATAAGTACGGATCACTGTACAGAGAAACTAGGTTTCAATGTCACCGGTCTCACATTTGTTCTAATCCATGTTCATAGATTGTCCCACACAAACTGTAAAGTACTTCTTCAGTGCACTAAATTATTCCACGAGAACTTCATGTTCAAGATTATTCTCTAGACTAACTTATTCCACGAGAACTTCATGTCAAAATGTCTTTCTCTAGACTCTATTGTTCAGTGATATGTGGTGAAGAAAAGAGTGTCATCAACCCTGGGTAAATCCCTCTTGTAAATGAATTGTTTAATGTCTTACTCCGCTGAGCTAGTTTCGTATGGACCCTCTGGATCCTAGGCCTAGCATAAACAGTGCTGATTTTCCTTTTTTCTTGGTATTTATTCCTCTTATAAAATAAAGTGAATATTAGTTGGATGTTCTTCTTAAGGCGAGTTGAACGCTTCCTCATCGACGTAGGGGAACCTGTTAGAGAAAGAGACCACATCTGGTGAAGGCCGCCTGATACTAATACCTACTAGCTGAATGTAGGCCGACTGCCTTGCTCAGAGAGTTATCAGTGAACTAAACTCTGTCAAGGATCAGAGTGGCTCATCCCTTAATTATGAATCAGGTTAAGACAAGGAAAGATCAATAACGGAGTGCAGAACCCCAGTGGGCAACCCACTGAAAGATCCCACCATTGAACACTTTCCCCACCTCCCAACCAATTTCTAATCTCTCCAAATATCACCCTGCTACACTATTCACACTAGCAGAGCCAATCATCACTTCCCTACTCTAGCTAGTTTTACCAAGGCAACTGCTTATATTAATTAGGCTTAAATATTCTATCAATACTACCTCAAGCACTACCGCATCATTCCTGGATGGCTTCTACACTTTGCCATAAAGACACATGTTATCTAATTTTTTTTATTAATCTAACACTGTAGAGCTCTCCGAACTTCATCACTGCCGTAACAAAACACGTCAATCCTAGACACAATCCTTGGCCACACTAATGTACACAAGTCTTGTATCTGTCAAGAGCTGGGAGTGTTCTAGTCAAGTCTTTGATGTCATGCAGGTGTCTCTCAAGGGCACTAACGAAGTCCAGAATCTTATCTCCCTTGTGTTTAATCAATGCAAGAGTTATTCCCCTTGTTGCAACTTCCAAAACAAGGTAGCGAGTTCCTGCATTCTCCCAACAACGGGTTTCAAAAACAAGCCACCAATTCGCCTTGATGTCGGAAACCTCTCAATGACAGACGGGACTGTTTTATCTCCCGAGCTGGGCAATTCTACTTGGATCCGCCTTGTTTTTTCTGTATTTGTTAAAAACAATTGTTTCCTTGAAAACATGCCGTTAATCAGACTGCCTGTATTATCATCATCTGGTTAATCCACGGTGATTTTCATGATAGGTAGGTCGGTCTACAAATACGATGCTTCACGTGTATGTTCCCTATGAAATTGAGCCAGTAAGGTTGATTATTATACAACGTATTTGAAGATCAAATCACCCAGTGCTTGTGTTATTGGGACTGTATAAGATCCGACCACCAGCGATACATATGGCATAGGTAGGCACAGAGAAGCCAGATGGAAGAGAGAGAGAGAGAGAGAGAGAGAGAGAGAGAGAGAGAGATTGGGTGATATGATCTTATAATACGTGGTATAACAATCAACCTTACTTACCTTATTTCATAGGGATCAGTATGAGTGAAGCCTCGTATTTGTATACCGACCTACTCCGCATACCCCTTGAGGCACGTAACAGGAGCAATACCCACCTCTCTCTCTTTCTTTCCCCTCTCTCTCTACGCATGTACCTTGCATAATATGCATTGTTTATGCTTACAAAATCCATTTGACAATGTTTTTTTTTTCCTATGTAAATGTAAGATGCACATTTGATGAATGAAAGATGAGTGATCGAAAGGGCCGAATGTAAGACGGGCCTGCGTGCCCAATTTGTTACCCTTTTAAAATAAAGTTTGTTCGCTTGTTCGTTCGTTCGTTCGTTCTCTCTCTCTCTCTCTCTCTCTCTCTCTCTCTCTTCTTATATATACCCTGCACATACCCATATACACTAGCATTATGGCTGTTGCGTGGTGTATGTGTATGTATGTGCGTTCACGCATATCAGTCCACCCAGACTTTAGGACTCGCCTCATAATAACATATATGAGTATATAATGGGGTTTTGGTTAGAACCCCCATCATGCTTGCGCCCCCTCGTGCTTCATACATCCACTGAGATTGCTCAGATACCCCTACCAGACTAGTTACCGTCCTGCCCTCCTGCCTCCGCCCTCCTCCATTCTTTCAATGTGCCGACTGAACCGTAACACCTATCACCGGGTATAAAAAGAATACATCGGAGATTGTCTGAATTGCTTACAGATCAGAACTGTGATGTGAGTATGAACATTTTTTTCAGTTCTCATTTTCTCTTCATTGCTTTCAATTTTTCATCCTTTTGTTCTTCTCGTCCTG
Organism: Cepaea hortensis; assembly: GCA_963921405.1. Taxonomy (NCBI): domain Eukaryota; kingdom Metazoa; phylum Mollusca; class Gastropoda; order Stylommatophora; family Helicidae; genus Cepaea; species Cepaea hortensis. The sequence continues at coordinate 77,952,938 of OY992885.1, read as the reverse complement.
TCGTCACCTTCTGATGTAGTCACAGGAGATCTCCTTGACTGTATGTTGTGTTTGTGAATGTGTTTGTTTGCGGATGAAGGCTAATCGCCGCAACGTTCTGTATGTGTCTTAATTCTGTTATGTAAAGCTGCATTACTTTGTGTCATTTTATATTGTTTACACTTTCACAGCTTTACCGCAGTTCCACCAAATTTTATTCATACATTAAAGAGCACCGAGGACATTATAGATCCCTGTCACTATCTATTTAACAATCAAAGGGCATACATCATTGTCCAAAAGAGTGTATATAAAACGATCATAACTGACCCTGGTGTAATCATCTTCTAATCCAAGTGCCACCACCACCGTCTCTTATTTATTATTGAAGCTCTCGTAGACACCGAATGCAAATGTTGCCGCATTGGCTCAGGTGTCCTTCAAGGCCGGTAACTCCCAATCCCTTTGGGGAAATTTACATCTTTCCACGTGGAAGGTATGACTTTATATCCATTTAGTTTTGATTGATCCTTGCCTGGCTTCGTGAGTGAAACAAGATAGCTGTGCAACCACTCCTTTGGTATTTTTGCCGTTTTCATGCTAAAGCTGAAATAAGAAACCTCTTCCTCCAAATCGCCTTCGTTCATATTCTTCATAAGTGTGCATTACATCTGGGCCTGGTGCTGTGTCTGAAATTCACTTTAGCATCCGCCTAATATGCCGCTCTCCCTGGCCGAGGAGTTAACAGCTTTCACTGTAACCCCTAATACTCTCGTGGTTGACGTGAGCGCACGAGAATTGGAAGCGGTTCGAGTCGCGCCAATGACTTATGAGAGTATGGACCCGGTCGCTCAGAAAGCAATGGCAAACTACTGAGTGTAATCTTGCTAAGAAATCAACAATCAGCTGAAAGATGCTGATGTTGACAGCGATCTCCTGTAAAGGATATGCAAAATATATCCGTCTAATATCCTCTACATGTTTCATGTCTTTGTAGTAGTCATTCCTAGTGGCCTGTGACAGGGCCTCTTTGACCATATCCCCGAACTGCTGATCATTCTGTTTAAGGAATCGCGCAACACGTGCCTCTTCATTATTCTTGTCAGTTGTCATAGGTAGGTTGCTGTCGTCGTATAGTGCCCTATGTGTACAGGGCTGTGCCTTCCTTTTCATTTGTTTATGAAGTTTCTAGAATGTTCCCAATGTAACACCCCTGCCGAGTTCACTTATATAATGGTCCCATTTCATCTGTTTGACCTCTGCTGCTTTCAGGTTAAAATCCAACACCTTTGCATTATTCTAGTATCTTCAGCCTCCTCCAATTCTGTATCACATCTGTATCCTTCAAATGTCAAAATTTCACATCAGAATGTTGTCACAAGAAATATGCATCATTTTAGTCCCCGGACTTGTATTGTACTATCTAGGACAAAACATAATATATTAACATATTCAGTGAAAAACAAAACGTATGTTGTAACCAAACAAAAATAGGCAGAAAATGGGAAGTAAAAATATCTAATAGTAATCACTTAGAAGTTATGAATATGGTAGCAGTCATGCTGTATTATATATATATATATATATATATATATATATATATATATATATATATATATATATATATATATATATATATATATATATATATATATATATATATTCTTCAGAGTTCCGAGCCATTGAGGTTCTTTGCTGCAGATACAATCCGTCTCCATTCGTCTCTCTGGTTGACCTTCTCTTGGCAGTCGTTGATACCAAGTGCTTGTAGGTCTGCATATATATTATCTCTCCAACGTCTTCTTGGCCTACTTCGGGGTCTACGGTCATTTATTTCCTTATTGTAAGTTTTGTTTCGCTATTATCTTCCATTCTTTCTATATGCCCCAGACATTGTGGTCCATTAGGCTTCATGATACGAGTGAGTAGCGGGGACTTAAACAGATCATAAACGTCTTTGTTACTTCTTCTTTTCCACTCTCCACTTTAAAAAAAGTCGCTTAAAAGTCGACAGGGTCGACTTCATTGCACCGGGTTTTATCCCATATGGCTCGGTCTCTTTCCGCAGCACGGAAAGCGTCGCACAAAGCACGAACTCCGTAGCTTTTAGCGACGACCCACAGGAGTCTCCGAAACATTTAACTCATAAACCGAAGGACACGGCCCGGAATCGAACCCACAACCTTCGGAGCACGAGTCAAACGGCTTGACTACTTCGCCACAGAGACTCCCACTTTGTGTATCTCTAATGGGTCAAAAGATGCGTCTTAAAACATTGTTCTCAAAGGTTTTTAACAAGGCTTCGTCTCCTTTCGTTGTACTCCAGGCTTTAGAGCCATACAGCACAACTGGTCTGATCAGTGTTTTGTATATTGTGATTTTGGTGTTACGAGATAGCGCATTTGATTTTAGTAGATGTAGTGCATAGTATATCTTATTTCCAGAATTGATTCTAGTTTGTATTTCTTCACTTATGATGGAGCAGTTGAAGATTGTACCCAGATATGTGTATGTTTCCGTTATTTTAATGGTCATATTATTTATTTGTATGTGGCTAGAGGTTGTAGCTATTCCTTCTCTTGAAATTACCACATATTCTGTCTTATCTTGGTTGATAACCAGCCCCATCTGTTGGGCTTTTTCCTTTAAGTGAATCAATATTTCTAATGTCTTTTGTTCATTTTCCCCTATAATGTCTATATCATCTGCATAACCAAGCAGCCTGGATGTTCCTCCAATATCACATTCCCCCTTTACCTTCCTTACAACTTTCTCTAGAGCCAGATTGAAGAGTAGCGGTGATAGTACATCACCCTGTTTCAAGCCAGATGTTATTTGGAAAGGGTCTGATTTCCTGCCTTTATATGTTACTATATTATAAGTATCTTCCATGCATAGTCTGGTCATGTTGATTAACTTCCTTGGTATTCCAGATTTCTGCATAACATTTCATAGTATATTCCTATGGACACTATCATAAGCCTTTTTAAAATCCACAAAAATGTTATGGAGATCTCTTTTATATTCCCAATTTTTCTCGGCTATTTGTCGTAAGATAAATATCTGATCTATTGTTGATCTGTTTTGTCTAAAACCCGCCTGGTAGTCACCTAATATGTCTTCTGAATATGGTTTTAGTCTATTTATTAATACTGCGGATAGTATCTTATAGCTTGTGGACAGTAGTGATATTCCTCTATAATTTCCACATTGGAACTTGTCTCCTATCTTAAAGATAGGTATCAATAATGACTCTTTCCAGTCATGGGGTAATTCATCTGTCCTCCAGATTTTTATTATTAGTTCGTATAGCTTTCGATGTAATGCATGGCCACCTGTCTTTATAAATGCAGCAGCAATTCCATCAGCCCCAGTTGCTTTATTGTTTTTAAGTCGTGTGATTACATATAGGATTTCTTCAAATGCAGGTTCTTCAAATTATATATTGAAGAACCTGCATTTGAAGAAATCCTATATGTAATCTCACGACTTAAAAACAATAAAGCAACTGGGGCTGATGGAATTGCTGCTGCATTTATATATATATATATATATATATATATATATATATATATATATATATATATATATATATATATATATATATATATATATATATTAGGGCTGCGACCGATTAATTTAAATTTAATAGTTAACTTTTGAAAAATTAACGATTAATTAATCGTTAATTTCGAATAAAGCAAAACAATTATAGTCATATAACTTACATTATAGTCGTATTTGTCAAAAATCGTAATAACACTGGATTGTCTTACTCATATGTCATCTAATAACCAACTATGCAATCAGACGAGTATGTTGACAGTATTTGCTATAAGTCACGAGCGCGTCTTATTAACAATATAACCAGCAGAGCTGAACAATCGTCCACATGGAACTGAGGTAGCAGGTATGCACAGAATGGTCTTGTCAAGGAATGCCAATTATGGATATCGATGTTCATTAAGTTTCCATCATTAAAAGGGTCAACCGATTCAGCAACTTTCTTATCTATTTCAGACTCAATTAGCTTAATACTCTCTTCATTTGGTTCACATAGTTCATATAGTCGGGTTGCTCTCCGTCTGGGTGCATGGACCTCAGTGTGGCGAAACGCCAATGGCTCATGTCCTCATGCCTTCTTTTATTTTGGGTAAACAGGGGAAAACAGCTTTCGGGAACCCTCAGTTCTCTTATTCGTTCAATCACTATTGAAGATAGTTCTCTGGGATACTTTAACAACACGATCTTGGTAATAGAATAATTAGATATATGTCTTTTCTTTGGGGAAAACCCGCTAGGGCGCTTTGCACCAAATACACACGGGTTCAACTTCTGGGGGAAAAACAATGTCCGTTGAATCAAGTATGATGTCTAGGCTGCCTCATGTCTATGTGACACTTCAAAGAGTGCGACAAATAAAGCGCAGCATGCTGATGGTTGTATGAAAAGGTAATAATTGGTTTTTATTGAATACTGCTAGACCTTGGTTTATAAAGATAACAGGTTGTCTCGACTGGTGAGACGAATTGGCGAGACGACAGTCTTGCAATATTGGGAGTAGATTGACCGTTGGCCAATCTAGCTAAGCGTCTTGTTCTTGGCATCGCCGGTGAGTGAATCTGAACAATATATCTCCCCAGGGGATTGCATTTGTTCTTGGCGGCAGATGAGCTGTTGCTATCTTTCCTTCTACGGCCTGAACTGGGCATACTGTCATCTTTCTTTAGAATATAATCATTGGATAGCTACAGTATGCCGGAAGGAGGGAAGCGCTCCGTGGGGATGGGGTCCACCAATCTATGATCTATCTTCTTGAGCCGGAAGAGGATATCCACTGGGTTATCTTGTTCATCTTTTGGCGGATAGGGTGGCCAGGTGAACTGAATAGTCACTAGTCGATACGATCATCGAGTTCTACGGGTACGGTGAGGCACGACCGGTACATTGCGGCGTCAGCTCAGACAAGAGCAGCAGCCCGAAGGAGTAGTATCTTCTTTTCTATTCTTGCTGGGGATGGGGAACTACACTGAGTGCCATACATCCTCACTACTATAATATTAGTTAAGGGGGAGAAACACATATCCTTAAACACACCACACCACAAGAGCTTTGTCGTGAGAAAGGCATGGATTTCAAGGGAGAGAGAAGTCGGGAAACGAATGTGCCCAATAATAATAAAGGCAGGGTATGAGTGTGGAGAGTGAGTCTTGTATGAAAAAGGGTGCATAGGGTAGCCGACAGGACGTCTATAAGATGGAGGTCTACTCAAGCCAGGACGTAGCCAATCCAGGGGCTACCTGACATGTCAGACCCATTCAAGCAGGCCACTTATCTAATTAATTAGGTAAGCCAAAATGCAAAACCAATTTATTAACTGAGGCCCAATTGGACCTCAGGATTGTGGTGCATGAGTCAGCCCGGTCGCTCACTAATCTTTGTCATCTACAGGGTCCTTCTTTTGACCGTAAAGTGAGTTGAAAGACTCGACAGCGCTTCTATGCCTAAAGCTATATGCAACTGATGAAGCCAGGGCAAGTCAGTGGCCATACCAGGTAGAATGTTTCTATTTATGAGGGAGAATCAGGACTAAAATTAAACGAGTGACAATACCGCAACTCAAGTCTTCTCATCGACTTAGGGTCGACTGTTTGCTGATGATTCTGGTTGGACTTACGCCTAATTCCCATCCTTGTCCAGGACAGCGAAAGACTCTGAATCATTCCCTATACACAATCTGATCTCATGATATAATTTCCCAACCAAAATTGTGCCAAGTGATCCCATGGCACTTTCCCAGACCAGATGAGTGACTATATCGTGTTGGCCACGGAAACCTGAAAGCTGTTGTTCGAACAACCTACGCTGGAAAGAGAGACCTGAAACTTTGTCCGGTGAGGTGGATGTGAACTAACAAGACAATATTGAGATCTGTGGTCTATGATGTTCAGAGTTTTCTTGCTTCATGACTGGATTAGAGTTATCTCCTCAGTTTTATTTCTTTTAGATTTTATAGGTTCATCTGTCTTGAGGTTTTTCTGTGTTGTCCTTTAGTACGGTATTAAATTCTAATTATAGTTACTGGGATGATCGTCATGTTATGTTTGTGTCAGCCAGAAATACACTGCAGGAAATAGACCCCGAGGTCGAATGAGAGAGTGACAGTGAGTCCGGGGAACGGAGGAGGGTTGGCAGCAAAGACCTATCCCAGCTAGCACGATAGAATAGTTTTGAAACATTGTGACAGGAGAAATTGGGACCCTCCCCATAGCTTGTTACAATAATTGGGGGGTAGTCGCGGGATATTTGAAATCCTGGTGGAGTTCTGGCTGATATAGTGATAGGGGACAGATATTCTTGTGTACTATCAATAGGTTCTGCCTACCGTGCCTGGCTATTGTCTATACTCTGCCTGACACAGACTGACCGACATACGACGTGTTGTGGTCGTATAATTATCCATTTGTGTACGTGAGATAGAAATTTAATATAGAATTGTATACTCGTACCCTCTGAGTTTAAGATGGCATCAGCTAAGTTTAATGTTGCTGACGTACAGGCTACAGGGCGTGAGATGGGCTTTGATGGGGCAGTTACAGAAATATGTTCAGGAAGTTGAAAGAGACTTAAGACAAGCTGAGCGTGAAGCTAAGAAATTTGAAGCTGAGCGTGAAGCTAAGAAATTTGAAGCTGAGCGCGAAGCTAAGAAAATTGAAGCTGAGTGCGAAGCTAAGAATATCGAAGCTGAGCGCGAAGCTAAGAAATTTGAGGCAGAACGCGAAGCTAAGAAAATCGAGGCTGATCGCGAAACTAGGAAAATGGAAGCCGAGCAGGCGGCCAGAGACCATGAGTTCCGTATGAGGGAGATGGAGCTGAAAGCTCAAACTGCCAAGGAAAGCGAGGGTGCAGTGGGAGGCACCGTTCTCCCTGACTCAACTACTTCTGGTGGCGGTCCATACCTGGCAATGAAGTTCCCTTTGCTCCCGTTCGATGAACACAAATATAAGATCGACCAGTGATCATATAAAATCAAAGAAATCAAAGATTTCAGTCGATGGCTTTGGCTATGGGACTGGAACGTGGAAAATGGAACTTGAAACTCTCACAGGGCCTGAGAGGGACAGCGTACGAGGTATACTCAATGTTGCCACCTGGTATGGAGAATGACTATGAAGCCCTGGAAAAAGCATTATTGAAACGGTTCCAGATGACAGCTCATACATATCGACAACAGTTCAGAAAGTCGAAGAGAGAACCAGGGCAGATGTTCGCAGCCTACAGCGTTAGACTGAAGTCTTACCTTTTTAAGTGGATATCATTAGCTGGATTTGCTAACGACTATGAAAGTTTGGAAGAATTAGTGGTCGTGGACCAAATGAAGAGGATGATGCCGAAGCCATTGCAAATCTTCTTGCTAGAAAATGGGGCAGAGAGGTTAGACTTGGTAAATACATTAGCGGAAAGGTATGTGTTAGCTCATGGGGATAATGGGGAACTGTCACAACCCAATCCCCGATCACCAGACACTTGGTCTGGAAAGAAGAAGAACCCTAAAACAACCCACACCAAAAAGGAGAATCCTTTCGATAAAGTTCTAACTAAGAAACCCTCTGGTAAGAGTCCACCTGGATCTCCTAAAAGAAAGTGGAGTGAAAAGTGGTGCGCCTATTGCAAATCTCCCACACACAATACGGCTGATTGCAGGCGTAAACAGAAAGACTCTCACTATGCGGCCTGTCTTGTAGAAACCGGGGAGGGGTCTAACAAGGAGGTAGAAGGGAGGGGTCTTGAGAACAAAGATTCTGAGAAACCACCAGTAGTAGAGACGATACTTGTGAACGGACAACCAGTCGAGTGTCTCTATCACACAGGTCTACAGTTTGAGGCTGTAATTTCCTCACACTTAGTGAGCCCAGAGCAGTTAACCGGGGAGTCTATTGAGATTCAAACGGCGACCAAGAGTGCGGTAGCGATGTCTCTTCCAATTGCGAAGGTAGACATCAAATCGAAATATGTTACCGGCACTACGCAGGCAGCCGTTCTGCTCGATCCTATCTTCCCAATGATCTTGGGTTGTCGCTACGTCTTTCTAGGGATCCCAACAGAACCCATGTACGTAGGGGCAATGCAAACTAGATCTCAATTGGAAGATGAGCAGACGCCGGCCTTGATCGTGAATCCCTTGCCGGGGGAGTTACGAACTGCTCAAAGCCAGGATGCTACTTTACAACCTTGCTTCAAACAGTTGCCAAAAGGTGCTGACCCACCAAGACGGGGTCAGTATTTTATGAAGAATCGGTTACTGTACCGGAGACACGGAGTGGAGGAACGCCAGCATGGACAGCTGGTCGTTCCTAAGGCCTATCGGGAACAGCTTATTAATATGGGACACACCATTTCTTTCAGTTGACATATGGGATTCGGGGCAACACTCCAGCGCATTTCCTGCCATTACTACTGGCCAGGGATGACGGGAGACGTGCGTCGGTATGTCAAGTCGTGCCCAGAGTGCCAGCGTGTGGTACCAAATCACTGGACGGCTCCGGTAATCTTGGGTGACATGCCCATTATGAATTCTCCGTTCGAGAGAGTTGCCATTGATCTTGTTGGTCCTCTTCCTCGGACTAGGAAGAGGAATATGTACATTCTTACGATGGTGGATTGCTGTTCCATGTGGGGTGAGGCGATACCGTTGGCCACAATCGACTCTAAGCGAGTGGCTGATGCACTGATGGGGACCTTTACTCGGTTGGGATTTCCAAACCAGATCCTAACGGACAATGGGTCTCAGTTCTGTGGTAAGCTGATGGAGGAAGTCTTTCGTATCTTCCAGACTAACCACATTCACACAAGCCCCTACCACTCTCAGTCAAATGGACAAGTAGAGAGGTTTAATGGTACCTTGATGACCATGCTTCGAAAGCTGGCTCAAGAGAAACCAGACAGATGGGATGAGTATATCCCAGCCGCCTTGTTTGCCTATCGGGAGGTTCCCCATGGGTCGACCGGGTTGCCACCAGCCACTCTACTATTCGGGAGGCCCAACAAGGGTCCTTTAGAAGCCCTATTGAGGTGTTGGACAGAGGATGAAACTTCCGAAGAAGTTGTATCCTCATACAAATACGTCGAAGAGTTAAAGAAGAAACTCCAGACGGGTTGGGCTTTGGCAACTCAGAATCTGATGGCGGCCAGAAAGAGACACGCGGCCTACTACAATAGAAGGACGCAAGATAGGTCTCTTAAAGTGGGGGATCGGGTTCTGTTGTTACTTCCAGTAGGTTCCAATAAACTCGAGATTGGCTGGCAGGGGCCTTTCCCGGTGGAAAGGGTTGTGTCTCGTACCAATTATGCCATTAGGATCAGGGGAAATCCAAAATCTTCCACATTAACCTCCTCAAAAAGTATGAAGAACGATCCGATGGTACTTGTCTCTCACTAATGACAATGGCGGTCGCGATGGAAACTGAATAGGGTGAAGATGCGGATAGGGGGTATCCTTTACACTCTGGGGAAACCTATAGGGATGTACATATAAATCTGTTTCAGACCTGGTCATCCGTTTGTTGGAGTCCCATCAGCAGATTCTTACCGATCGACCAGGGCGGACAGGGTTGGTCGAGTTGATATGACTCTGACTACCCAAGACCCCGTCCGTCAAAAAATATATCCAGTGCCCTTTTCGAAAGAGAAGGCCCTGGAAGCCGAAATCCAGAAGCTTCTGGACGATGACATCATCACTCCTTCGACTTCTCTTTATAATGCCGGGGTTGTCTTGTTGAGGAAGCCCAGTGTGGAGCACCGCCTATGTATTGATTACAGGCATTTAAACAGTTGCACGACATTCCAAGTTGAACCGTTACCGAACGCAAATCAACTGTTTGCCAGACTAAATAAGGCAAAGTACTTTTCGAAAATTGATCTAAGCAGGGGATATTATCAGATCCATGTGAAGCCCGAGGTTCGCCCCTTGCTCGCCTTCAGTACTCCGAGCGGGCATTACGAATTCAAGGTGATGCCATTTGGGCTCAGCAATGCGCCCAGTGTGTTCACCCGCGTGATGAAAATGTTATTAGAACCTTTAAAGGATCCTTCTGTGGTCTCGTTTATGGATGATATTCTCATAGCGTCTGACAATCTGAGGGATCACTTGAAGTCCTTGGGACAGATCTTCACAAGGTTAAAAGAGGAAGGGTTAACCGCCCGTCCAGCCAAATGCATGATTGGCTATCAATCCTTGGAATTTCTGGGACATACTATTACGCCAGGGGGACTGGTACCGGAAGAAAAGAATATTGAGAAGGTCAGACTCGCACCCCGTCCTAAATCCAAAAAGGATGTTAGGTCTTTCTTGTCTCTGTGTAGGTTTTACCAGAAATTTATTCCGCAGTTCAATGAAATTGGGGCGCCGTTAACCGAGACCCTGAAGAAAGGACCGCAAGATTCTATAGTCTGGACCCCGAAATGTGAAGAGGCTTATGGGAAGCTGAAACAGGCTTTGGTAGATAGGCCAGTCCTGCAACTCCCAAATTTGGAGAAAACGTTTGTTCTAAGAACCGACGCGAGTAACATAGGGATTGGGGCAACTCTGTTGCAGGAAGGGCGAGATGATGCTTCAGTGCTATGTCCGGTGGCGTATGCAAGTAGAAAACTGTTACCCGCGGAACGGAATTACTCCATCGTCGAACGGGAATGTCTGGCTCTGGTGTGGGAAGTACAGAAATTTCAACCTTATCTGTATGGAGTACCGTTTAAAGTGCATCAACCTCTGACGTTTTTAGCGACTTCTAAGAAACTGAACGCGAGGTTAATGAGATGGTCATTGCTCCTACAACCGTATCAGTTCACGGTCGAATACATCCCCGGAAGGGAGTATGTGGGAGCGGATTTCCTATCACGGCATCCTATGGTTGAATGTGAGGGTGGGGCCATTCGAACAGAACCTCTGGCAGTAGAAAGTTCGTAGGGTTCGACTTTCTTAAGATGGGGCCTATGTGGCGAAACGCCAATTGCTCATGTCCTCATGCCTTCTTTTATTTTGGGTAAACAGGGGAAAACAGCTTTCGGGAACCCTCAGTTCTCTTATTCGTTCAATCACTAAGGAAGATAGTTCTCTGGGATACTTTAACAACACGATCTTGGTAATAGAATAATTAGATATATGTCTTTTCTTTGGGGAAAACCCGCTAGGGCGCTTTGCACCAAACACACACGGGTTCAACTTCTGGGGGAAAAACAATGTCCGTTGAATCAAGTATGATGTCTAGACTGCCTCATGTCTATGTGACACTTCAAAGAGTGCGACAAATGAAGCGCAGCATGCTGATGGTTGTATGAAAAGGTAATAATTGGGTTTTATTGAATACAGCTAGACCTTGGTTTATAAAGATAACTGGTTGTCTCGACTGGTGAAACGAATTGGCGAGACGGCAGTCTTGCAATATTGGGAGTAGATTGACCGTTGGCCAATCTAGCTAAGCGTCTTGTTCTTGGCATCGCCGGGGAGTGAATCTGAACAATATATCTCCCCAGGGGATTGCATTTGTTCTTGGCGGCAGATGAGCTGTTGCTATCTTTCCTTCTACGGCCTGAACTGGGCATACTGTCATCTTTCTTTAGAATATAATCATTGGATAGCTACAGTATGCCGGAAGGAGGGAAGCGCTCCGTGGGGATGGGGTCCACCAATCTATGATCTATCTTCTTGAGCCGGAAGAGGATATCCACTGGGTTATCTTGTTCATCTTTTGGCGGATAGGGTGGCCAGGTGAACTGAATAGTCACTAGTCGATACGATCATCGAGTTCTACGAGTACGGTGAGGCACGGCGGTACATTGCGGCGACAGCTCAGACAAGAGCAGCAGCCCGAAGGAGTAGTATCTTCTTTTCTATTCTTGCTGGGGATGGGGAACTACACTGAGTGCCATACATCCTCACTACTATAATATTAGTTAAGGGGGAGAAACACATATCCTTAAACACACCACAAGAGCTTTGTCGTGAGAAAGGCATGGTTTGCAAGGGAGAGAGAAGTCGGGAAACGAATGTGCCCAATAATAATAAAGGCAGGGTATGAGTGTGGAGAGTGAGTCTTGTATGAAAAAGGGTGCATAGGGTAGCCGACAGGACGTCTATAAGATGGAGGTCTACTCAAGCCAGGACGTAGCCAATCCAGGGGCTACCTGACATGTCAGACCCATTCAAGCAGGCCACTTATCTAATTAATTAGGTAAGCCAAAATGCATAACCAATTTATTAACTGAGGCCCAATTGGACCTCAGGATTGTGGTGCATGAGTCAGCCCGGTCGCTCACTAATCTTTGTCATCTACAGGGTCCTTCTTTTGACCGTAAAGTGAGTTGAAAGACTCGACAGGGCTTCTATGCCTAAAGCTATATGCAACTGATGAAGCCAGGGCAAGTCAGTGGCCATACCAGGTAGAATGTTTCTATTATGAGGGAGAATCAGGACTAAAATTAAACGAGTGACAATACAGCAACTCAAGTCATCTCATCGACTTAGGGTCGAGTGTTTGCTGATGATTCTGGTTGGACTTACGCCTAATTCCCATCCTTGTCCAGGACAGCGAAAGACTCTGAATCATTCCCTATACACAATCTGATCTCATGATATAATTTCCCAACCAAAATTTTGCCAAGTGATCCCATGGCACTTTCCCAGACCAGATGAGTGACTATATCGTGTTGGCCACGGAAACCTGAAAGCTGGAAAGCGAGACCTGAAACTTTGTCCGATGAGGTGGATGTGAACTAACAAGACAATATTGAGATCTGTGGTCTATGATGTTCAGAGTTTTCTTGCATCATGACTGGATTAGAGTTATCTCCTCAGTTTGTTTTTTTTATAGATTTAGGTTCATCTGTCTTGAGGTTTTTCTGTGTTGTCCTTTAGTACGGTATTAAATTCTAATTATAGTTACTGGGATGATCGTCATGTTATGTTTGTGTCAGCCAGAAATACACTGCAGGAAATAGACCCCGAGGTCGAAAGAGAGAATGACAGTGAGTCCGGGGAACGGAGGAGGGTTGGCAGCAAAGACCTATCTCAGCCAGGGCGAAAGAATAGTTTTGAAACATTGTGACAGGAGAAATTGGGACCCTCCCCATAGCTTGTTACACTCAGAGCCACATATTTTAACCCCGGGACTGCCACAGGGATCTGCAGTCTCACCGGTGCTCTTTAATGTGTATACGAGCAAGATTGCAAACCTAGAAGCACCAGGGGTTGGAAGAATACTAACATTTGCAGATGATATTCTTGCATATAGGCAGGGGAGAGATAGGGAGCAAACAGCCCAGGAGCTACAGGCGACAGTAGACAAAGTGATTGACTGGTGCACTGAAATGAGTGCTGTCATCCGCCCGGAAAAGGCGGCTGTTTTGTGGTGCTCTCTGGACCTGTTGTCCAGATTGTGAGAGTGGATCTTCCAAGCTTCGCGATAGATGGTAGAAATGTCAGCAGAGAGAACAAACTGAAGTATCTGGGGATCACATTTGACAGGAGCCTATCCTTCAAGGACCATGTGGAGACGGTTGTGACAAGATCTCAAAAGGGACTCAGTGCACTTAAAACTATGGCTGCAATGGACACAGAGCAGAGAATGCTTTTCACACTATACCAGAACTTGATCCTCTCAGTAATTGATTATGGATTAGGTCTGCTCACTGTCTCAGAGAATCAGCTGGTGAAGTTAGAGCGCATACAGAACGAAGCTATGCGGGTCATTCTGGGATGCACTAGAGACACCCCAGTAGTGTGTATGCGTTACATCCTTGGTCTGCCGAGTGTTGCTGCAGACACAGACCACCCACTGCATGAGGCGCTGGACGCAGTTAAGGGTCAGCGACTGATAAGAGGGAAATCATGGATGGCTCAGGCAGAAGATACGATCAGGTGTGCCCCTTGGAGAACATTAGGCGTGGAGAGGAGTGGGTCAGAGTGCCAGCGGAGCAGTCAGAATTGTGCAGAGTTATAATCACATTAAGCCGGGAGTGCAGGGAGTGGCCAGCAGGGGCCACGGAAGTGGAAATCCAGCAACTAATTCAGGACAATGCTCACTCAGGTGATGTGATTATCTACACAGATGGTTCGGTGTCAAGAGGTGAGAAAAGTGGCTGGGGGTTAGTAGCCAAAGCCAATGGTCGACGTTTGGGGCAGGAGAGCCTGGCATATGATACCACAACATCCAGCTTAAGAATGGAGGTTGAGGCGGTCACTGCGGCTCTCCGCTGGATGGAGAATAAGACACGCACACATCGTGATTGAAACTAACTCAAAAAGCATGCTGACGAGGGTGAGGACGGGCAGGCTTCGTGTGGAGTGGCTTGCTTCGCTTCGGAGGTCACGGGTGACAAGCATCGCCTGGATCTTTTCTCCGGGGCATGCCGGTGTGCTGTGAAATGAACAGCCGGACAGATTGGCTGGCTCTGCAGAACTTGGTGGAGTATTGATACATGACAAGGCAGACGTGGTTGCGGCCTTGTGTGAGCACGTGCACACCTCGGAGGAGCAAATGGATTACCATGGTCTTGCATGAATGGGACAGCGAGGAGTGACGAGAGGATCTGGCCGACGCTTAACGCTCAGAGGAAAGGCGAGACGGACATATAATCAGATTGCTACTGGTACTATTAGTGTTGGAACTCTTCGCTGGCTGCTGAGGATGGGGACGGAGCGCTTATGGGAATGCCCCGATTGCTGTGATGTCGATTCCTAAATCAATCAATGAATCATAGTTTCATTGTCAATGTCAGTATCATTCATTGCAGCAGTCTCCATCTGCTCATCATGAACATTAACTACTATTTGTTGTTCAATACGTGACCAAGTTCGTTCTTTTGCATCTTTTGACAAACACTTCAGGTATTTGTAGCGTGGAGTGAGCAAGTGCTGTTGCAATCTATAGTATTTAAATACTTGTCATATTAGCTACACGTTCACTGAAGTCATTAATACATGCTGCCTTAAATTTAGCTATGTAGCCCGGATCATCATCGTGTACAGTCATATGCTTTGTCAACGATGATAGCAGTGGCAATACACAGCTACATTAAACAAAATCTTGACCGCCAAGCAGGACCGTGGTCTGACAGAATCAGTCCAAAACTTTGACATATTTCAAAATCTACTCCCAATCTGAACCTGACAGTTTTGGACCTTTGTATTGCTTCTTTTCTTCTGACATGTAGACAGTTAATGCTTCTCTGACCTATAGAAGACTCTGTAGCAAAATAAACATACTATTTCATCTTGTTGGTACATCTTGCTGCATACACAATGGTGACTCGGTACAATTTTGCAACTCGGTTGTGTTTGAAGCACAAATTTGAAAATGTCCGACAATTTTTTCGACATCCGGTTCATTTGCATATGTGATGGGAGAAAAGTTTTCGATAAATCGTTAAAAAAATGAATCGTTAAAACAAATTAACGATTAATCGATTAATTAATCGTTAACTTCTGCAGCCCTAATATATATATATATATATATATATATATATATATATATATATATATATATATATATATATATATATAGTTAGTTAGTCGACAGATCATCCTCGTTGCACATCGAACCATTCAGTCCATAAGTGCTCGGATCCCCTCCTCAGCAAATCCCGCAGCGTGTAGCGGCTAACGACGCCAGTTCTGTGTTGGTTTATCAATCTTCTTTGGCTTCCTGCGTAGTGTTCTTGTTTGGCCACCCCTCTTTTAAATTACTGCTCTCGCAGTCTGGCCATTGTTGTAGATTCACAGTCATCACTTGGTTCTCGCAAAAGTCTCACTTCACGTAGAGCATTCAGAATGTCAGCCTGTTCCATGGCGCGTCCGCCCTCCACAGTAGCCTCACCTGCGAGCTTGTCAGCCCGCTCATTTCCTTGTACTCCCGCATGCCCTGGCACGAAGATGAAACTAATCTTTGCCAGCCGAGACCGCTTCAGAGGCAGCAACCATTCTCTTCGGATCGACCCCTCCTCTATTTTCTTGATCATGTTCATTGAGTCGCTAAGGAAACAAGCCCTAGTGAATGTCTGTGTCTCGCGCCATGTTATTGCTTTACTTACTGCCATGACTTCCATGGTCAGGCTACTTGTGGTTTCAGTGAAAGCAACAGAGTCCTCCTTCACAATTCTCCCTCCGGCCCGAGCTGTAAAGGCCCATGAGCTTCTCACATGTCGGACGACCGACCCATCTGTGTAGATGACCGCGTCATATATATATATATATATATATTTGAATAACGAAGACACAAACAATAGATTGCACTTTATTGCCTGGCATATTTCGCTGCATCTCGTAAGGTACATACTGCAGAAATCACACAACTTACGTGAATTAATTAGATAAATCCTTCAAACTGAAATATACACATGTTCGCACAGTAATGTCGATTGTCTACCACGGTAATTTTAAACTGACTAACATGTCTTTCTGCTTACACAAGGACTGCTTACGAAGGTTGATTAGTATAGCTTCAGCAAACTTTAACAATCGACTACTTTGTGTGTTGAACAACACACGGAAGGCACTGTCTCTTTCAACCACGTGACCACTCTCGAGCACGTGTCTCCAGACCGATGAAGCCAGACTTTTCCGGTGTGTCGGCCTGCCTAGGCTACCATCTTCTGTGTGTAGTATCTTGTCCAACCAATTCGGAATATGTTCGAAACCCTGCAATGTAACTGTCGCTCAGTTCTGCCTATGTAGATGGCCTCGCATCTGCATGTAAATTGGTAAATACAATTTGATTTGGCGTACACAGCTACAGGTTCTTTTACTGCTGGGACTGGGATCGGTGTGTTTCTGTACCTGATGACTAGAGCTGCAGCACAGAATGTTCGCTCGACTGCTGTGGTGAGCCGGTCCCGCAGACGTTGCATTACGTCATCTCCTCGGAAGGTTAGCTGGATGATTACTTTGAGTTTAGGGACTGTAGTTACTTCTGATTTCGGTTTGGGCTGTTGGCAGTGGCGCTTTATAAATCCTGTGGAGTACCCATTCAGGTTTAAGGCATTCTTCAGAGTTTTAAATTCCTCTGTCAGTGTGTCCTGGGTGCATATCTTCCTAGCACGGTCAAACAGGGTCCGTACTAAGCCCCGTTTGTACTGGGCAGGTGCGAAGCTCTGAAAATTTAAGTATTGGCCAGTCCATGTTTCTTTGCGGTACACCGATCTTTGAATTGTGCCATCTGCTCTCCGTCTCATTAGGATATCTAGAAACGGCATGCAGCGAGATGCAGCGAAATATGCCAGGCAATAAAGTGCAATCTATTGTTTGTGTCTTCGTTATTCAAATTCAGCACGGGAAAACATTGTTTTGAATTTCTGAAACGTCGCCTTCCATTACCAACAGTGAAGCGATTGGATGGATTACTCAATATGAAGTGTAAAATATCGGTACAGGAGTGTCGATTGAGATTTCTCGAGGAATGCCTAAAGACGGGAATATTCCCTCACCGGTATTTCAAATCTCTCAGGGCGGACAGAATATGTCCAACAAGAAAAAACCTGAGACGACTGACAAAAAACCAGATAGAAGAAACCCAGTCTAAACTGGCCAACCTCAAGCGCACACACAGTTCTGCCTACTACGTCACCAAAGAATTGAGCTTGTATGGCTACTTGAAGTTCACCAAATTCTGTACAGAAACAGTGTACAAGGTGAAAATCGCAGAGAATGCTCGCCTCAACAAATCACTGAGCACTGAAAAGATAACTACGTCAGTACTAGACAACCCAGAGAAATATGTGAGGAACTTATCGTCGTACGTACTCAACAACATTGAAACGGAGGCCCTTGCATACCGATTAAAATTCTGCATAAAGCCCAAACACATTAACCGTGTTGAGTCGCAAGCACAATTTGAAATGTTGTTTGATCAAGTCTCCAAGTTATCACCTACTTCTGCTGAGTCAGTCGGGTGGCTGAAGGCCAAACTCGTAGATTTAGAACACCAGTATCGCACAACCCCCTCTAAACAGACATGTCCGCTGACCAACGAACACCTTACTGCCTTAAAAGCGTTAAAGGCCAACAAAACCCTTGTAATATTGAAACCTGACAAAGGGAGTGGTGCAGTACTGATGGACATATCAGACTACCAGAGAAAATGGATGATATATTATCAGACGCATTTAAATTCAGAGTAGAGCAAACAGTCAACAAGTCGGAGGACCTGGATGCAAAAATGAGGAAAGAAATCCAGTCACTTGTGAATGCAGGACTCATCAGTGAGGCCACTGCAAAAACGCTCACACCGCGTGGCTCCCAAACACCTCAGATGTACGGTCTACCCAAGCTTCACAAGCCCGGCATCCCACTAAGACCGATCCTTTCCATGGTTAACTCGGCACAACACCGAATGGCGAGATGGCTAGCTGAAATTTTAAAGCCAGTACGACAGTCCTTCGATCCAAGAACACTCAGGGATACATTCGAACTGGTGGAATTATTGGATACTATGGACATAAACAACAAACACATGGCATGCATGGATATTGCCTCTTTATTCACCAACGTTCCTTTAGATGAGACCGTGAATATAATAAGCGAACGCATTAGAGACAAACAACTAAAACTAGGCATACCATCAGCTATTCTAGAGAGGCTATTAAAATTATGTACTGCCAATATACAATTCAACTTTCTAAACAAGTAATATCGCCAAATTGACGGAGTGGCCATGGGGAGCCCACTTGGACCTATTCTAGCGGACATCTTCATGGCACACTTAGAAGAAAAGAGATCCCCAGAAATCAATAACTTGGCCTTTTACCGTCGTTACGTGGACGATATACTAATTATCATCACAGACGAGCTACAAGCAACGTCGTTCCAGGCCACAATGAACGAGACACATATAAACATCTCTTTATCTATGGAACACGAACGCAACGAAGCGTTGCCGTTTCTAGATATCCTAATGAGACGTAGAGCAGATGGCACAATTCAAAGATCGGTGTACCGCAAAGAAACATGGACTGGCCAATACTTAAATTTTCAGAGCTTCGCACCTGTCCAGTACAAACGGGGCTTAGTACGGACCCTGTTTGACCGTGCTAGGAAGATATGCACCCAGGACACACTGACAGAGGAATTTAAAACTCTGAAGAATGCCTTAAACCTGAATGGGTACTCCACAGGATTTATAAAGCGCCACTGCCAACAGCCCAAACCGAAACTCAAAGTATTCATCCAGCTAACCTTCCGAGGAGATGACGTAATGCAACGTCTGCGGGACCGGCTCACCACAGCAGTCGAGCGAACATTCTGTGCTGCAGCTCTAGTCTTCACGTACAGAAACACACCGATCCCAGTCCCAGCAGCAAAAGAACCTGTAGCTTTGTACGCCAAATCAAATTGTATTTACCAATTTACATGCAGATGCGAGGCCATCTACATAGGCAGAACTTAGCGACAGTTACATTGCAGGGTTTCGGAACATATTCCGAATTGGTTGGACAAGATACTACACACAGAAGATGGTAGCCTAGACACACCGGAAAAGTCTGGCTTCATCGGTCAAAGTAGTCGATTGTTAAAGTTTGCTGAAGCTATACTAATCAACCTTCGTAAGCCGTCCTTGTGTAAGCAGAAAGACATGTTAGTCAGTTTAAAATTACCGTGGTAGACAATCGACATTACTATGCGAACATGTGTATATTTCAGTTTGAAGGATTTATCTAATTAATTCACGTAAGTTGTGTGATTTCTACAGTATGTACCTGACGAGATGCAGCGAAATATGCCAGGCAATAAAGTGCAATCTATTGTTTGTGTCTTCGTTATTCAAATTCATCACGGGAAAACATTGTTTTGAATATATATATATATATATATATATATATATATATATATATATATATATATATATATATATATATATATATATATACCACTAAAAAGAGTTTTGTTCGGGGGAAACTACTATATTGACATTCTTCAACAGGTAAGTTCACTTGAGGACTTAGAACCTGGTTAGGAGTGGGAACAATTGCCAACAGATTTCCTACGTCCTTGTCAGTTTACATCCAAATAGACAGTAAATGCAGACACAAAATATCTGTCTGATGTGTAGGCGGAAGTACAAGCGTTGATTTTCGAGAATTCTTTGGAGGGTGATGCTGTCATTTACACAGATGGGTGGGTCGTTCGACGAGTGAGAAGTTAATGGGCTTTTACGGCTCAAGCCGGAGGGAAAATTGTGAAGGAAGATTCTGTTGCTTTTGCTTTAACTACAAGTAGCCTGACTATGGAAGTCATGATAGTAAGTAAAACAATAACATGGCTCGAGACAGAGACATTCACTAGGGTATGTTTCCTTAGTGACTCAATGAACATGCTCAAGAAGAGAGAGATGGAGTGGATCCATAGAGAGTGGCTGCTGTCTCTGCAGCGGTCTCGGTTTGCAAAGATTAGTTTCATTTTCATGATAGGGCATACGGGTTTACGAGGAAATGAGGGGCTGACAAGCTTGCAGGTAAGGCTACTGTGGAAGGCGGATGGGCCATGGACCAGGCTGACATTCTGAATGCTCTACGAGAAGTAAGTCTTTCGTGAGAACTAAGCGTTGAATGTGAATCTGCAAACATGAACAATATGAGAGAACAGCAAATTAAAAATGGTGTAGCCAAATAAGAACACTACGCGGGAAGCTAAAGAAGATTAATAAACCAACACAGACTGGTGTCGTCAGTCGCTACACGCTGCGGGATGTAATGAGGAGGAGATCCGAACACTTATGGGCTGAATGTTTCGATGTGCAATAAGGATGATCTTTCTACAAGCAAACAAACAAACAAACAAACAAACAAACGAACAAACAAACAAACAAACAAACTAACTAACTAACTAACTAGCTACTATATTGTTATTATAACAATAGTTCGATTTGTAAGCCTATGACAGTTACGGGAAGATTAAATAATACGATTTATCATTCCATGGCAATTAATCAGTTAATATATAAATGCAGGCTATTGTTTAGATATAACATAACACATAAATTTACCATTGTGAGTTAGACTAACAAGGCGACGGGGGCGACGGGGAGACTGTAAGCGGTAAGGCAGACGAAGTGGAGCAAGGCGTTATAGATTCAAATGCGACCATCTGGGCCTCAAGAATACTCGTATTCTATATTGGAATTGTGCAAGCGCAAAACGACGAGGTCATATTCTGGAAAACCTGGAATACAGGAACGACATTGTAGCGCTTCAGGAGACGAGACTGGGTGTTAATTCACTCCATATTGCCGGCTTCCAATGTTTCTACAACAGGCGAAACCAGATAATGGAGATTCTCATTCACGACAGTATAGTGGTTTCAGAGCTGGACATGTCGAGATGGGACAGTGAAGACATAAGTACTATTGCGTCACGGTGGTCCGCAGGGTGGAGTCTTGTCTCCCACACTTTTTCTAATCTTCATCAATTATCTTGTTTAATCTACCATATGGAATTAAAGTGGCAATGTACGCTGATGACCTGGTTTTGTGGAGCGCAAATGAACATGCATCAGTGGCCACCATATTGCTACAGAGAGCTGTAGAAATATTTGTTGCATGGGCGGATAGAGGATGTGTCAGCATAACCACTGACAAGTGCAGCACCACTCTATGTACCCTTTCTCTGAAACAAAAGGCAGGAATCATTCAGATAAATGGAACACCCCTAAGAGAAGATAAAGAACCAACATACCTTAGTGTAACATCCGACGACAGGCTGACATGGAGAAAACACATCAAAAAAGCAGTAGCAAAAGCTAGAAGGAAAATAGCCATCCAGAGAAAGCTAAGTGGAAGCACACGGGGAGCCAGTGGGAAAATACTTAGCAACGTTTATCAACAGCGCATAGGGACCACACTTGGAATACGGGTCAACTGCGTGGTGTTCAGCATGAAAAAAAAACTACATTACAGGAGCTTGACAATTTGCTAAATTAAGCTCTTAGAGACATCACAGTAGGGAGGAGATCAACCCCTATAGTAGCAATGGAGAAAATGGGGAGGACACAAACTCTAAGAGAACGCAGAGATGCAAAAACACTAATACAAGCAGAAAAGTTTCTCAGCTTGCCAGGCCACCCTATGAAGAACCGATGTGAAAACTTAGCTAAGGGGCGGTTGAAAAGAAGTAGTTTCATCCACTAGACCAAACGACTCTGCAGAGAAACCATCGATCACATTTGGTATCTCCCTGACAACTATTCCAGAAAGAACCCCGTGGAAAGATGAACATAGACTATCGCTACAAATCCAGACAAAAAGTGAGAGGAATATTTGACAAGGAAGAACAGAACAGTGTACAGCGTAGAACAGCCACTATCAGCTTCCTTGATGACGAATACCCACAGGATCTCTGGATCCGATTCTACACAGATGGGTCAGCACAAAAGGCTGTTCGAAATGGAGGAGCGGGAGTGTACATAGAAAACATAAATAATACTAGGGACACGACCAGAGTTCCAACAGGACAGTACTGCCATAACTACGATGCTGAAATTGAGGCAATCAAGATAGCCACAGAGAAATTACAAAATACCAGCCATGGTACACAACCTGTGGTGATATTGACAGATGAAAAATCCGTAATAGAGGCGCTCCTGTCTGGGAAATCTCCAGTTCTAAGGACACCACTTTCTGAACTTAGCAGTCAGCGTAAGGTCACCATACGGTGGATACCATCCCACCGTGGAGTCCCCGGTAACGACAGAGCTGATCGATTGGCTAAGGAAGGAGCAAAAGAAGAACAACCTGATGTGTCCATTACATACCAGATCAGTCAGAAGGCCACCAAACCCTACTCAAGACGACTGTCACGTTATGGACAGACCAGAACAGGACATTCTTCTGCGCCTCAGAACAGGACACAATAGATTACGCAACCACATGTATACAAAATTTAAGATTGGTGACTCAGCCATGTGCACATGTGGTTTGGCGTTGCAGACAGCAGTGCACATACTCCAGGATTGCCCAAACTACAACATATCCAGGCGAACCTTCTAGCCTAGAGAGACGACAGTGGAAGATAAACTCTATGGACCGCTGAGTG
Source organism: Cepaea hortensis (assembly GCA_963921405.1). Taxonomy (NCBI): domain Eukaryota; kingdom Metazoa; phylum Mollusca; class Gastropoda; order Stylommatophora; family Helicidae; genus Cepaea; species Cepaea hortensis. Next base: position 77,929,886 of record OY992885.1, on the reverse strand, counting down.
AACTAATAAAGACTGTTAGATTCATACCAGAGACAACATTGCAGTTATAAACATATTTCAGGTGTACGAAAGAAGAAGAAGAACTACGCTACAAATTGTATTAATCAGCATTCTCTCCTCAAACGTATGGCTTTTGGCCGACAAGACTAATATTTTTCTTTTTCAACATCAGGAAGTGTAAAATGTTTCTGTAACAAGTTCTTATTTACCAAGTAGTGCTGATGTAGGAAAATTTTGGCAAGAATTCCCACATCGCAGAATAGCGTTGAAGCAAGTCATCAAAACCCAGCTAAGTATCACGTTTCTCTTTCTGATTGCTAATCTAGACAAGCTCAATTCTGTTTGTTATTGATACATGTAAATTACCCATTTAATCGAAAGGAAATAACACATTTTGTACTTACATAATTCTAAATTGTAGCTTTGAGAATGTCAACATTAAAAGATTGCGTTGAATTAGGAAAAAAGCTAGGATGCTCTGGTCATAAATTGGCAGAATGGAGTGAAAGTAAATTTAAGGAAATTACCACCATACAAAAAGAGGAAAGAGCGCAAGAACGCGAACAGAAAAAGTTAGAATTAGAAGCAACTTCAAAGCAGAAAGGCAAAGCAGATCGAAGCTGACACGCAGATTAAATTAAAGCACATGGAAATAGAGTCACAGGTACATATTACAACTCAGAAGTTAAAGAGCAAAGAAGAAGAATAAAAATCCAAAAGATATCAAGGCATTGTTAAACCGTTTTGTGCCGGAGATAGCATTTCGGCCTGGACCAAGAATTTTAAAGCCTTAATGAAATATCATGAGATTCCCAAGGCAAAATGGTCCATTATGTACATGCGAAATCTGGCCCTTGAGCCAATAAAAGTCATAGAAACCATACCGCAAGAATTGCGGAAAGATTATGACTATGTCCGTAATCATATAATGCAGCATTTACTTCTGGACGCTCAGGGTTTTTAAATGCAATTTTCAAAATAAAGCCCAAAACCTAGCCAAATCTTCATTGGTTATGTATCAGAAGTGTAAGATACATTTTGTAAATGGATAGCTGCATCCAAAGTTAACAAATGTTTTGATATATTGAAAGATCTAATGATAATAAACAACATCATAACATTCGTACCTACATCTTTTACTAAGTTCCTGCAACAGAGCGACTATGAAAATATTGAACATTTAGAGAAAAAAGGATCAACCTTTTTCACAGCTTATAGAGATATTTTCATATTAAATTCTAGTCAGAATGATGTAGCAGTTGCTGCGAACATCGCAGCAAAAACAATTTATGTTCTGCGAACATGTAGACTGAAAAGTGTGACTGAAAGGTATATGAAAGACAGTATACATGTATTAAAATATTGGGATGAAAATTAAGGTGCAACATTTTACGCATTTTTGACTCAACATTATATAATGTGTACATCATCCGCAACACATGTGAAATGTGCCATTTTAAATGTTTAAATATGACCATTACACCACACTATTAGACACATATCTAAGAATCAAAGTTCGGAAATCCATCTCATAAATTATAAATATACGATGATACATGACCTGTGAGAACCAAACTAACGACACTTAGATAATATTACGACACACATTATAAACATACAAATCTTCTTCTTCTTTAGCATTCCGAGCCATTGAGGTTCTTTGCTGCTTATACAATCTGTCTCCATTTGTCTCTCTGGTTGACCTTCTCTTGCCAGTCGTTGATTACAAGTGCTTGTATGTCTGTATATATGTTATCTCTCCACAGTCTTCTTGGTCTACCTCGGGGGTCTACGGTAATTTATTTCCTGAGTGTAAGCGAGTTTTGTTTCCCTATTATCTTCCATTCTTTCTATATGCCCCAGCCATTACAGTCTATTACCCTTCATGATACCAGTGATTAGCGGGGACATAAACATATCATAAATGTCTTTGTTACTTCTTCTTTTCCACTCTCCACTTTGTGTATCTCTAATGGGTCCAAAGATGCGTCTTAAAACTTTGTTCTCAGAGCCATACAGCACAACTGGTCTGATGAGTGTTTTGCATATTGTGATTTTGGTGTTACGAGATAGCGCATTTGATTTCAGTAGATGTTGTAGTGCATAGTATATCTTATTTCCAGAATTGATTCTAGTTTGTATTTCTTCATATATGATATTGTAGCAGTTGAAGATTTTACCCAGGTATTTGTATGTTTCCGTTCTTTTAATGGTCATATTATCTATTTGTATGTGGCCAGAGTTCTTAGCTATTCCTTCTCTTGAAATTACCATATATTTTGTCTTATCTTGGTTGATAACCAACCCCATCTGTTGGGCTTTTTTCCTTTAAGTGAGTCAATATTTCTAATGTCTTTTGTTAATTTTCCCTATAATATCGATATCATCTGCATATCCAAGCAGCTTGGACGTTCCTCCAATATCACATTCCTCCTTTACCGTCCTTACAACTTACTCTAGAGCCAGATTTAAGAGTAGCGGCGATAGTGCATCACCCTGTTTTAAGCCAGATGTTATTTGGAAAGGGTCTGATTTCCTGCCTTTATATGTTACTATATTATAAGTATCGTTCATGCATAGTCTGGTCATGGTGATTAAATTCCTTGGTATTCCAAATTCCTGCATAGCATTCCATAGACTATTCTTATGGACAGTATCATAAGCCTTTTTAAAATCCACAAAAATGTTAGTTAGATCTCTTTTATATTCCCAATTTTTCTCGGCTATTTGTCGTAAGATAAATATCTGATCTATTGTTGATCTGTTTTGTCTAAAACCCGCCTGGTAGTCACCTAATATTTCTTCTAAACATACAACTATGTTTGTAATTATTACACACATCATCACAAAGATATTGCTGACATACGCCACACAAACATTTAAATTACAGTCACTAGTATAAGGGGGACGGGAGATTATCCTTCACTAACACAATAACAAGGGACATAAGTAGCTCTTAAAAAGAAACATGTGATATTACATAGATACGCTGTCATCAAACGGAAGTTTAAATGTGTTATATTAGTGAGTACACACATCTTGTATAAAAGGGTGTATGCCATTCTACGGAGACCAGGGGAAGACTTCCCTTGATGAGCCTCTGTAAAAAGAGACCATTGTCCATGGTACTATTTTGCGTGTCTGAGAAGGTTACAATTGAAGGTTCTCACCTACAATATAAGTTAACAGTTACTTCGGTCCGGATCAGTTCCCAATAGTAAGATGAGCGAGGGAATAAGACTCTTTGTCACCTAGCCAAGATGCGACCACTAAAGAATAACCAGTTGCCTTGTGCCTCAAAGTATATCAGGCTGTTTACTAGCTACAATTGCCACCCTGTACCCAGAGATACCATGACGAACCCATTAACTCCCTTTAGGCCCTGACAAATTAGTCTAAACTAATTTAATTGACATACGACATTGTGTCACTTACATGTATCATATAAGTGCCACAAGGGGGAGGAAGGGAAGCCTGTCAGGGTCCCGAAGGTAGGACATAGAGGACATAGGACAGAGGTAGGGTAAGGGTAGAGTTGACAGGACTATACGACCATGAATAGACAGGACGTGGGGTAGAATGACAGGACTGTGCCCTTGAATGACAGGACAGTTTAACCTTGGACGATACGACGTAGGACGCCTACCATCAACAGATGGTTGAAGGACAGGACGACATCATTATTGACGAGAGACTTAACCCAGCACGACGAACGATTCGAGGTCAAGGACCACGTGACGACTGGCCTGAGCAAGAAGCGGCAGACGGGACGAGACTGTGATTGAGGGAGGATGTCTGAGTGGTTGAGAGAGAGAGAGAGAGAGAGAGAGAGAGAGATAGAGAGAGAGAGAGAGAGAGAGAGAGAGATCTGAATATATGATACAGGTGTTTTGCTAATGCGACTGACCATGGCAATGATTAGCCTGTTTGCTAGAGTGTGAGCTGATTCTCGAATTGTGAACGCGCGAGAGAATAACGGAGCGCTGTGCGATATTATTGTTATAATTGTAATATTGCTGTGTAAACTGACAAAATGTATTAAATAGATTACTATACACATTGATTTGACGATTTCTTGTACATGTGTAACCTGTCAGCTGAACCCAACTACACGAGCTACCTAAGGCGCTGACAGCCCTGGTATGATAATACGCAAACAAATTGACTACATACTTATTAATAAAAGATTTAGAAATGCGTTAATTAATGTGAAGACAATGCCTGGTGCTGACTGCAGTTGTGATCATGTACCACTATATGGACAAATAAAAGTAAGATTAAAGAGAGGGAACTAAACTAAACTAAAGATTAAGAACTTGAAACTTAATAAAGAGTTTCTGAAAGTAGATACAGAAATTCAAGAACAAAACAGAGTGACTGTGAAAAAATATGTACAATGCATTAGCTAAAATACAGAGTATAAATGAACAATGGGAAATGTTAAGGGACTCCATTCATCAAACTAGCAATGAAATATTACTTGAGAGAAACACGCTAAGAAAAAATGGATGAATGAAGAAATCCTAATGCTGATGGACAAAAGGAAGCAGAATAAAAATGACAAACAAGAATATGCTAAGATAAATAAAGAAATAAGAGATGTGTGAAAGCAATAGAAAGTTGGTTAAGCGAGAAATGCAAAAATATCGAATTAAATTCCATTAAAGATACAAAAAATATGCACAAACAATTCAGTGAGCTAACGGGAAGAAAATTTGAATAAATACAAGGTGTTTGAAATCAAAAACAGTAGGAAGGTGGTATAATGAAGAGGTTGAATGAGTATATAAGAGAATTATATGACGGAGAAAGGGAAGAATTAACAGAAGATAGTAATTTGTAAGGTCCACCTATTCTGAAAGAAGAAGTCGCTGACGCTATGAAACGTATGAAGAAAGGAAAAACAGCTGGGCCAGATGAAATCACAATAGAAGAATTAGAAGTGTTGGGAGAATTTGGAGTAGATATATTAACCAAAATGTTGAATGATATTTACAGTAGTGGATATTTACCCAGTGATATGCTGAAATCTGTATTTATAGCTATACCAAAAAGACCAGGAGCAATTGATTGTGAAGAGTTTCGTACAATTAACCTCATAAACCATATCACTAAGCTTCTACTCAGAATCATAATGCGAAGAAACAAAAAGAAAATAAAAATGGAAATTAGTGAAGAACAGTATGGATTTGTGGAAGGAAAGGGCACAAACAATGCAATTTATACATTACGGACACTAATAGAAAGGTCAATAGAGAAACAGAGAGACATATATTTGTGCTTCATAGATTATACTAAGGCATTTGATAAAATAAATCATGATGAACTGATTAAAATGTTGGAAGATATCAACATTGATGGAAAAGATTTAAGAATAATAAAGAATGTTTACTGGAATCAAGTAGCAGCAATTAAAATGGGAAATAAAGAGGGTAGTTACGAACAGATAAAGCTAGGAGTACGACAGGGGTGTGTCTTGTCAAGAGATCTTTTCTCCCTATATAGCGAAGTAATAATGAGAGAGATCAAAGAGATGCCAGGAATACTAGTTGGAGGTTATAATATAAATAATATACGCTATGCAGATGACACAGTATTGGTGGCGGATAATTCAACAGACCTACAGCAATTATTAGACGTTGTAGTAACAGAGAGTGCAAGGAAAGGACTCTCCTTGAATATCAAGAAAACAGTAACAATGGTAATATCAAAGAAAATGGTGACACCAAAATGTGACATAGAAATAGAAGGAAAAATCCTTAACCAAGTGGATAATTTTAGATACCTAGGGGCATTTATAACATTAGATGGAAGATGTACAACAGAGATTAGGAGCAGAATAGGGCAGGCAAAAGCCGCATTTCAGAAAATGAAGAGTATCTTGTGCAATAAGTCACTATCACTGAATGTAAGAAAGAGAGTGCTGAAATGCTATGTAGAACCAGTTTTGCTGTATGGCAGTGAATCTTGGAATGTAAATGAACAAGGTAAGAAGAAATTAGAAGCAACAGTGATGTGGTCCCTGAGACGAATTTTGCGAATTCCTTGGACTGCCAGAGTAACTAACGATGACTGCCTGAAACAGGCTAATGAAACTAGAACATTATATACAACAATAAGACAGAGACAAACATCTTTCTTCGGTCACGTGATGAGAAGAGAGGCATTGGAGAACATCGTAACAACTGGAAAGATCGAGGGGAAGAGAGGCAGAGGCAGACCAAGAGAAATGATGCTGGATGGATTGAGACGGTGGCATGGAGGAATATCAGCAGCAGAGTTGATCCAGAAAACCAAAGACCGAGATCTGTGGAGAGCCATGAACGCATACGCAAGCTGGCACGGCACTTGATGATGATGATGATGATATATATATATATATATATATATATATATATATATATATATATATATATATATATATATATATATATATATATATATTACTAACACTAATAGAAAAGTCAACAGAGACACAGAAAGACATATATTTGTGCATCATAGATTATACTAATGCATTTCATAAAGTATAACATGATGAACTGATTAAAATGTTGGAACATTGATGGGACAGATTTAAGAATAATAAAGAATATTCACAGGAACCAAGAAGAAGCAATTAAAATGGGAAATAAAGAGGGTAGTTACGAACAGATAAAGCTAGGAGTCCGAGAGGGTATATTGTCACTGGATCTCTTCTCCCTCTATAGTGTAGTAATAATGAGAGAGATCAAAGAGACACCAGCAATACAAGTTGGAGGTTATAATATAAATAATATACGCTATGCAGATGACACAGTATTGGTGGCAGATAATTCAACAGACCTACAACAATTGCTGGACATTGTAGTTTCAGAGAGTGCCTTGAATATCAAGGAAAACAATAACGATGGTGATATCAAAGAAAATGGTGACACCAAAATGTGACACAGAAGTAGGAGGGAAAATTCTTAATCAAGTGGATAATTTTAAATACCTAAGAGCATGTATAACATCAGATGGAAGATGCACAACAGAGTTTAAGAGCAGAATAGGTAGGCAAAAGCCGCATTTAAGAAAATGAAGAGTAACTTATGCAATAAGTCACTATCAATGAATGTAAGAAAATGAGTGCTGAAGTGCTATATAAAACCATGGCGGCGAATCTGGGAACGTAAACGAATACATTAGAAAGAACTTAGAATCGTCAGAGATGTGGTTTTTGAGACGAATGTTGCTAATTCCTTGGACTGCCCTAGAAACTAACAACGATTGCCTGAAAAAGGCTAATGAAGCTAGAACACTATATACAACAATAAGAAAGAGACAAACAGCTTTCTTTGGTCATGTGATGAGAAGAGAGGCATTTGAGAGCATCGTGACAACCAAGATAAATGATGATTTTCCTCGCCGGTTCTGCGGAGTTCGTGCACTGAGCTAAGATTCTCCGGACTCAGGCTTGAGTTAGGAGTAGAACGGAGTACTTATGGGCTACACCCGTGTGCCATGATGTTGATCCGTCGACTAAACTAAACTAAATGCAGTTTAAGTTATGCTGAATGGATTGGGACGGTGGCATACAGGGATATCATCAGCAGAGTTGATCCAGAACACCAAAGACCAAGATCTGTGGATAGCCATGAACGCATAAGCCAGCTGGCAGGGCACTTGATGATGGTGACTCTATAAAAACGAGCTCGTAGCCGTTTGTCCTATAGAATGTTGGTAAAATCTAGAAACGAGCTCGCATACGTGTGTCTATAGAATATTAGTGTTTGTTGTCTCTGCAGCGGTCACGACTGGCACAAGTTAGACACATTTTCGTGCCAAAGCATGCGGATGTACAAGAAAATTGGCAGGTTGACAGGCTTGCAGGTAAAGCTAATGTGGAGGGCAGACGAACCATAGACCAGGCTCATATACTGAATGCTCTACGAGAAGTAAGTCGTTAAGCCGTTTGCGAGAACCAAATGATGACTGTGAGTCTACAACCATAGTCATACTGTAGGAAAAGCAAGTTATAAGTACGAAATCACGAATTCCGAAAACTAACCCATTACCCTCGTATCTCGAGGCATGCGACTTTACCCTTTGCTAGGAAGATCCCATAGACTATCTAAATGTAACAGTACTATAGTGTATCTTAGTTAGTTAGTTAGACGCGGTTCCAACTTCACAACAACGGGTCGTCCCCATTATGCTCCGTTCCTGTGCCAGTAAATATCACACAAAATGCCTCCCACTGCACAATGTGAAAAGTGGAAAAGACAGGAGTCTCGATAAACAACAGCCCGCACAGATACATTGTGCATAATGCCGCCGCCAGAATGTCAACACAATAGTCCCCCGCTGCTGTTGATGTACTAGGCACGTGTTATGTTCAGTAGTTTGCCATTGCTTTCTGAACGACCAGCTCCCATACCAGCACGTACATATTCAGGATGTATACAGGATTACGAACAACGTACGTGTGTGTGTGTGTGTATATATATATATATATTCACAGATATATGCACATACCACATCATGCTGTGATGACGTCAGTCTGCTTGCCCTGTCTACGGCCTACCAGCGCGCGTAAATATGAGTTAAGTCGTGATGAAAAGTTACCCACAAATAAACGATCCCGACCGAGTAGCGTGATGGTAAATTAAACAACATTACTAAAATGGATGTAGAATGCAAAACTGCATTCATTGGCATTAACATCGCTGTGAATGTTCCATAAGAAAGTTAAATATTCATCACTTGAGTATGACAAGAAAGCGGCTATTTCCCGCCATTGAAATATCACATCATTGTTGATCATAGAATGCCAGATTCATCATTTTAGTTTGGCACGTGCCCTCCGACTTTAATTGTCCAAAATAACATACTTTATATAAAAATGGATGGTTGATTTAATTATATATCTAAGAACAAACACAGACATCTACATAAAACGTGATTTGTGGGTCTACTTACATCTGAAAATGTCGCTCTGTAATTTCTGTCTCGGAAGCGAATTTCAGAAACACGAGACGTACACACGTAAACCGGTGTTGGAGAATCTTTATCAAGTAATCGGTCCTTTCTTTTACGCGATCTTGAAATAATCGGGGAATTTAACATAACAAGTACTATAATTATCCTTAATATCGGGGAACAAGAACAAGTAAGCGATATCGTCGTAAGAATCATCACCGGCAACGTTCGGTAACTGAAAATGTAGTACCTAGGTATAGTCTCAGTAAAGTAGAGTGTGGAAAAACCATCCCAGTGTCGTGTTATGCAAGTATGGTCTCAGTAGTTAATGATTATAGACTGTATACGATGGAAAGTTTCAAGGGCCATCAGAAGTAGAAGAATAGATGTCTACTAGATCCAGATCAAGCATCTCTGGAGATATCAACGAAGCGCCACTGAAATATTACAGTAGTGGCACGGCAAGATGTTATTGTCGTCCAGGGCGTGTGACGTTATCTTATCACACACGGTCGACGCCGTGGCTTTCCAACGCTCACCACTGACCAACAGTAAATAACGTCAGGGGACGCTGCGACAACCCTTAGGATCTCCCTGGAAATAAGACAATTTGTTATGGAAGGAGTGTTCAAATCTTTAATTGATCTTTCGTGACAGACTAGGAGTTTAGATTGTCGGTCTGTCGGGTCGGGTGACACACATTTCACCTGAGCTTATAGCAGACTCCTTCCAGATATCTTGCATGATGCAGACAACTTCAACAAGACTTTGTAGTTCGGAGGTCAATTCCTTGAGAACAACTTCTCTTCCTTGAACTACTATAGATGAACATTCAACTGGAATATTCTTGGCATACCATTCATAGTTTCATCAACACCCTTGAAGGAAATTTGATAGCTCCTTCACAACTCTTGAAATATACTTGCTAGAGTCATCACTCTTGAAGCAATATCTATATTTTCATCACAGCTCTTGAATTAAAATTGCTAGATTCATAACTCTTTAAGCAATATTAGTTTAGTTTAGTCTAGTTTAATCGATGGATCAACATCACGGCACACGGGTGCAACCCATAAGTGCTCCGTTCTCCTCCTAACTCAAACCTGAGTCTGGGGAAACTCAGCTCAGTGCACGAACTCCGTAGCACCGGCGAGGATCCTGAAATACTGAAATCCTGAAAATAAGCAATATTTATATATTCATCACAATACTTGACATATAAGTGCTAGATTCATCACTCTTGAAGCTATATTGATATATTCATCACAACAGGGAGAACATGTAAATAAACAAAACTCTAGAGTAGTATGTGTATCAGACCAAATCAACTTTAACAGATCCTCACACCCCCTTTCGTCTCAGAATTTAAATGATGATTGTTATCATGGTCATTGTACTTAAAGATACTGGTCTTCTGGACACAGAAGTTAGACTGGACTGAGAAAATGCCCCTTTACAATCAGTGTTCTATACTGGAAGACTTGTCTGGTCTGTCATCAAGTTGCCATGGTGCTGTACTCTTTTCTTGAGTCAGGTTCCTGAACCCAATTAATACTCTGTAAACGTTAGGTCTTACGAAACCTGTTATCTTTATTTCCCTTAAGAAATATTTCCCTTCTTAGGCAAAGGTATGTACATATGGGTTTTATTTATAACAGCCTTCTTATCATTGGGTGATGGGTGTTTTTCTCCTTCCATTTTGGTAGAGCTAGATCCTCCTTTTCGATAATATAGATGCTCATCTGTTTTAATCCCAATAATAATTAGTGAGTCTGTGGGTTGCCATAGTTTACTCATGTCTGTTGTGTATATGTAGTGTTAAAATATGCTCCTACATTCAAAGGCAGATAGTGTTGTAAAGTTATTCTGTACGTAGCATTCTCCGGTGTGTTTCTGCGCAACACGTTTTGTCACTAGATACTGAGTATTGAAATATAGCAGACTATGCCATGTTTAGATTTGAATTAAAGCCCGCCTCCTCGGGAAGATTATAGCCTGTCTTCCATATAAAATTAGTTCAATTATTACCCCATTCTTCCTTTTTATATTCTGGATTTATCGCTGTTCTTCCATATAAAATTAGTTCAATTATTACCCCATTCTTCCTGTTTATATTCTGGGTTTATCGCTGTTCTCTTTTAGGGAGTGTAAGATTTAGAAATTAGTTAACTCACAACTGGCTTATCACTTACAGGTGATTTAAGTGTGTCAGCCTAAATTGGCTTAGGCCGGTTCTAGCATTCATGTGACTGTCAGGAATTTGGTGTTTATTTATTATTTAATTGATAATCAAGCAAACAAATCACAAATAACTTCAAATTCAGAATACACGGTCCATTACTGGTTGTAGGTTCTAAATGACTGCTACCACATATGACAATAAATTGAACAATTTCCCAGTATAGGAGAGATCTTCATTGCATGGCGCTTGTTCACACTCTGAGACTTATCTAGAATGGAGGCGGGACTTCCGATTCTCGTGAACTCGAGATTTTACATGATCTATACAAATCACGTAATTTTCGTGATTTTGGTGTAGCTCATCCCTGAGTATATATATGTTCCACACTGTCACAGCCCATATTATACCCTATTACGTAATCAAATATATCGTGCTACATGAGCTATATGTGCTTGGGTTGTGCACTGAATGGTGCATTCATGTTGCGCACCATTTGGATAGATATAGAGTAGTTAGTATGTTTAGCAGGTTGTAGGATTAGCTGGTAATAGGGATGTTATTCATATTTTATGTTATTTATGATCAATGCATTTAAACATTAGTTTTTTATGTTATTACAACGGTATCGTTATTTGTTTCATAGGACAACCAATTCGGGGCGGTTGGGTGGTAGTTGTTGTTTTACTTACTGTCACGGCCAGATACTGCAGCCCTTGATTGATAAAAAGAAGATAGCTCTCATAAGAAACAAGGAAAGACCAACGCGTAACACTCTGAGTGAGCTGGAGCAAGCGAGGAAGGATGTACAAAAGGCTGCCAGGCAGTGTGCGAATGACTATTGGATCAAGTTATGTGAGTCCATTCAAATCGCAAGTGATAAGGGAAACACCAGAAGCACGTATGAAGGGATAAAGAAAGCCTGTGGTCCAATGATCAAAAGAAGTGCACCGCTGAAAACCTTGACTGGAGAAATCATCACTGATAAGAAACAGCAGATGGATAGATGGGTCGAGCACTATTTAGAGCTTTACTCAAGTGAGACCAAACTAGCGGATGATGCCCTTAGCGCCATAGAGGCCCTGCCAACTCTTGACCACCTGGACACACTTCCCACTATAACAGAAGTTAAGTGTGCTATAAATGAGCTTGCATCTGGCAAGGCTCCAGGTAAGGATGGGATTCCAATAGAGGTAATCAGGAGCGGGCAAGACACACTCGCTCTACAGATCCACCAGCTAATAGAGCTATGCTGGCGAGAAGGACAAGTCCCACAGGATTTCAAAGATTCAAACATCATAACGCTGTACAAGAACAAGCGAGATCGGAGCGACTGTAACAGCTATAGGGGTATCTCACTTCTGTGTATTGTTGGGAAAGTATTTGCCAGAATTGTCCTGCGCAGACTTCAAGTCCTAGGAGATCAAGTCTACCCCGAATCACAGTGCGGCTTCCGCCAGAACCGGTCTACCACTGATATGATATTCTCATTTCGACAGATGCAAGACAAATGCCGGGAACAAAATTAGCCACTGTTTATTGCTTTCATCGACCTCACAAAGGTATTCAATTTGGTCAGTCGTAAGGGTCTGTTCAAGGCACTAAAGAAGATTGGCTGCCCACCAACTCTTCTGTCCATTGTGGAATCGTTCCACACAGGCATGAAGGGTATAATCAAGTTTGATGGCTCAACTTCAGAAGTGTTTGAAATCAAGAGTGGAGTTAAGCAAGGTTGTGTACTAGCCCCCACCCTCTTTGGGATATACTTCTCACTTCTACTGAAATATCCCTTTCGTGATCAGGATGACGGTATATACATTCACTCACGCTCAGGTGGTGGCCTCTATAATGCTCAGAGATTGAAGGCCAAGACCAAAATTAGGGTACTAATCAGAGTGTTGCTTTTTGCGGATGATGCTGCGATTATGACCCACTCTGAGGAAGAATTACAACATCTACTATCTGCATTCTCCAATGCTTGTTCTGAATTTGGTTTAACAATTAACAAAAAGAAGACACAGATTATGTCACAAGGTGCACATGGTGTATCATCAATCTTTATTGACGACGCCGAACTGGAGATAGTAGACCATTTTACATATCTAGGATCAGAGGTAAATAGCAAATTATCCCTCGATCAGGAAATCAACATCAGGATTGGCAAGGCAGCAACAACAATGAACATGTTAGCAAAAAGAGTCTGGGAGAACAGGAAGCTTACTGCCAAAACAAAAGTCCTCGTCTACCAAGCCTGTGTCCTTAGTACTCTTCTTTATGGCAGTGAAACCTGGACAACTTACTCACGCCAAGAGAAACGTTTAAATGGCTTCATATGCGGTGTCTGCGAAAAATACTTGGTATTAAGTGGCAAGACAAAATCACAAATACTGAAGTATTGGAAAGAGCAGGATGTGTGACGGTGTATTCCATGCTCAGTCTTCGTAGACTTAGATGGATAGGACACGTTAGGAGGATGGATGATGGTAGAATACCAAAGGACATCTGTTTTTGGTGAATTACAGACGGGTAGGAGATCTCAGGGTCGGCCTCTACTACGATTCAAAGATGTGTGTAAGCGGGACATGATTGATACAGGCATTGATAATTAACATTGGGAGCAAGTCGCCGCTGAACGTGTTGCATGGAGGGCAACTATCAGAAATTGAATAAAGACAAAGGAGAAAATGATTGCAGATAAAGCACACACAGAGCGTGAGAGACGTAAGATTGTGCAAAATGGTGGAAATGACCATGTTTTCACATGCACCTACTGTGGGCAAACATTTGCAGCAAGAATTGGCCTTACCAGCCACACTCGCCACCGCCATGGATCGTAGTTATTAAGCCTTTTTGAAGCACAATGTACACAACTATCGTCTGTCAAGACGGAAAGGTGCCAATTGATTGATTGACTTACTGTCACAGGACACAGGTCTATGACAGTAAATATGGGGGATAGCGTCCTTTAAGAATCCCATATAGTGAAATTACCCATAGTGAGATAGCAATAGGAGGTAGTTCTTCCCCACTGGGACAGTTAGCTATATTTATTCTGCAACAATTGTTTTACGATCAACACAAGGACTGGCACGTCATCACCATCATCATCATCGTCGTCGGCTGGAATCATGCACTGACGTCGATCACAGATAAGTGTATTACTTTTGGTTTTCTATCTTCAATGTCTGTACAGGTAATGGCTGTGTTCAGTTTACTATCATCCATATCACCGTGTTTTCAAAGAGGTGAGCCATCGAGTATATCAGTAAACGATTAATTGGCAATTGTTATATTGGAACGTAACGTACGTGTCTGCATTAACTACATGATTCATATATCATTTTTGGAATACTAAGATTAATTTCATCAGTGCTTCCATAGTACTGAGCAGTGTCATCATTCGTTTAACTTTCAGACTTTCATCAAACTAAAATAATGTCATCACTAAGCGACTTCGTTGAGTTAGGAAAGAAATATGGTCTTTCAGGTGAACAACTTGTACAATGGAGTGAAAAGAAGTATGGTGAACACATGGAAAGAGAAGACCGAATGAAAAACAGAGAATTAAGAAAATTAGAGAAAGATCTTGCTGCTAAGCAAGCTGAGCTTGACGCACAAGTAAAGCAAGCTACACCAGACGCACAAACGAAGCCGAAGGAACTAGACGCACAAGCAAAGCGAGCTGAACTCGACGCACAGACAAAACAGGCAGAATATGATATGCAGGTAAAAATACACCAACTAGAATTAGAAAATAAAACTGACTGTTTTGCACGGCAATGTGAAAAAAAAGACGGTGAGCTAAGAAACAAACGTTACCAGGGCATTGTGAAGAATTTTTGTTCAGGTGACAGTATCTCAGCATGGACAAACATTTTGAAACTCTGATGTCCCACTACGAGGTACCAAGGGAAGAGTGGCATATTTTATATTTTAAACATTTATCGTTGGAGCCATTGAAGATGGTGGAAACCATACCCGACCAGCTAAGGACAGACTACGAGTATGTCAAGTCCCGTGTCTTACAACATTTCTCATTGGATCAGGAGGGTTTTCGAACTCAATTTAAAAACCTTGCTCCAAAGGCCAACCAGACTTTCCTGGACTACGTATCCGAGGTCCAGAATATCTTTGACAGATCAATGAAAGCTGCTAAGGTACAGGCTGATTTTCAGTTGCTAAAGGATTTACTAATCAGAGATAAGATATTATCGTCATTACTAATCAGGTTCTCGTAATTTCTACATGAGAACGAAAGTATTGCTGTTGAAGAAATAAAAAAAAAGGCTCAACCTATTACAACACACACAGAGACATCTTCTCCCCTGCAACACCTGATATTGAATTTGGCGCTGCGGCCACAAATGTCCCAAACAGAAAATCTTTTAAGGAGGCCAAGATCTATTCACAGAGCAATGCAGAATGTAAATTTTAAAAAGTGAAAATGATAACATGCAAGTATTGCTCAATGTCACATGGTGACAATGAAACGTGTGACAAAAATCCTAACTATCTTAATTATTTACAGAAAATCATGTCTCGACAGCAATCCAGATCAAACCGATACAAATATATGGGTAAATGTTACCTTTGTTACCAATGTTACCTGTATACTCCAAGTGCATATCAATCCCTTGTTGTGACTGGTTGCGTATGCTTGATGAATGTATAGTACACTCAATGCAATATCGCAAACCCAAACCCCTTGTGCATTCTTCATGCCTAGGATGACTCATTCTTAAATCAACTGTACCTTTGCTCTCGCGAGTTAACATATGGCAGTCTGGATTGGAATGAGTGATGTAAACATGTACAAGTTCCTTTGTAAAACGCTGAGACTGTTGGAGTGAATGAGCTGGTGCTTTGATAAGTAGCCTCTCACATTAGTAGAAAGAAAGATGCTTCAAATATCCATATGTAAACAGGACGGTGATGGCACACCAGAATTGCTAAGTCCATGTGATGCCTGGGGGCTATATGCTTAAGAGAATTAATACAATTTCTCTTTGAAGTATTACACTGGTACCTCTACTGTTGGTTGGTTCATATAAACTAGTTCCTAGAAGGACCATAGGTGTGTGAACCTGTGTCTTAGTTGGCTGAATATAATGTATGGCTCATGCAAATTTACAAGGACTAAACATGTTTTTCACATATGTGCTTTGGTGCATATGAAACCAATTGCCTATGCAATTGAGATTCTGTTACCGACTGTAGTAGACATGAACATTACTCTATGGGGAAACAGCACATGATGATGATGAAGATGATGTACCTGTGAGTCAAGTCTGTCTGAGAAAAGGGGTGAGGTCTGGCATTGCTGTGTAAGTGTATATGGAATAGGACATTCATGCACCAACATGACAGTCATTGGAATGGATGTCTGGTCTGCTAATTTGGTAAATGCCATTAGTTAATACCTATTGCATATTGCAGGTGTAAATGCCTATTTTCCATTTCCCTTCACAATGCCTGTTCCATGTCGCTATGTCACAATGCTTGCTTCAAGATGCTTGTAATTGTGTAAGCTACCTCTGTCTCCACATATAGGCTTGTGATTACCACAGATAAAGGTGAATAATAAAATATCACCCACAGTACATCACAGTGAAATTCACTACATTGTCAACCAAGAGAGGTGTGTTTGGACCACACCCATCCTTAACCTTCCCACCCCAATCTGTGTCTGTTGATGTATAATAACATTATCTTTTAACACATGTAAAGAGATGTTGTGCCATTTTGTATATCAACAGAGAACAAACAGGATGGTGGAGAGGCATCCATATATCATCTGGGAAAACTAACCAGTAGTCCCAGAATCCAGAACCAACTCTCTATAAGTGAAATCTTCTAGAACCCACAATATGGGAATTTCTTAGAGACTTTCAGCTCAGCTCTCAAACAGCTGGATATAAATAAGGGAGAAAAATTGTTCTGAAGACTTCAGTGATCATAATTATCAATGACATCTGAGAACTAAACAATAAGTCTATGGTGGTTAACCTCATTCGGGACGTCTGGTGAAATGACTGGGACAATGGATTGTTTAGCTAGGACTTATCTTAGTTAATCTCCAGCCTGGTGCTCACACAGCGTTTTTCAGAATGAAGACTTGTAAAGTAAGTGAGATAGACTGAGGAGAAAGAAGACTGGGACATATTTGTATCTTAGATCTTCCTCTACAGGAAAAGTGGAACAAAGTCCTAAGTGTCAACTTCATGAACAGTCAGAGTAAGTGAGATAGACTGAGGAGAAAGAAGACTGGAACATATTTGTATCTTAGATCTTCCTCTACAGGAAAAGTAGAACAAAGCCCTAAGTCTCAACTTCATGAACAGTCAACTCACCGGTGAAAGACAGGGCTGTAACTTTCCTTCAAAACTGTGACAGTAGGGAATAATTAGTCTGACTTGGAAAATCATCATGGGGAGAACTGCAACCTGAGCTTGTCCAACACCCATCATAGGTGCTAAAAGGATTAAACAGACCAGTGGAGCAGAATGTCCCTATGCTTGCCCCAGGTTATGGCTTATCTTGGTTTTCCCTCATTAACAGTAGAAGAAAGGATAAAAGTCAATGGTGTAGTGGAGATTAGAGAGGAGGAGGAGAGTTAGTTATTGGGTGGTGGAGTAAAAGGGGAGGTGGTGTATCTTGTTTCTCTACATGCATGTGTGACATATTTTATGCATTTTCAATGTAATTATTGAGGTGTTGACATGCCAGGGGAGGAAACAATGGTCATCACTCAACTCACCATCAACTCAATAAATTGTGTATTTAATGGATAGGTGTTTTAAGTACATGTCCCCAGTGAATTTCTTGTACAGTTGCTGTCAAGTGTTGTCTCTGGTGACTGTCTTAAGTGCTGTGGTTGATTATACATATTGTGAAAAGTCCTGTATAGATGTTGTCAAGTATCTCATGATGTATGTCTTGTACAATTGTGGTGTAAACAATTCTATGTAAATGTATGTCCCACTCTTGTCAAGAACCTGTCATGTAGATGTCTTGTTCAACAGATGTTATGTACAGTGATTGTTGAGTTGTCTACAAGAATTGAGTCCTACAGTCCTAGAAAAATTGGACAAAACTGATATAGGTCATACTGACAAAATAATTAAAGAAGATCTAATGTGACGGACGAATAGCACACTGGCAACATTATGTTGAGTGAGAGGATCCTCAGTTGTACAGACGCTAATAGTCCAGATCTCCTTTTGGTCTTGAGGGAACCTTTTACTTCTTTTATAAATTTCTGTGTAGATACATAATGGTCTCACAGTGGGGATTTGAGCCAAAGAAAAGTGGTTCTCCAAAAAGGCTATTGCGGGAATGATTAGCTCATTTGAGTGACCTCTAGACAAAACGTGCTAAATCATATCCTTTATCTTGTTATTTATTATTCAAGATATATCTCCAGAGAACACTACTAACTAGGCCCTCTGTCAATCAATCTAATTTGTCACACTGATCATATGTTACCTTACTACATTTTATTATATTATGATTTTAAACGTATCGCTTCATTTCTTTTCCTCTCTCCGATGTGACAAAATTTTCTCTAATGAAGCCGAAGCAGCTGCCAGAACTGGAAACAACAGAGCCGTATTCCATATCATGAAGCAACTATGCAATCACTCACCCACACCAAATATACCCATCAAAGACAAACAAGGCAATCAATTGTTATCCGATGACCTTCAAAAGCAGCGATGGGCAGAACATTTCAAAGAAATATTAAATAGACCGCAGCCTGACACTGTTCCGAACCTGGATGGAGAAATTACTATGTCCCCACTAGATGCCTCCTGAGAGTCATTCACCATGGAAGAGATTAAAGCAGCCATCAAAAAATTGAAGAACAACAAAGCTGTTGGTGAAGATGAAATCTCAGGAGAAATGCTCAAAGTAGCAGATGAGAACACCTTACAACGTTTGTTACAGCTGATCAATGAAATCTGGCAAAGCGAATCCCCACCACAACAGTGGAAAGATGGTGTAATTTTCAAACATCCCAAAAAGGGCGATATGTCTGATTGCAATAATTGGCGTGGTATCACTCTATTGTCAGTACCAGGAAAACTTTTTTGTAGCATGTGTAACAATGCGTGTATACAGAGGATCAACAAGTTCTGCTATGTTGTTTCAAAATAGGCTTTATTTATATATGATGGTCGATACAAAAATCCAAGTACAGAATATATTATGATGTTGTCTTATCTTCTCTCGTTCATGGTGGTCACTACCCAACAACAAGCTACGTCACGACTTGAGCATCTTTCTTACTGTTCTATATCGATGCTCAAGCGTGCTGTAGTCTTGCACCCCTAAGCTAATACTGATATGATATTCATTCTGCTACACCTCCCTGTCTTTTAAAAGACTTTTCTTCTTCAAAAGTCTTAACTCCTAACCCCTTTATCCTACACCTTCTCTCCTTACCTCCCATAATTTCTCTAAGCCGCCCCAAAGTAACTCTATTTTAGGTGAATATTTCCTTCTAATTGTACCACATAGCAAACCACTATGAAATTATATTTCTTCTTCGTTTCTGGCTCTTCATAGTTTCTTTACAAAATATATATATATCATAAGAATGGCTCGTATCAATCGTTATCGCACACCTGACATTATGAAATTTCTCATCCACACAGCACGGAGATAGACAGAAAAAAAGTAAAGAAGGGGTGCGCACCCAAGTATAAGGAAATAGTCAACACAATCACCTTTACCTCTCTTGCCAACGAAAAAACTGTTGTAAACAGTTGTTTTTTTTTTTAAATATATCTTATGAAATACATCTCTGTTCACTATAAATTAAGTTGATCTAAGTTTTCTTTTATATACTCAACATTTATATTGCCATATTTTGCCATCCACAACCTTGTCTATATTTCACTTATCTCACCTTCAACCATGAACCAATGTTCATATTCCATGAACAATTTAAATTAATTAACGCTGTTTTTTCACAGCTCCTACATTTTGCCCCCTCACATCCCATGGTACGCCTCCTTGTTTATCTATTCCATATACCCAACCTTCTATGCTGCCATTCACAGCCCCCTTTTTATCTATTCTCTATTAACCAACTATCATATCGTTACTCCTAATATGGTATCCAATCCATATATCTTCAATTAATGCTGACTTTAATGCAGCTCCTATTTCAACTTTCCCATAACCATTCCCGGCATATGTTTCTAATACTTCATAGCCATATCAACCTCTTTATGCTGATTATCACAGCAACAGAATATACCCATGAACATATTATTCACAAAGATAATGTGTCTCTCTACTAGTCCTCAGTAGTTTATTACTATTTTCTGAACGAAGGGTCCTAAATAAAGCCCCATGTATTGCCTTTATTCTAGACAAAACCATGTGAATTAAACTTAACTTAACTAATTTTTAACATATATATATAAACAAGGTAATTACCATTCAACATACAAGACTATTCACTTAAATTATGAGTGAAGCGAAATAAAATCACAACAGGACATCATACCCCCCCCCCCAAGTTTTTTATACATCATTTATGTTTCCCCTCATATCAATTAAAGGTATTAACTCATTCAAAGAAAAACATATTTTAAAATAATATAACATACATCCTATATATTGTTAGTCTCTTTTATGGACTAACAATAACTAACTTATTTATCTATTTAAGAAAACTCAAGAAGTCAAACCATAAAATCAATTGGCAATAAAATTACAGTAAAAAAATATACCTCACTCGAATTTATCTCCATATTAATTATCTTAATACCTAATTATGTCTATTCTTCAAGACAACTCATTATAAGTATCAATAGAACCCTTTTCTATAACAAATGTGTCATATACATCCTCAAGTATCATTTTCCTTTTTAAATCATGAAATTTATATCTTGCTATCTGCAGTATTTTCTATCAATTTATTTTCTACGTTTCCATTTCTTCAGTAACTCCAAGTTCCTTTGAATAAGTGCTATCTCCACATCAATATCTTCTTTCTCGTATAAAGTATTACTTTCTTCCATACTACTATTTGATTCTGAATTTTCATCCATTTCTTCTTCATCTGTATGTCTATTACTAGCAGCTGCCAATCTTTTTCTTTCTATATCCAATCTAATTTTTTTTATCATCGTTTCTTAACGACCTTTCTAATAGGGGTATAAATTCGTCGCTTGATGAATTTTCCCTAATTCTTCTCTGTCTTTTCACTTCTCTTTCTCTCTGTCTCTCTATTCTCCTTTTCGTTGCTTGTCTAGTATTTTTAAATGGAGCACCTATCTCTTCTTCCATAGATTCTATGCTATCATAATGACTCTCATTCATATTTTTTTCTTCTATCGTTTTCGGTATTGTCTGTTCTTGAGTATCATCACAAACTGGAGTTGTTATTAATTGACTTTGTGCTGGATCTTTTCTAAAATCTGGGGGTATCGTAGCTCTTCTGACGACTTGTTCATCTAAGTATCCGGTGTCTGAATAATAATAATTATTATAATTATTATTTCCCTTATCATCATTATCTCTTCTTAAGTGCTCTACATGTGCCCTTGCTATATGTCCCGTGATCTGGTTCTTTATACTGTACGATACATTTCCTAGCTTTTCTAAAATGTAATAACCTGGAACCCAACGAGCATCAAACTTAGAGTTCCTTCTATGCTTCTTATAATAAACTCTATCACCTACTTTGAATTCCTGTAATTTTGTATTCACGTTTCTGTACTTTTTCTGTCTTTCTTTAGCTGTAATTATATTATTCATTAATCTTACATGTGCTTTATGCATTTCTTGTATGATGACCTCTTGAAAGTCTTCCCCCATATATTTACGTCTTGGTTTTAACAGATTATCTATGGGTAGTATTGGCTCTCTCCCGTGTAATAAATAAAATGGTGAAAACCCTGTGCTCTCATTTTGATTTGTGCGTATAGCGCTAAGCGCAGGTCCTAGTAATAGATCCCAATCTTTTTCATGTTCATCGACAATCTTTGCTATAATATCGTACAATGTTCTATGTTGTCTTTCGTTCTTAGCATTTGAAGAAGGTCTATAGTATGAGGTCTTTATATGTTTTATATTCAAATCTTTTAATAACTTTTCGAATTTCTTATTCACAAATTCTTTACCATTATCCGTGAGTACAATCTGTGGGCAACTAAATCTTGGTACGAACTCCTGTAAAAAAAATATTAATGATAGTATCTGCGCTCTTATATGGGATTGCATAAACTTCCGGCCAAAGACTGTAGACGTCCACCATATGAATTAGACATACGTTCCCTGATAATGTTCTAGGGTGAGGACCTGATATATCTAAACTAACTTTTTGCATTGGAAACTGAGGAATATCTGTATCTTGTAAGGGACACTTAATTGTTTTCATATTCCTTAATCTGCATCTTTCACACGTATCGACATATTTACAAGCAGTTTTAAATAAATTCGGCCAATAATATTTTTTCGTAAGTGCTTTCACTAATTTATCACGACCGAGATGACCATTCTCATCATGATATGCTTTTAAAACTTCATTTTCCAAATGTTTTGGAATATATTTCCTTAGCTGTTCGTTTCTTTCACTCATGTAATATAACTGTTCATCCTCTTGCAAAACTAAATAATTCTTCTTATACTTATTCTCATCTGTTTCTTTTAATTTCTGTTTTATTTCTAAGACTTTTGGATCTAATTCTTGTTCTTCTTTCATATTAAATTGTGCTAAATGTGGGTCTTCCGCTCTAGGTTCAGACTCTTGATCCGACGGTAAACTCTCAAAATCTTCTCTATTTATTATGGCAGAATCTAATATATTTACTTGCCAGTTTCGGTCGTCTATCTCCGGTTCACCTTCGTCTTCCGTGTTCCCTGATGACTGTGGATACGGGATTCTAGACAATAAATCAGCGCATGTGTTGTTCCTACCTGGTATGTATTCTATTCTTGTATTGTATCCTTGTAGATTCAACGCCCATGTCTGTATTTTCCTGTTCTGCACTGGAGCTTCTAACAAAGATTTTAAAGGCATGTGGTCAGTTCTAATGATGAAATTTGCGTTATGTAGATAGTAGTTAAGTTTCTGAAGAGCGTAATGAATAGCATAAGCCTCCTTCTCAATAGTAGACCATTTCCGCTGAGACCTGCTAAGTTTATGAGACAAGAAATAAATTGGCCTTTCATTTTTAACCCCCGGTATTCCAGATTCTTTTCCTTCATATGGTTGAACCAAATACGCTCCTGTAGCATTATCTGAAGCATCTGTATATAATATTAACTGTTTATTCAAATCTGGATATGTCAATAGTGGCACTATTGTTAAGCTATTTTTTAAAAACTCGAACGCTTTTTGACATTCATCATCCCACTTAAATCTAGCGTATTTGCCAGTTAAGTTAGTGATAGGCTCTGCTATCTTTGAGAACCCTGGAATGAAACGCCGATAATACCCACAGGTTCCAATAAACGCACGCACTTCTTTTACGTTAGTTGGAGGAGATAATTCTCTAATAATTTTAACCTTATCTTGGTCTGGTTTAATTCCGTCTCTATTAATAATATACCCCAAATACTTTGTTTCTGTTTTTAAAAATTCGCATTTACTGAGCTTCAATTTGACATCATGTATTCTTAATCTGTCGAATACTAATTTTACATGTTTTAAGTGATCATCTACATCCCCTGCTGTATAAATTAAAATGTCATCTATGTATGCCAATGCAAACTTTTGCATACCCTCTAATACTTGATTAATTAATAGCATATAATAAGAGGGCGCTGTACGAACTCCAAAAGGCATTCGTAAGAATTCGTAAGAACCTGCGTGTGTACAAAAAGCACTCTTTTTCTGGGCGTCTGGGGACAAAGGTATACACCAAAATCCAGATCTTGCATCTAACGTGGTAAAGAAAGTAGACCCATTAAGTAAACCCAAAATATCATCAATCACCGGCAATGGGTACGCTAGATTCTTAGTGATTTTGTTCAACGCGCGATAGTCGCAGCAGAATCGATGTGAACCATCAGCTTTGGTCACGATGACAATCGGAGATGACCATTCCGACTTTGATCTTGTTATTATTTCTGCTTTCAGCATGTCTTCTATTGCTTTTTCAACAATTTCTCTATTCCTTAAGGGTGTTCTATACGGTTTCAAACTAATTGGTGGGTGATCTCCAGTATCTATTTCCATCGTAACTGTTTTTGTCCTTCCCAATTCTAAATCATTAATTGCAAATACATCCTGATTCTCTTTTATAAGTTGTTCTAATACTTTCTTATTTTCTGGTGGAGTTTTTAACTGTGCCAACAATTCTTGCTCTCTTGTTATTTTGTCTAGTGAATGTATTTGGGCTGTAATTCTTCTGAATGGATGAATCAATTCATCCTTCTGCACGTTCCCTTTTCTTTCGCGTCCGCGTCTGTTATTAATTCTTTCACTAGGAGTTTCTGAATAATTTATTCCCGACATTTCTACTCTATCTGTTGCTAATATGTCATTAATGTTATGATCTACTTTGGCTATTACACATCCTCTGTATAATTTAATTTCTCTACCTGTGTTGTTAATAATCATTACTGGAAAAGTTAAGTGTTCATCTAATGATATTATTCCATCCGGAACTTCTAGACCAGGCTCATCAATTACCCCCCTTTGCAATTCAGTGATTCTAACTGTGTGTCCTACTTCATAATACGGATTTCTTTTTACCTTTGCCTGTATCAAATTAACCGTCTGTGGTTTTAACGTCGTAGACATTTGAACTCTAACCAGTGATGAAATGTGCATGTCTTCTTCTAAATCTACGTACACGTCCTTGAATTTTAATTTATGTAGATCAAACATAAGTCTTACACCATTTTTTATTAGAAAATCTCTTCCTATAAGCATATTTCTATTTAAATCTGTCACTATATGAAAAAGATGTCTTACGTTGATTCCCCCTAACTTAAAATTCATTATTGTATGTCCAATTACTTGTAAATTCTGTCCTGTAACAGAGTGAAGATTATTATGACTTCTGAATATTTTGCAATTTCTCATTATTTTGTATAAAAAACTTTCTTTGATCACACTAACCTGAGCTCCCGAATCAATTAATGTACGAACTCTATACTTCCCTATTTCTATTATACATGATCTGGGATCTGTTTTATTCACTGTGAACTGTTTGATTTCATCTAATTGAGAGCATTCTCTACTCGTCCTGCTATACCTGTTATTAAAATATTCTTTAAATCTTGGGACCTTGTTATTTTCCCTCCTACTACAGGTCCTATTTAATAGGTAGGGCGCCGGTTTTCCTGCGTTCTTGTACTTGTAAAACTTCTGTGTCTCTCTTCAACATTTCTATTTAATCTGCTATTGCCATTTCTACTTTGTGTATTCGACTGGACACGCCTGTTACCACAAAAGTGAAAAACGTGTCCCCGTTTACCACAAGACCAACAGACTATATTTGTGTTATTTGTGTTCCCTACCGTCTCACTTGTAGGATATCTCATTTGTCTTCTTTCATCATAAGCATTTCTATTACTACCTTGTAATGTCTGTATACCTCCTCTCCTATTCCATCCGAACCTTATTTGTCCTATCTCCATAGGCTCTTCAATCCCATCTTCTCGACTGGTACCTATTTCTCGTCCTACTCTCAACCTAAATCTACGTCTCAAGTTCTCCTCTTGACTTGCTATATCTACAGCTTGTGATAATCTCTCAGGATTTTCCCTCATCAGCTTAAATTTCAGTCCATCTGACTTTATACTGTCTACAAAAATCCCGACCAACATCCACTCCACCTCTTCTCCTCGTACGTTCTGTCCTAAGAATGCTTCTTCAGCCAGGTTAATCAACCTATCGCTGAATAATTGTACAGTTTCTCCAGTGTTTTGTTTTGATTGTCTTAACACTGAAAACGCAAGTTGTGGGTCCGTTATTTCAGCGTATTTATGAGCTAAATCGTCCTTGAACTGCTCCCATGTCTCATCTACCCTAGCCTCTAATTTTCTTCTGATATGATCAGAAACCGGTTCTGTTGCTGCCTGATAAGCAAGTTTCATTTTCTCTTCATCTGATGCTGACACCAATTATGCATATTTCTCTATTGAAGTTATCCACTTCTTAAAATATTTCGCCTGTCCGCTAAATTAAAATTTCAGCTGCCATTCCTTGTTGTTTCATGACTGTGTTGAGTTTACCTATTACCGTTCCTACCCCAGTCAAAACTTGTGTCAGTGAACCTTGTTCTTCTGCCATGCTGAAATATTTCGCTATACACTTATACAAGCAAATTCACATTTATAACAATTTATCTAAATGATCTTATTTAAATATTTAAATCACATTAAAAAATTGTTCTCTTATCAGATATACTTAAATTAATTACCGTCGAGCATGTCTTTCCTTGATCTAAGAGAAGCGTGAATTCAGGTACGTTCTTTAAAAATATCCCTTGTCACGGTTCCTGTATACTCAAACGTCTGGAGTTCGTATTACTTAGTAGCCATCCAAACGCGACTTCAGTGATATTCTTCTTCCAGCGTCTCAGGTTTCGTCACTTTCCTTTCACTTTCAGCCCCTGGTTGAGCCCCTACCAGACTTGAGCATTCTCTTCACCCTGAACAGGGCACTTCCAGGCGACGTCTTGAAAACTGGTCTAACGATAAAGCGACTAGATTTGAGTCCCTTCTTCAGCAGGTCGGCAACCCAATTTGCCTAACCACCTCCGAAGATCCCCTATTGAGATGTTCGCTTTTGTTGAAAAACATTCTGACTTGTTAGAATTCAGGATGAGCGAATGCAACGGTATTTTCTCGTGATTTCTAATTGAAGGAGCAATAGAGTTGACTCAAAATAAGCTCTCATTTTTCTTCAGGTTCTCCAAGTCAATTTTAAATGAACATAACAAAAGGAAACAGCTCCTTTAAACCAATTCGAGTTGTTATAGCTGTCTTGAGATTTCTTTGCTAGTATGTAAGTGTGTGACCTTCAACACAAGGTTACTTAACGGCTGAAATAATGCAAGTCAAACCTCACAGCAATTCGACAAACATCACGTTGCTTCAAGTATTTCTGACGAAAAACATCTTGATAAAACTCCACAGTCATAGTCAATCAAATTATGTAGATGGCTCCATTCAAAAATCTTGATGTGTGTAAGTTTAATTTAGGTAGTCTGAAAAACGTTTAAATTTTGACCTTGATTCACTTATAGTTGGTCCGATTTTGAACTTTTTTTTTCTTTTATTTAATGAATGTCTAAAATATCGTTCATACCTGAACAAATTGGTTAGTCCAGTTTAGTATGCGGCATGTTGACTACTTTCATACTTCACGTTGTTCACGCGACCTTCAAGTAAAAAAATCCTGTATGCGGCGCCATTTAATCCATCTGTAACAATGCGTGTATACAGAGGATCAACAAGTTCTGCTATGTTGTTTCAAAATAGGCTTTATTTATATATGATGGTCGATACAAAAATCCAAGTACAGAATATATTATGATGTTGTCTTATCTTCTCTCGTTCATGGTGGTCACTACCCAACACCAAGCTACGTCACGACTTGAGCATCTTTCTTACTGTTCTATATCGATGCTCAAGCGTGCTGTAGTCTTGCACCCCTAAGCTAATACTGATATGATATTCATTCTGCTACACATGTTACTTGAGAGATTGAAAAAGGCGATAGATGAAAGGCTCAGAGAAGAACAAGCAGGCTTCAGACCAAAACGGTCATGCATAGACCACATTTTCACCCTCAGAATAATCATTGAAGACTCCGTAGAATTCCAGTCGAAATTAATCACCAACTTTGTCGACTTTCAAAAAGCCTTCGACAGTATCCACCGTCCTTCACTTTGGAATCTACTTAACATCTATGGTTTTCCAACCAAATATACAAACGTCATAAAATCTTTCTACAAAGAAACACGTTGCTGCGTAAGAACAGAAACAGGCAATTCTGACTGGTTCTCAGTCGAAACAGGAGTGAAACAGGGTTGTGTCTTATCACCGATGCTTTTTGGAATAGCTATCGATTGTGTCATGCGCAAATGCACAAACAACACAAATATGGGTATCCACTGGGTTGACCAAATTCTAGAAGACCTGGACTTTGCCGACGACATAGTGCATTTGAGTTCAACACACCCGGATGCCCAAGAGAAAATAAACCACCTCCAAAATGTTTCAGGGCAAATTGGTCTCCAAATTAACACCACAAAAACAAAGACTATTGATCTTACCAACAGTTCAGATGACACCAAATTGAACAGCTACGTTCTTGAAAAAGTCAACAGCTTTACATACCTAGGAAGCAAAATGACATCTACAGGGGACTCAACACCAGAAATATCATCTAGAATCGCACTGGCATCTAGTGCCTTCAATAAACTGTCAAACATCTGGAAGTCAAAGACACTCAGCAAACACACAAAACTTAAAATCTTCAACTCTTGTGTGATTCCAGTGTTAACGTATGGATGTGAAAGTTGGAAATCAACGGTAGCTTTAGATAAAAAAAATTAGACAATTTTGAGAACAAATGTCTTAGAAGACTTCTAAACATCCACTGGACAGACTACAGAACCAATTCACAAATAAGACAAGAGACTAAGCAAGATACAGTATCCAATTTCATAAGAAGACGCCGTTTGAACTACATCGGCCATGTACTCAGAATGGACAAGTCAAGACTCCCCTACCAAGCCCTCATATGGTCACCAGTAGGGAAAAGAAAACGGGGAAGACCAAGAGAGACCCTGCGAAGAACCTTCATTAGAGAAGGCTCATTCAATGGCCAAGTAAATATCCAAGATCTACAACAGGTAGCAGCGAACCGTCAAGCATGGAGAGACAGGACTTCTGCCCTATGCGCCGCCCTAGGCTCAAGAGGAAAGACTAACTAACTAACTAACTAACTAACTAACTAATGATTACACTTGACAATAATTTTTGTTTAGTCATTGCACATTACGTTAACACTTACTTTTTTTTTTTTTTACTTCTTATTATATTTATTATTAAAATTTTGATATTTATGATGTGATAAGTACCGCATGCATTATACATTATTTGTTTCTTTTCGACTAGGTTAAAGATCAATGCTTGGTGTGCATTTTCGTTAATGGTATATCATTAACATCGATGAAAACTGACATACCCAGCAATTGAAATTTAACAAACATTACTGTAGACATATATTTGCCGTTGAGTAGAAAAGGTTATCCGAAATTTGTTGATCCATTATTACATGATCATTACATATTTACATATAATGATGTATCCGATGTCTTAAGGGAATATATGTGTCATTTATGATGGCAATTGTGCTTTCAGAGAAGAGTGCTTAAGATATTGTGATAACCATAATGTAGTCGTAAGGCATGTGCACAGGTGTTGATAAATGGCAGGGAAGAAGTGGAGATAATTGTGTTATGATATATGATGGGTGTTTTGCCCATGTTCTGTACACTTGAGACCGGAGACTTGAGTGTTGGTCTTGCGTAGACGTGGTCTTGCGTAGACGTGGATCTTTCAAGTTTCTTGGCAATGGCTAAGAGCATTAAGCTAAACTCATGGTATATGATTTGGGGAGATTGTAGCCTGAGCCTATGTGGCAAGTATGGCGTAAGTAAATTTAATCTTTATAGCTTAGTCTGTATGAGACAGGCGTCACCAGCTTGTTCGAATAGGTTACACATGACGAATCCACAAACCACGGCGGTTATATAATGTGTTGCTTCTTGTTGAGTCCCGACTAGTTATGAGATGGAAGGTCACAACTTATACGACGCAATTTGTTCGATTGCTCGCACATAGGCATTGCATATTGATACGACATTCACTTTGGGGACGAGGTACATAATTTTGTGATATGAGAACGAGTGTAGTATGGATCTACGACTTAAATATTATATTTTTCTTCAGTAAAATAACATGACAGTATTTGTCACATTTCTCAAATCAGAAAAGTGCCAAATTTGAGAGAGGGGGTGGATGTCACAGTCCATATTACACCCGATGACGTAATCAAATATATCGTACAACTACTTGCCCAATATGTGCTTGGGTTGCGCACTGCATGGTGCATTCATGGTGCGCATTATTTGAATAGATACAGAACGGAAGACGTCACGGTTGTGATATCAGTTAGAGATTAGGATATCGTTTGGGAACGGTGGGTCTGTAGAGCCTTTTGTTAGTTACGGGTTTAGTTTGGATAGATATAGAGCAGTTAGTAGATTTAGCAGGTTGTAGGATTAGCTGGTAATAGGGATGTTATTCGTATTTTATGTTATTTATGTTCAATGATATTAAACATTAGTTTTTGTGTTATAACAACGGTGTCGTTATTTGTTTCATATGACAACCATTTCGGGGCGGTTGGGTGGTAGTTGTTGTTTTACTTACTGTCACAGGACACAGGTCTATGACACACACCGTGTATTGCGTGAAAAGAGAGGTTGACCCTTTTCCCGAATGAAAGTGGAACATTTTTGACCGTTCTAGAAATCCGTATGAAAATTGGGTCACGAAGTCTGCCAATTTACATATTCGACGTAACCCTGTTTTGTTCATTTCTAAGGTGGAGAGATGCCAGGCAATTTCGTCACACTAAACAAAAGGTTTGTTACTGAGCACTTCAGTTCCACTAAATAACTATAACAAATGGGCGGTATCTTATGTGTGTAGTGTGGTTGTTAATGACAATATATTAATACAGGTGAGTAAATACATGTGTCGCGTCGTGCATGTTCGAGCCCTATCAAGACAATTCACCCGAACAAGTCAAGAAGCCTGATACGGGGGAAAATGGCACGTTGCAAGAACACCAAAAGACACGCGGTATCCAAGATGTGCAGTGTGGGAGCCGACAAGACCACCAAGAAGCCTACAAATCCAGATTGATGAGTTAAAGAAACAAGTCAAGCTACTCCAAACACCGGCACCGACCAACGACAATGAAAAGCTGCTTGCGGAAATAAAGGAGATTCAGCAAAACATCAATCAAGAGGTGGAGAACATGATCGAGACGACAAAAAATAACGAAGAGATTCTGCGAGACATCAAGGCGGAGGGACAAATGCAAAAATAACTGAAAGGGAATTATCCCAAAACAAACCAGATGAAGCGAAGGAAAAGAACACACAAAAGCCGCAAGAGGAAGCACCCCCCAAAAAAAAAACTCGAAAAACTGATGAAGACAATACACTCAAATGGAGGCAAAAGGACGCAAGCTGGAACCAAACCACAAACTAATCAAGAACCGCATGCTAAGGCCAGCAGTCCAACCACGAGGTCCAAGAAACTCGAGGTGAAATCAGTATCCTGCCAGGTAGATTATTTTAGTATAGAGGAGCTCTCCGACACACCTGAAGACAACTGGAGCGAGGAAGAAAAAGAACACGCCTCCCTCACTGCTTTCTGCGAAGATAAGACAAGGCAAGCTGGACTACGATGCAAGGAGTTGGGAAGCAAAAAGTCCTCTTAAGGACTGCAACCAGTCAAGCCAGACGAACCAGGAACCTTACTAACAAAAGAAACCTCCAGAGGAGACGGGAACAAAGGACAGCCGCCGACCAATATCCCAGCTGACGTCACAGACACAAACGCTTACATAACCAGTCCGATATAGGAATTACTCGTAAGAGCGCACAAGACAAGAAACAGGTTAAAAATACCCACCAAAACCACGGATCTTAACACACACACAAAAGCTGAGGAGGCATGTTAGACGAGACCGAAGTTAGAAATTCTTTTTGTCGAAAATTGGAATTGGAATTGGACATGTGTGCCTAACTCCTCCCGCATATAAGACCTGAAGTCTTCAGAACAGCGCACGAACTGCAAAAACACAACGAGGGGTCTGAATGCATGATTATAAGAATCACACATTATCTAAATATTGCAGTAATTTCTACTGTTTGTCTTGTCGGCTCTGTGGCGGAGTTACGGACTCAATTCATAATCCCACATACCGCGTTCGAAACACAGCTGTGGGAATTTCGCGGCAGACTGCCTGTCGTTGGTTTTAATACAATGGTATGAGACCGACCATTCAGAAAGTAATGGCAAACTACTGAACGTAAACTTGCTATAAAATCATAATTATACAAAACATGCATAGGTTGATTGCGAAATCCTGTAAAATATATGCATCTCTCTCTCTCTCTCTCTCTCTCTCTCTCTCTCTCTCTCTCTCTCTCTCTCTCTCTCTCTCTCTCTCTCTCTCTCTCTCTCTCTCTCTCTCTCTCTCTCTCTCTCCCTCCCTATCTCTCTCTTAACAACTTACCTCTATTGTAAACGACGTATCTATTGACAAGTCTGGGTGTTGTCAACAACAAATTCCAAGATGGGCGCACCTGGGGTAATGTGTGTGCACAGCTCTGGTGTTCAAGTCTTCCACTCAAATTTCCATCCACAGCGTTTTCAGATTTGGTGTAAACCAGATTATAACTGCCATCCCTAAATGTGGTGGATTGCCATGCATTTTCTTTTAAAGCCACGTTACGACCTAAATAGAAGCATAATTACTGTTGGAAAAGCCGGTACAGACAACGGCATTTATTTGGTCTTTTTTAGTGCTTTTTCAGTGTTAATTCGTATTCTAATTATTCTTGAACCTTGGATTTTTGATACATTATGCTGTGTATATGCAAGCAGCATGTGTTACATTTGGCCTTACTTAGTAGCAGAGTGGAAAAACTGACTTTCCTTGAATATCAAGAAAACAGAAACAATGGCTGTATCAACGATAAATATGACACCAAAATGTAAGATAACAACAGAAGGTAAATGCTTAACCAAGTTGATACATTTGAATACGTAATTGTAATTATAACATTAGATGGAAGTTGTATAACAGAGAGAGAAAGCGCAGAATAGGTCAATCAAAAGCTGCATATCAGACAGTGAAAAGTATCTAATGCAATAAGTCACTAACATTTAATTTCAGAAAGAGCGTACTAAAATATTATATAGAACATGTGTTGCTATATGGCAGTGAAAAGTGAACGAACAAATTAGGAAGAGCTAGGAAGCAAACGAAATGTGGTTTCTGAGACGAATGTTGCGATTACCTTGGGCTGCCAGAGTAACTAACAACGACTGTCTGGAAGAGGCTAAAGACACTAGAACATTATATACAACAATAAGATAGAGACAAACAGCATACTTTGGCAATGTGATGAGAAGAAAGGCATTGGAAAATATCGTGGCGATTGGAAAGATCAGTGAGATAAAAGGCAGAAGCGGACCGAGAGAAATAATGCTGGATGGGCTGTGACGGTGGTATGGAGGAATATCGTCAGCAGAGTCTATAAGAACACCAGAGACCGAGATCTGTGGAGAGACATTCACGTCTACGTCAGCTGGCAGGGCACATGTTGATTATGTTACATTATATAATTTAGAAACACTATATAATCATTCACATTTCTTCCCATTATCTTTCTTTCTTTCACCATCAGTCTCCTATATCTTTCTCTTCTTAACATACATATACACGTGTGTGTATATCTCTAGGTATGCTTATTTGTATATGCGTCGGTACCGTGTACATTAGCAGCTGTATCTTAGTCAAAAAGTTGCATATTCTTTACAGGACGTTTGAGTCAACCCCCGCATTTTTTTGCTGTTTGTGATTTCTTAGTAAGTTTACGTTCAGTTGTTTGCCATTTATTTCTGAACGACCGGAACTGATATCAGTAAAGGAAAACCAACTCAAGGCGTCTGCTTCCGCAGCTGTGTTTCGATCGTGGTATGCGGGATTATAAAAAGCGTCCGTAACCCTTTCGCCACAGAGCAGGCTACAGAGTTTTTGTAATATATGTAAATATAAACGTTTACACATAATCAGAGTTGCTTGCGCTCATTTAATTAATGAACAGCAAACATGGTGGTCAGAATAACAACATGTATGCAACTGGTATTGTCTTCATTGTAAATATATACGTATTGAAATACACAAGGGCGATGCGGTGTCATAATAGTTAGTGCTCTTGCCTGCTACAATAGTGGACGTAGAAAATCGGACGTGCGATAATGTTTTTCGAACCTTCGCGGTTCGGGATGGGGACAATCTTTGGAATACAATATGTGAATATCTAACACTTCACCATGAAACGCGAATATCTACTATGGGGCTTCATTGACCGTGTTGTGCAGGTGTACACACGTATATACCTACATAACTACACATACACACAAACAGAGACATGCAGACAGACAGAAAAACCGAGGGTTGAACGGTGGTACGATAGACACAGAAAGATACATACATGACAAAGAAAAACATGCACGGACTAGCTCACACCCACACAGCAACAAACGCACGTGCCTACCACCATAAATCCATACATACATTCATATACAAATATATTCATAACTATTACTTGCGCGCTTGCTTGCGAGAGTGCATGCGTGCGTAAGTAGGTACGTAACAACGTACGAACGCACATGTATACATGCATGCATACATACATACATACATACATACATACATACATACATACATACATACATACATACATACATACATACATACATACATACATACATACATACATACATACATACATACATACATACATACATACATACATACATACATACATACATACATACATACATACATACATACATACATACATACATACATACATACATACATACCTACATACATACATACATTCCTACATACATACATACCTACATACATACATACATACATACATACCTACATACATACATACATACATACATACATACATACATACATACATACATACATTCCTACATACATACATTCCTACAGACAGACAGACAGACAGACAGACAGACAGACAAACAGACAGACAGACAGACAGACAGGCAGGCAGGCAGGCAGGCAGCCAGGCAGACAGACAGACAGACAGACAGACAGACAGACAGGCAGGCAGGCAGGCAGGCAGGCAGACAGACAGACAGGCAGGCAGGCAGACAGGCAGGCAGGCAGGCAGGCAGGCAGGCAGACAGACAGACAGGCAGGCAGGCAGGCAGGCAGACAGACAGACAGACACACACACACACACACACACACACATACACACATACACACATACATACATACACAGTCACAATGCAGTTTTACCTCCACTGATGTAAATGGAGCACATCAAATTCACTCTGCTGCCCGCAAGCTCTATCTTGTCCATGAACACACTAGTTGGACAATATATGTCGATCGTGTGGTCATCGACAGCCACTCGGGTAAGATCAGCACAGGTTGTGTCAGTTCCGTTGTTGTGAATGCTCACGTTGATTAGGTGACCCACACCTGGTGATGAGGAATAAACAAACTGTCTAGTGTATTTTCTGTATACTGGTGAAGGATCTAGTATGTAATTATATTTAAGTATATTACTGATGGTTATGTTAAACTATATGTATGTAATGCTGATCATTGTGTGATGTAACCATCTTTGTGTATACTTGATATTTGAGGATATGACTGGGCTACCGTATGACAGTAGAGGGTGCTACCTGCGTTCTATTATTTGATCATAATTGAGGACAACACATACGGAATGACCAGGGTTAGTCTCAGGTTGGCAATATTTGCTCCACAGGTTTGACGTTTTAATTGACATCAGATGCCACCCCAATGTCTGGGAAAGATAGTGGGAAGAGGGAAGTTATTATTATTATTATTATTATTATTATTATTATTATTATTATTATTATTATTATTATTATCAGCATTATCATCACCATCATCATCATCATCATCATCATCATCATCATCATCATCATAATTATTATATGCTATTGTTAAAGGCGATAGAAAACCGTAACTGCACAGTTCGCAGCGTCAGAACTAGCAAGGCGGCCTTAAATCCTCAGGCTCAAGACCCCCTCCCTTTCCCTACACTGCAAGATACTATAGGCAGTAGATGACTGTTTGACAGTCTACGGAGAGCCATCTTGACTTTCCAAGATATTTCTTAGTATCTATTTTAGGTTGGGTTAACCTGGCAGTCCAATGAAATTTAACAATCCGTCTTGAGGAGAATAAGAACCTATGCTTTTAGTCGCTATGCTACCGCGGCCCTTCCTCTACAATAACTCGTGTTTAGTGTAATCAAATAACTGTATGTGGTTTGTATTTTCTTCAGAATGAAAACAGAAGAACCGACTAACTGTAAAGTACAGTGTTATTTTCGTTACGTGGCTACATAACAATAACATGTGCATAATTTACACTCGTACATCCCACATATGTAGGTATTAAAGAATGCAATGATAATTTTAGTTTCTAATTTACTTTTTAACTGAAATATTGTGTGCTTTTGCAAATAATGAGTAAATACTTGTAGTCATTTATGAGAGTATTTACACAGGATGTATATGTGGCATGTAATGCAAATATAAATAACAAATCAATGAAGTAATTTATAAAGTACATGTAGCTGGGCAATGTGTTCACAGTGATAGAAAGACACGACAGAGAAATAGAAACGAGAATACAGAAAGCAAAGACCACCAACTATCAAATAGCGCCTATTCTAGAACTTCCTACTACCAACATGCATACACACATGACGCTGACAGATGCTTTATCCGTTCCAACGCTGATATCATCGTCATGTGCCATGCCGATAAGCGTTGGCGGTCATGTTTCCCAATCTCACACAATCACCAGAGTCGTGGAGCATAATGTGTTCTTATCTCCACCGTGCCACGTGGCCAAGCCATCCAGGTATTTACTTCTCTACTTTCCATTTCTTTTCTCTAATCAATCTTGCCAGTTATGACAAAGTGGAAGAATTATACTCGAGGTTCGCTCTCGTTTGAGCTCATCAGTAGTGCATATTCTTGACCGGACCCGGAAACAAACCCCGAATCACTGGCGTGTGAAGCAGGTGTGTAACCACTAGACCACGCGGCACACGCTGGACACGGCCAAATTATCACAACAGAATATTACAACGTCACCCATCGTAGGCTGTAGCTCAAGATTTGCCCGATCTCCGCGACTGACGTCCGTCAATCGATGTGGACCCGAACTCTCAGGTCTTCTCACTGGCAAGGCACACCAGGCCGCCTAAAGTCCAGCAAGCAATAATCAAATTGATTTATTAGGTTGTTTCGGGATTTGAGATTTAAATATTGAGCACAACCCTCTACTGGCAACGTTGATCGCATTCTGGTATGAACCAAAGGCCTATCCACGTCAATGTGGAAGCACTAGACTCGAGTTTCGCTCTCGTTTGAGCTCATCAGTAATGCATATTATTGACCGGACCCGGAAACAAACCTGGGATTACTGGCATGCTAAGCGGGTGTTTAACCACTAGACCACGCGGCACACGCTAGACACGGCCAAATTATCACAAGTGTGCCTTGTAGTGAGAAGACCTGATCGTTCGGGTCCACATCGATTGACGGACGTCAGTCGCGGCGATCGGGAAAATCTTGAGCTACAGCCTACGATGGATGACGTTGTAATATTCTGTTGTGATAATGTTGTGCTCAATATTTAAATCTCAAATCCCGAAACAACCAAATAAATCAGTTATGACAAAGTTCTCAAATGTATATCTTCTCATAACGTGTCCAAAATGATGACTGTCTACGCCTAATTTCTCTAATAAGTTTACGGTTTCCGTGTGTTTCTTATAGGAATTGATCAATGGTTTTTCTACCTGTCCATGGTATTCTTTACATTTTCAGCAGAAACCACATTTCCACAGCCATTCGATGACTTTTAGCTTGTCTGCTCATTGTCCACGGTTCACATCCATAGTATTAGAAACGTTCGTTTGAAATCCGTTCGTGCCACACCGCGCGTAATTGCGTACGTTGAATATGTGGAACATGATCATGTCATAGTCATGTGATAAGTACTGACCAATGAAGAAAAGTGCACGTCCTTATATTATAGTCCCATGATGCATAGGTTCTGTTTCTGACCGTTGAGAAAATGGCCGGGTTGATCCAAAATCCGTCCAAAGAAGCTCAAAGAGCGGTGATTCAGTTTCTTTCATTTGAAGGATGTCGACCAGTGGACATTCATCGAAGAATGCATGCAGCGTACGGTAACACATGTGTGTCAAAGACAACAGTGTCAGACTGGGCACGAATGTTTCGGAAAGGACGTCAGTTCATGACAGATCTTCGACGGCCGGGTCAAGCGCATATTGTTGCGACAGAAAACAACCATCGCCAGAATTGATGCAGCAGTACAGATGAACCGTTGTCGAAGCATACGTTCGCTAGCTAAATAATTTGATGTGTCAATTGGGACAATTCAAAAGGTCGTTCGTAATAAACTGCAAAATAAGAAGGTGTGTTCACAGTGAGTACCACGGATGTTAACCGACCACCAAAAAGAGGAACGCATGGGATGGTGTTTGAATCACTTGCTGCGTTACAGAGTGGAGGGTGATATATTTCTCTTCCACATAGTGGCAGGCGATGAATCATGGTGTCACCACTTTGAGCCGAGCAGCAAAAGAGAGAGCATGCAATGGAAGCATGCTGGATCACCAAACGCCAAAAAGTTACAGGTTTCCGCTGCTAAGGTTATGCTGAGCGCATTGTTTGATCTTGAAGGGCTATTGTTGGCCGACTTAAAAGAATCTAGTGTCAACATCAAGTCTACCCACTACTTGGAAACACTAGATAAGCTGCAAAAAGCCATAAACGACCCGGCATGCTTTCTCGTTGTGTGATATTGTTGCACTATAATGCTCGTCCGCATGTTGCAAGGACTGTGCAGGAAGCATTAGCTTGGAAGAAGTGGAAATTCTGCAACATCCAATCTATAATTCTGATTTGTCACTATGTGATTGTCATTTGTTCGGACCTATAAAAAAAACTCTCAAGGGGCAACGATTTCACCCAGATGCAGATGTAATGAACGCGGTAAACACTTGGTTCAGTGAGCAACGACAATCCTTTTTTGCGGACGGCATTCGCCGCCTACCTAAGAAATGGGATGCTTGCCTGAATGCCCACGGCGACTTCTTCTGACCAAGCCATGGTGCATAATTCATTCAAAATGAATGCTTTGATTAATTCTACCACATTGGTTAATGTTTCCTTCATGCTTTTGTAATGAAGCCATTGCAACGGGTTTCAAATGAACGACCCTTACAAGTTCAGGTTCTATGTAGCACTTCAACACTCTTTTCCTCGTTGCAATTTACATTATTTTATTGGTCAATATTTTATCTGTCAGGTCTTAGCCAGATATGACTGAGCTGCCGTGTGACAGTAGACGGTACTACCTGCTTTCTGTTACCGCCGAATGTTGGGCGGCGCTTACCAAACCTGACACCCCACATTTGTGTTAACAGTTTCGGGTGGAGGAGTGGAATTGAGAGGGTACAAGCCTTATCCTAATAAATAAATGTTTTGCATATCCTTTACAGGACATCGCTGTCAACATCAGCATCTTTCATCTGTATGTTGATTTCTTGGCAAGATTACGCTCAGTAGTTTGCCATTGTTTCTGTGCGGCCAGCCCATTATCCCGCAAGTCACGAGCGCGGGTCGAACCGCTTCCAGTTCTCGCCTTGCTGCGAGACCCTGCGTGGATAAACGGGATTACG
Organism: Cepaea hortensis; assembly: GCA_963921405.1. NCBI lineage: Eukaryota > Metazoa > Mollusca > Gastropoda > Stylommatophora > Helicidae > Cepaea > Cepaea hortensis. The sequence continues at coordinate 77,890,160 of OY992885.1, read as the reverse complement.
GAGAAAGTGGTGTAACCCCCTTCCCCCCCCCCCCCCCCCCCAGCCAGAGAGACCGGCAGCCTTATCCTGGTGCAAGGAAATGAAACCTAAAGACAAAGTGTCATGGCACATGGAATTCACCACTGGGAATGATTGAATTTCCAGCTGGCAGAAATTAAAGATTAATATCCCTGCGTTTGGCAACCACATGTGGTTTTGCCATCATTATCACTACATACGCACCGACACTCACTTCCTCTGATGCTGTGAAGGATGTGTTCTATGGGGAGTTAAACTCAGTGATCAAGGCAGTTCCAAAATATGACATGTATATACTCGGTGATATTAATGCTCGTGTGGACTAAGACTCGAGTTCATGGCCAGTGAGTGGCACCTTGCAGTCTTGACAGAATAAGGTATGTGAGTTGGAATGTGGCCAAAATTCCACCACAATGCCTGGGCAGAGCTTCAGAGAAACATGTGGTGCCCAAACGACATGTTCCCTCTCTCGGCCTTGCTTTGTGTTTTCCAGAGGAATGGGTAACCAATACGTCTGGCACAAGATAGGCTGCAGACGATGGCGGCTCAGCATCAAACCTCCGAGACCTCACCTCCACGAGCAGGTGGCGAGTGATGGCCAGACCCTGGAACCCAAGAGACCCGACTTAGAGGCGTTCAGCCAAGGCCCAGAGGTGAGGGCCTCGTACGCGCCTGGACCATAGGACGCGTACATCTGTCAATCACAAGTGTCCAGACTGTCGGATAAATAGTTGATGGCTCAACTCCAAAGAGATCAAGGATCCAGAGTTCCTCCTTCTCAATGTGATCCTGCCCGTTAAAATTAATTTAGCTGTTACTGGCTCAATGATTTTAGACCATTAAATAGAGTTTTGAAGAACCAACGAATACCTAAAGGAAATAATGCAATTTTTACTGAGTATCCCAAATGTCCTTAGGGATGGTTCCTTGCCTCTCCTCTACCAACTAAATAATTAATCTATGGTAATTACTTACAATAATTTTACTATGACAAGAGAACTCTCAAAAGAGAAAATAACCCGTAATTTTCATCATTTATTATATCTACTAGCTCACCCGGCCCGGCTTCGCCCAGGCCTTGGCGGGGATCTATCTATCTATCTATCTATCTATCTATCTATCTATCTATCTATCTATCTATCTATCTATCTATCTATCTATCTATCTATCTATCTATCTATCTATCTATCTATCTATCTATCTATCTATCTATCTATCTATCTATCTATCTATCTATCTATCTATCTATCTATCTATCTATCTAGATAGATAGATAGATAGATAGATAGATAGATTGTGTTCGTTCTAAGAGTGGATTTACATACTACTCAACACTTCAAGTTTATGTGACCGTTTATTTAGTGAAATGAGGGATTCTTTGTGATATGTGATGATAAGAGCAGCCATTTTTGAATGTTACCAATTATCGATCCACGTCAACGTGAGAATTAGCCATGCGGGGCTAACAAGTGATAATCACAACGCACGCCCTACAGAAGGGCCGGCGCTTTTATTTACTCCATTATTGTGCTGAATTTACACACTCTCAACTGTCAAGTATATGTGACTGTTTATTTAGTTAAATGAAGATTTCATTGTGACACGTGAGGGTAAGAGCATCCATTTTTGAATTTTTACCAATTATCGATTCACGACAACGTGAGACTTAACTATGTGTGACTAGCAAGAAATAAGCGCCACGCACGATCTACAGAAAGGCCTGCAGTTTTATTTACTCCTTGCCTTGTCGAGCTGCCTATATTGCCAACATGTCCTCCAACTTACGATCATCAACTGTGTCAAAGCGATGTGAAAATGTAAACAAAAACAAGACGGGACAAAAGTTAGTTAGCACGCCAGCTCAGCGACTGAATCGATCATCTTCATCGCCAACATCCATCACGTTGTCTAGTGAACAATCAGACACTGATGTCCAGCTGGACAAACAACACAATTCACCAGCTCAATCTTATCAAACTAACACATCACCTTCAAAGACGCTTTCTTCGGCCGAAACACAGAGCCACAATGATTGTTGTCGTGATCTAATTCAGGCTTTGGAGACGAGGTTAAAAGATTTTATTACCAACAGCACCACTAACATTATTGCGGAGTTTAAAAAAGAAAACGTTCTTCTTCGAGAGGAAATCCGAATTCTTAAAGAAGAGAAGGAGACTTTTAAAACATCCATACATGCCTTGAAACTAAATCGTGCACAGTCATTTCATAATAGTGCACAAACAGAAAGTATCCATGGTGTTGTAGATGCGTGTGTTACCAGTGAATGTTCATCGCATAATGACATACAGATAGTTTCTACAAGCAACAAAACCATTACTAAACCTGTAAAACGCACATCATCTATCTACCCCATCGATGTGCATGTCAGCAACAGATTCCAGGCCTTAAGTGTAGACTCTCCAGCAGCAGACTTGGAATCACAGAGCTCAGTCGTTACCACTACTGGATATCAACAACGAACGCAAGCAAGATATAATAAACAAAAACACAAGACGACAGCGACCAGTGGCAACAACAGTCCAAGCGGACACGCCAGCAGCGTGAAATAACCATAGATCATAGTGCAACACATGTCGTCATTGGAGACTCCCTGCTGAAGGGAATCTATAGTGATCGCATGTCATCTTCTGACAGCGAATCAACTTCAATCTACCCTGTACCAGGCGCTGACATTGACAGGCTGACCGCTACACTGCGACGATTCCATGTGAACGACCGAATTAGGAGAGCAACAGTCCATATTGGTCTTAATGACATAATGGATAATAAAATCATCAGCACCTCATAACTAGCTACATTGGAGGTGCTGTTGCGCAATAGATTTCCGAAATCATCTTTGTTTATTTCATCCATCATTCCACCATGTTACGGGTTCCAGCGTCGTACTGCCGATGCTGCTAATCTAACGTTATATAAATTCTGTAAAAATAATAACATTAATTTCATAAATAACACCCCTTACTTTACGTCACCGTCCGGAGCTCCAAAGAAAAAACTATACAGGGATCAAATACATTGTTCCAAGCTAGGAAGTAGCTTCCTAGCGAAGAACATAAAATATCCCGAACGTGCACAACAACCAGCACCAGTTACAGGAGTAAACCGAACTTCACCTCCGGCAACAGCCATCTCACTGTGTTCAGAAAATACTCCTTCTCTTCCCACACCACCCTTGCCTGTTCCCCAGGAACACAATGTTGTGAATAGCAACCCAAGCTCCAATCCAAATGTTGCTAAATATGATACTTTGTTTCCTACCTTGCCCGTAAAACAGTCTCCCTCTATGATGTCAAAGGGGACACCGTTAAACAATGGTGCTGTACCGTCGATGCCTGCTTCCAATGTAGGCAATTCCATTGACACTCATAGCAATCCCTCGCTGGACGGGAATCTACAACCCTATGAGTGGAACCGTCAACTTCAGCAGCTAATGCGATACAATCCCGCAGCCCTGCACCAAGCATTCATGATATCACTCCAGCAAAGACATTTTCCTGTCCCCTCTAACAGCCTTAACTATTTCTAAATAAAGTTTCAAAATCCCTGCAATTTGTATACCACAAGCGACATCTTCCTTTTAGTTTGTAATGTTCGCTAATCGCGATCAGTGGCTCAACAAAAATGGTCTATATATAGGCCATCTCAACATCTTTCATCTGCTCAACAAATTACCTGAGCTCTCGGTAATACTGTCCAAACAGTTCCATGTGTTTGGAATCACAGAAAGTCGTCTTAACGACAAAATAACCGACTCCGAAATCTCACTTAAGGGGTTTAAAGTAATTCGGAAAGATGCAAATCAAAAATTAGAGACAGGTATTGCTGTATACATTTCCAATTCTCTCAACTGGTCCCGTAGAAGTGATCTCGAGACAGTAGAGATAGAATGTGTTTGGTTAGAGGTGAAGCCAGCCAGCCAACAACCGTTTCTCATTGGATACCTATATAGGAATCCTTGTGCCGGGTACAGTTGGTATGACTGCTTCACTACAATGATGGATAGAGTGTTTACAGCAGGTAGAGAAGTTATGATACTAGGTGACTTCAACATAGATATTAGTAAATCCAACCAGACATGGGACGATATCATTCTTTCTTACAATTTCAAACAACTAATAAACCGTCCCACTAGGGTTACTGGCACATCCTCAACTATAATTGATCATATATATGTTACTTGTCCAGATAATATTATTGAATGTTCTGTTCCTGTTTGTACAGTTAGTGACCACTACCCGGTATGTTGTACATGGTCAAGAATTGGGTTCAAACCTCTTAAACATAAACATGTAAGTATCAAATTTAGGAATTTTAAAGCATTCAACCAAGATTTATTTTTGCAAGACTTAAGAAAAGCAGCCCTTGATCACGTTTACCAACTTCCTGACCCGGACGATGCATTAGCTTTCTGGACGAAGACAGTCTACAATGTGTTCGATAAACACGTGCCAATCAAAGAAGTTCGAGTCAAAAATCAATATATATCCCCATGGGTCACTAGAGAAGTGCTGGAAATCATGAGAGAGCGAGATACAGCACACAAAAATAAAGACTTCATCAATTACCGCAGACTAAGGAATAAAGTTAAATATGAAATTCGTAGGATAAAAAAAGATCATTTTAAAAATTTGATTGTAGATAATTCAAACAGTACAAATATATGGAAGGCTATTAACTTGCTAACCAATAAGAAACGCCCTACAGAATCAGCAATACCAAATTCTATAACATGCGATGAATTCAGTTGGTTCTTTCAATCAGAAATAGAGAATCTAAAGTCTTCAATACCAGACTCATCGTGTAATTTAAGTTCACTGGCATCATTCTGTGAGGAGAAGTGCACCAGAAATATTCCTGCTGAGATTCCTTTAATGTCTGTTGCAAACGTTTATAAATATCTCTTGAACCTCAAATCAACAAACTCACACGACCTAGATGGTATCAGTAATAGAATTCTTCGTTGTGCTGCACCGGTCATTAGTGAGTCCTTAACGTTCATGTATAACCAGTGCCTGGCCAAAAACTACTTTCCATCTGCATTTAAAATTGCTAAAGTGTTTCCGCTAATTAAAAATGGCTCAATCGATAATAGCGTTTTGGGTAATTATAGACCTATTTCCTTACTATCGTCGCTATCAAAACCACTAGAAAAACACATTCATAAAATAACGTTACACCATTTAATTAACAATGATCTAATAATTAACAGTCAATCTGGGTTTCGACCTAAATATTCTTGCCATAGTGCTCTAACAAAAATGACCGATAACTGGCACTTAAACATCAACAACGGTAGAATTTGTGGAGCGGTGTTTGTAGACTTTAAAAAAGCTTTTGATATGGTAGATCACGATATTTTAATTCGAAAACTAAAGCAAATGAAGACAAGCACCAACATGGTGAACATAATTACGTCATTTCTATCCGACAGGCAACAAGTCGTGTCCTTCAACAACTGTCTATCAAGACCCACACAGCTTAATATTGGTGTGCCTCAGGACTCAATACAAGGTCCGCTGCTTTTTGCAGTTTATATTAATGATCTTCCTTTATATATCATTACAACTTGCGATCTATTTGCAGACGACTGTACTATATATATACTAGTCAAGAAAACCGTAGTGAATTAGAGAATTCTTTACAAAAGGAACTTGATAATCTTACTAGATGGAGCAATGAAAACCGCATGCAAATTAACATCGACAAAACCAATTCCATGCTAATAACGACCAGACAAAAACTACAGACACTAGCCATAACTGGATCAGCGCTCGAACTCCGCATGGGCACGTTACCTATAGTTAATGTGACTGAACATAAAACACTAGGGCTTTTAATAGACAGCCATTTGAACTGGAGCTCTCATGTTCACGCTCTTACCAAGAAAATAGCACAAAAAGTTTACCAACTTGCTAAAATTCAGCACTTCCTGGACGAAAGCACACGAAAAATATTCAATACATGCTATATCCAATCACATCTCGATTACTGTTCCACAGTTTGGGATGGTTGCCCTAAATCTAATTTAAAACGACTATGATCTCTACAAAACCGCGCTATTCGTCTGGTTTCTGGCATAACGCACGTTGAAAGTAATAATTTGTACAGTCATCTAAGACTTCTACCACTACAAAAGCGCTTCCTTTTCAACAAAGCCAAATTAGTGAACAAAATTATATCTCAAAATACCCCAGAGTATCTTCTGCCGCTGATTCAATCTAATGCAATGAACAGCAAGCGCCTAAATTTGTTACATGTCTCAAAGCCTAGATTGGACCTATACAAAACATGTTTCGCCTATTCTGGTGCTCACTTATGGAATGATCTGCCTCCAGATCTGAAAACTCCAATGAGTCCCTACACATTTAACCGAAAACTCTTTCAATACTTAACCCATACCGACTATATGCCACCATAATTCATTTACTGGTATAATTGTTCAGTATAATTGTTCATTATAATTGTTTAACTATAATTGTTCACTATATATGTGTGTGCGTGTGGGAGCGAGAGAGAGAGAGAGAGAGAGAGAGAGAGAGAGAGCGAGAGAGAGAGAAAGAGAGAAAAAGAGAGAGAGAGAGAGAAAGTGGGTGTCAGAGAGAGGGAGAGAGTGAATGCGTGTGTGCGCACGTGCATGCGTGTGTGTGGAGAGAGTGATCGAGCGAGAAATGGTGGGGGAATGTGTCAGTGCATGCATTCGTACGTGTATGTGTGAGAGTGAGTGAGGGAGTGTGTGCGTGCGTGCATGCGTTCATGTGCATGCGTTCATGTGTATGTGTGAGAGAGTGTGATTGAGAGAGTGAGTGTGTGTGTGTGAAGGATTGTGTGTTAGATAGTGAGACAGTGGGAGAGTTGATGTGTTAGTGTGTGTGTGTGTGTGTGAGCGCGTGCATGCGTGTGAGTGTGTGTATATGAAAGAATACAGAGAGAGAGAGAGAGAGAGAGAGAGAGAGAGCTGAGCAGATGCATGTCATGTAACACGCATGTTATGTAACACGCGAATCCATATGTTTGTGTATTCTCATCTGTCATATTATCAGTTAAATACCATTTGATTTTATCATCCATAATATAAACTCATGTTCATTACTGTAGTTTGAGTGAGAGAGTCAGTGAGTGTGAATGAGAGACAGAACGAATGAGAGTGAATGAGTGAGCGGCAGAGTGAATGAGTGAGCGGGAAAGTGAATGAGTGAGCGGGAGAGTGAATGAGTGAGCGGGAGAGTGAATGAGTGAGCGGAAGAGTGAATGAGTGAGCGGGAGAGTGAATGAGTGAGCGGGAGAGTGAATGAGTGAGTGGAAGAGTGAATGTGTGAGAGTGAATGTGTGTGTGTGTGTGTGTGTGTGTGTGTGTGAGAGAGAGAGAGAGAGAGAGAGAGAGAGAGAGAGAGAGCATCACTATTTTTACGTCACATACATTTTATGTACACATTTTTCTCCATGTTTAACATTTTTATGAGACTGCTCATGACAAGTGTCAGTGTATGTGTGTGAGTAAAGTGTGGGAGTTTGTTCATACTAGTTTCAATACTAACGTGAGACATTTTGTATGTGTCTAGATGTGAGGAAGTGTGAGTGTATGTGGAGGATGTGTGTGAGTGTGGGGATATGTGTGGGTGGGGTGTGTGTGGGTGGGGGTATGCGTTTGGATGGGTTGGGGTGTGTGGGTTTTGGTGGGTAGTGGTATTTGTGGGTATTGGTGGGATGTGTGGATGGATTTGTGGGGGTGAAAGTAGGGGTGTTGGAATGGGTGTGGGGGATGTGTGTATGGGTGGAGGATATGTGTATGGGACGGATGCGGGGGATGTGTGTTTATGTGGGTGGAGATGTGTGGATGGTTTGAGGAAGTATGTGTGGGAGGCGGGGTTGTGTGGGTAGGGGATTGTGTTGGGTGGATTGGGGATGCAAGGGCGGGTGTGGAGAAGTGTATTGTGTGTGGGTTTGAGATATGTGTGCAGTGTGTTGGTGGGGGATGTGTGAATGATGTGTGGGTGGAGGGTATGTTTGTGGTGATATGGGTGGAGGATAGTGTGTGGTGTGGGGGATGTGTGTTATGGGTGCGGGGAATGTGCGTATGGGTGGGGTATATGTGTGGGTGAGTAGGGGATAGGGGTGGTTGGGGGAAGTATGTGGGGGTGAGTGGATGGGAGATGTGTGTGTGTGTGGATGGAGAACGTGTGAGTGGCTTAGGGATGTGAAGGTGGGTGAGGGAGTTGTATGTGTCGGGGTGGGATGTATGAGTGGGTGGAGGATGTGTGTGGGTAGGGGTATTGTAATCGAGAGATGTTTGGTTGGGGGTGGGTGGGGGTGTATGGGTGCGTAGTGGAGGATGTATGCGTGAGTGAGTGTGTGTTGGTGGACGAGTAGGGAATGCGTGTGTGGGTGGGGAGAGGTGTGTGGTGTGTTGGTTGGGGATATTGTGTGGGTGAGGTATGTGTGTGTGGATAGGGGATTTTTGTGGTGTGTGAGTGGGGGTATGTGGGGTGGGTGGATAAGGGTATCTGTGTGGGTGTGGATGGGAATATTGTGTGGTATCTGGGTGGGGGACATGTGTGTGGTGTGTAAGTGGGGATGTGTTGGTGATTGATATGTGTGTGTGGTGCATGGGTTGGGAATAGTGCTTTGTAGGGGGTGTATGTGATGTGCGGGTGGGGGATTGTGTGGTGGGGGATTAGGTTAAGGCATGTGTGGGTGGGTGGAAGTTGTATGTGTGGGTGGTGGGGTGTATGTGAGTGGATTGGGGATGTATGGGTGGTTAGGGAGATGTGTGTGTGTGTAGGGGGGGGGGCAGGGACAAGTCACTTGGTGGGGATGTGTGTGTATGGTTTGGGGATGTGTGAGTGGATGTGCGATGTGTGGGTTGGTGGGTGATTGTGTGCATGGGTGGGGAATATGTTGTCGATGGAGATGTGGCTGGGGGATGGGTGGTTTGAGGTGTGGGTGGGGAGAGGATATGTGGGTTAGGATATGTATGTGGATGGGCGTGGGATGTGTGGGTTTGTGGGGGAAATGTTTGTGGGTGGCGAGTGTGTTTTGATTGGGGGATCAGGTGAGGGCAGTGTGTGTGGGTGGGGGATGTGCGGGATTGGGATGGGTCGGTTGGTGGGGTATGTATGTGTCCCTTGGTGCGCGTGTGTGTGGGTAGGTGGGGGTGTTGTGTGAGTGGGGTGATGTATGGATAGGTGGGAAATAGGCTTCATAACATGGTAATTAGCCCTGTTTATGTTTACAACATTCATTTCACAATGTTTATTTTTCTTCCTATGTAAATGTATAATGCTCTTGATGAACGAAAGACGAGTGATTGGAAGGGCCGAATGTAAGACGGGCCTGCGCGCCCAATTTGTGACCCTAATAAAGTTGATTTGATTTGATTTTGATTCTATCTATCTATCTATCTATCTATCTATCTATCTATCTATCTATCTATCTATCTATCTATCAATCTAGTGGGGATGTGTGTTTGGCTAGGTGGTTGTGGGTGAGTGAGTAGAGGAGGATATGTTGGTGGATGATTGATGGTGAGTTATGGGATGGGTGGGGGATATATGTGTGGGTGGGGATATGTGGTGGGTGGGAGATGTGTGCAGATAGGGGTGGTTGTGGGTTTGGGGATGTGTGTGTGGGTGAGGGATGTGTATTTGTGTGGGATGTTTGGGTGGGAGATGTGGGGGTGAATGCGTGTGGGGGATGTGTTTGGGTTGGGGGAGTGGTGCGTGATGGGTGTGGGTGATGGATTTGGGGATGTGTGTGTGGGTGGGGGATATGTCTGGCTGGGTTGGTGTGTGTGTGGCTGGATGGAGGATGTATGTGTGAGTAGTGAGGGTGATTGTAGTTGGAGGATGTGTTGATGGGTAGGAGATGTGTGGGGAGATGTGTGTGTGTGCGTGAGGGATGTGTCTTTGGGATGTGTGTGGGTGTGGTATTGTGTGGGAGGGGAGCTGGATATGGATAAAGGATGTGTGTGTGGGTGGGTGGGGTGTGGTTGGGTGTGCGGGTGGGTGAAGGATGTGTGTGAGGGTGGAGGATGTGTGATTAGATGGGTGGTTGAGGTGTGTAAGTGTGTGTGGGTAGATAGGAGATGTGTTTTGATGAGTGGGTGATGGATGTGTGGGTGTTAGTGGTTGAGGGATAAGTACGTGTGTCTAGGGATGTGTGAGGGGATGAGTGTATGGGTTGGGGATGTGTGTGTGGGTTGTGTGTGTGGATGGGAGGTGTGTGTTTGTGAATGGGGGATGTGTTGGTGGGTGGGGATGTGTGTGAGAGATGTGTGTATTGTGTATGGGTGGGGAGATTGTGCGTGGGTGGGGAGATTGTGCATGGGTGGGATGTGTGTATATATGGTTAGGGGTGTGTATTTAAGGGATGTGTGGCTGAGGGATGGGTGGGTGGAGGATGTGTCATTGAGTAGAGGATGTGTGGGTGGGTGATTGTATATGAGTAAGGGTGTGTGGTTAAGGGATGTTTGGTTGGAGGATGGGTGGGTAGAGGATGTGTGGGTGGGTAGAGGATATGTGGGTTGGTGAGTATGTGTAGGTTAGGAGATGGTGGGGGATGTTTGTAGGGGTGGGCTCGGGATCTGTGAGTGGGCTGGGGGAGATGGGAGATTATGTGTATGGGTGCGGAATTTGTGTGTGGGTAGGTGTGGTATATGTGATTTGACGGGGAGATGTGTGTGTGTTCGTGGGGGATGTGTGGCCCAGGATTGTGTGTTTGGCTGGGTGGTTTGATGTGTGTGGGTGGAGGAGGATATGTGGGTGAGTGATTGTTGGTGGGTAATGGGACGGGTAGAGAATATGTGAGTGGGTGGGGGATGTGTGTAGGTGGGTGGATGTGTGTGGGTGGGGGATGTGTGGGTTGGGGAATGTATATGTGCCTGGGGTGTGGGTGGATGGGATGTGTGGTGGATGAGAGGTGTGTGTGTGGGTTGGGAGATGTGTAGTGTAGGGATGTGGTGGATGGATTGGGGGATGTATGTGTGTATGTGGATTATGTGTGTGGTTGGTGGGGGAGTTGGAGTGAATGGGGGATGTGTGGGTGGGTGGTGGATGTGTCTCATAACATAGTAATATGCATTATTTATGTTAACAAAATTCATGTGACAATTCTTTCCTATGCACTGTTGATGAAAGAAAGATGAGTGATAGGAAGGGCCGAATGTAAGACGGGCCTGCGTGCCCAATTTGCTACCCTTTGAAAATAAAGTCTGTTCGTTGACGTTCTATCTATCTATCTAGCTATCTATCTATCTATCTATCTATCTATCTATCTATCTATCTATCTATCTATCTATCTATCTGTCTGTCTATCTATTTACCTATCTATCTATCTATCTATCTATCTATCTATCTATCTATCTATCTATCTATCTATCTATCTATCTGTCTGTCTGTCTGCCTGTCTGTCTGTCTGTCTGTCTGTTTGTCTGTCTGTCTGTCTGACTGTCTGTCTGTCTGTTTGTCTGTCTGTCTATCTGTCTGTCTGTCTGACCCTGCCCGGCTTCGCCCAGCTCCTGGTGGGGAGCATCTCATTTAATTCATATATGTGTGTCAGATAAGCTCCTGTTCCCGACTATCTGTCTGTCTGTCTGTCTGTCTGTCTGACCCGGCCCGGCTTCACCCAGTCCCTGGTGGGGAGCATCTCATTTAATTCATATAAGTAGTAATATAAGCTCCCTTTCCCGACTATCTGTCTGTCTGTCTGTCTGTCTGTCTGTCTGTCTGTATGTCTGTCTGTCTCTCTGACCCGGACCGACTTCGCCCACAATCTGATGGGGAGCATCTCATTTAATTCATATAAGTAGTCATATAAGTTCCCGTTCCCGACTGTCTGTCTGTCTGTCTGTTGTCTGTCTGTCTGACGACCCGACCCTGCTGTCTGTCTGTCTGTCTGTCTGTCTGTCTGCCCGCCCGCCCGTCCTTCCGTCCGTACGTCTCTCCCTCCGTCTATCCCACCCTCTCTATCTATCTATCTATCTATCTATCTATCTATCTATCTATCTATCTATCTATCTATCTATCTATCTATCTATCTATCTATCTATCTATCTATCTATCTATCTATCTATCTATCTATCTATATATCTATCTATCTATCTATCTATCTATCTATCTATCTATCTATCTATCTATCTACAATGTTTCCGCTACAATGTTTCCGTGTTTGTTCAAACGTAATATTATGTAAATATCATGTCTGTCGATGAGGGAATTAGCGGGAGAAAGGGGGCGAAGTAGATCTGAGTGTCGAAGTGGATTACGATCTGCAGTAACAAGAAACTACACACTCAACAAAGAACGGGCAGTGAAAAACAAACTTAAGAACTGTTTTAGCTCGCCATCGCTGTCTGTTAAATGTATGGATGACGGTAAATTCATCTCTATCACATTCAACAATACAATACTATACGAGGCATTTCGAACATGCCTGATCAATTATTACCATGAAGCCAAAGTTGATTATAGAAAAGACCGACAAGGAGCGGAGGTGGAAGTCAAAATATCATCTCCCATACACACGTTACATTTGTACAACACGGAGAATAAAATTTTAATACAAGGAGCAAACGCCGTCATGACTGAGTGGCTCGCGACACAATTCGTCGAAATTGAACAGGCAGCACTTAAACTGACAAGTGACTCACTAAACACACCTGCCGATTTCAGCACGCTAGTGTCTGCCATAAAACCAGCACAGCCTACAGCGGTCACGCTATTGTCAGACAGAACCATAAAATCAACACAGCTTGCAGCGGCAGTCGTTACAGCATCAGGTGATAGTAACAACATACTCCAACATGCCACGACTCAACACAGCAGCAGCTCGAACGCAGCTTCTTCTAACCAACCAGTGTTGCTAGCCATTGAATACCCGATGAAGCGCCTAGGGGACAGTATTCAACCAAATGAAAACAATTCAAACCAACTTGAGGTTGCACCATCGGTACTAGATGAAAGCCCAGCTACAAATCAACACTCATGCGGTTGTCAGCAGCACATTGAAAGGTTAGAGGCAAGTTTGAAGGTACTTCTTGACGCCGCCTCTGACAACACAGACAAGATCGCCAGGATCACTAATGACTATATCAAACTCAAGCCAGAGGTTGCTCTCCTGAGAGAGGGAAATGATATTTTAAAACACACTATTGATCAGGGAGCACAGGATTTACAGCTTCAAAACAACACAACCATCCCTGGGAGCGGCAACTATACAGCCAACGAATACACATCAACAAACAGACAAAGCCATTGAACAGGACTCGACATTTCCCATAGAAGTAAAAGTCAGCAATCGATTTGAACTACCAAAAGAGCAATTGGAAAACGACAGTCAGTACGACGAGACATTGCTGACTGACAACCCGCCTATTCAAGAAACGGCTGGTAACCTGCAAGAAGGCAGTCCACAGCCGGATAATTGTCAATGGCAGAAACAACGTGCAAGACGAACCAGAAGCCAATACATACAGAGACTACCAACTGACTGCACCCACTTGATAATTGGCGACTCTTTGATGAAAGGCATATATAGTGATCGTATGTCCTCATCACATGCTGATATAGCTACAACAATTCCACTTCCAGGTGCAGGGTTAGACAGTCTAACAACCAGTATACGTAGAATGTAAATCAACGAAAGAGTGAAGAGGATTACAGTACATATAGGAATTAATGACACTATGAGAAACCAAAATATCACCATTTCGCTGTTACGAAAACTACTAGACTTATTACGCCATAATTTTCCATATTCTAAAGTGTTTTTCTCTTCCATCATACCACCATGTTATGGCCCCGAACGTCGACTAGCCGACATAAACAACAACAACCTAGAGAAATTCTGTACTCAGTATAATGTACACTTTATCAACAAAACACCGTTTTTTACATCTCAAAGAGGCGCGGCAAAGAAACTACTGTACAGTGACCAGATCCACACATCCACATTAGGCAATAGCTTCCTTGCTAAGAATATCAAGTATCCGGAGAGGGCACAAACCATGACCAACACACAAACACGACGAATATTGACTAATGAAGCCAGTCGAAATACCCCCATCACCCCAGATAAACGTCTAGGGACGTCTGAACCCCGAACGCCTGCCATTCAAGGTGCACACATGCTACCAGGAATAAATCAACCTCTCCTTCATACCCCCACCCTCACACGTGAAGGAAATAACTACCAGGAAGATGTCCCTAACCTCACTTCCAACGAACCCTCGTTGCAAGCAGCGGTACACACGCACGGTAGTAATACCACCTTGGCACACCAAGCTCAAGACAGCTATGGGCTCCATAGCAGACAACAAGAGGCTCCGAATCACCAAATTCACGCTAGCAATGAGCGAACAAGCAGGCAACAACAGGTTCCGCATCACAAAGTTCACGCCAGTAATGAGCGACCAAGCGGACAACAACAGGTTCCGTATCTTTGGAGTCCAGAACTTCTATACTTGATGCAATTTAGTCCTGCCGCACTGAATCAAGCCCTTATGATGTCTCTACAATACAGACCTGTGAGATAGGATACATATTAAAAACGGAACCCTATATGCATTGATACCAGTAACAGAGCTTCCTCCTAGAACTTTAATTGCTTACTGTTTAACGTTTTATTTCCCGAGTGGGATACCCTGCTTTAAACAGAGACATTGACTTGTATAGTCATTTATTAATTCTTTTGGATAACTGTTGGTTACTTAGCTTGTGAAGTAGTTTTCTCAGGTTAATTATTTGTTGTATGTTCTTTAATTCGTTTTGTTCCGTGTTTGAATTATATTCGTTGGTCTAATTAGTTATATCGTTATAATATTGTCATTTACTTATCGATTTGTATTACTGATATTTTGTAAGTTAATGTAATTGTGATTTTTTTTTTATGATCTTGTATTTTTGCTTAACTTTGACTAATTTACACTTTCTTCATGGATGAAATGTCTGAGAAGTGACAACACTGGCTCAATAAGTCAGGAATACGCCTTGGACACTTAAACATTGCAGCTGATTTAACAAGCTACCAGAGTTATCTTCTATTCTTAATCAAAATTTTAATTTATTCGGACTTATTGAAAGTAGGCTTAATGATAACATTTCAGATGAGGACATCTCTATTAAAGGGTACAAAGTTTTTAGAAGAGATCCCTGTAGGAAACAAGAGACAGGCATAGTAACCTATGTTTATAATTTACTAAATGCTCACCGTAGGCTAGACTTTGAAACTTGCGAAATAGAATGTATTTGGTTAGAGCTAAAACTTCAAAACCGCACACCCCTGATAATTGGCTACCTCTATCGAAATCCCAGTGCTGGATACATCTGGTACGAAAACTTCACTACCATAATGGATGTGGTTTTCGCTTCCGGGAAGGAAATTATACTACTCGGAGACTTTAACATTGACACCAACAAATCCAACATAATATGGGGAAATATAATTGCATCATACAATTTCCAACAAATAGTACAACAAGCTACTAGAGTAACAAAGTCATCTTCAACAGTCATAGATCACATTTATGTAACTTGCTCAGACAACATCATAGAATGCACCGTACCCAATTGTGCAGTGAGCGATCACTACCCAATATGCTGCACGTGGTCTAAAAAAGGAATTAAAACTCATAAACATAAACACATAATTGTAAAATATAGAAGTTACAACAATTTAAACCAAAACGCATTTTTACTGGACTTGCTCAGTTCACCTCTAGACAATGTCTATCAGCTTCCTGACCCGGGTGATGCTCTGGAATTCTGGATGAAAACCTTTATTGATGTTTTTGATAGTCATGTGCAAGTCAAGGACGTTCGAGTAAAACACCACGTCAAGCAACCTTGGATCACCCAGGAAATACTTGAAATTATGAGAGACAGAGACAAAGCACATAAAAAGCCGGATTTCAGTGCATACCGTACTCTTAGAAACAAATTTCAATATACCATACGACGGGAAATGAAAAATTACTTTAAGAACTTAGTAATGGATAAAACAAATAGTAAGTATATATGGAAGGCAATTAACACCTTGACAAACAAGTATAACTTCCGAAATTCTTTACCATCAAATCATATTACATGAGACCAATTCAGTGATTTTTTTCAAAACCATTCATAGACCAGTTGAAGGCTTCAATACCTAATTCTCCTTGCAACTTATCTTTGT
Source organism: Cepaea hortensis (assembly GCA_963921405.1). Lineage (NCBI taxonomy): Eukaryota > Metazoa > Mollusca > Gastropoda > Stylommatophora > Helicidae > Cepaea > Cepaea hortensis. The sequence continues at coordinate 77,873,957 of OY992885.1, read as the reverse complement.
TGTCATCGTTTTGCGAGAATAGATGCTCTCGAGTAGATGTCAATTAGCGGTTTGGGGCCAAAAGGTTGATGGCACCACAGGAGTTCCAAAACAACAGCCCCCTAGGGATCCAACCCCCTGGGGCCCCGCCCCCTAGGCCCCGGGGCGCCATCCTCCCGGAGCGCACACACGGGTCGCCTACAGGTGACCGAGCCGCCGATTTAGAGGGTATCATCCACAGACATACCAAGATGCGCACCGCGAAGAACAACTGTAAGTGGCTACGGCTACATTCCACAGAGCCCTGCAATCGTAGCTGTATGAGGGACTACTGCAAAGTCCATGCAGTGCTAATACGGAAGGGTTTATTTATTAAACCATGTCGGAAATGTGGGAAGGGGGTCAACAACCTCCTAGAACTATGTAAAGAATGTGGATATGACAAGGAGTATCACCGAATCTGGTAGGAAGAGAATGTAAAGGACTATAATGCAGAGATTCGACGAATTGCTAAGATTATAGTGGATTGAACTTTCAATTAGAGAGATGTGAAGTCATCAGTGTACTTACACACCTACTTGTTAGAGACTGACGGATCTGTGTATTTAGCCATGCCTACACTGAATCAATTGAAACAGCAAGCCCGCGAGTATGGCATGCCATACAGTGGGAGGAGGAAGGCCGTTCTTGAGGGAAAAATATCCATAGCGCGTGAGATGGCTAGGGTCTCCCTGCTCGAGAAGAACCCCAATCTACATGGGGCACGCCTCGAAGCAGGGATTACCACCGCTCTGAGATTTGTACACGGTACCACCGCGGACCGAGCCGCGATCGTCGCCGAACGACGACACCGCACCCGGCAGCGTGCTCAACGCCACACCGACCTCGAAGCAGAGTTCCTTGCCCGAGTTGATAGTGTGTGAGATGAAGCGGATGAGATGTTGGCCGCATTCATTCACAACGCACCTGAATTGAAACTCACCCGGGAGATTGAGGGGAGCCTGAGAAAATATGAAGCAATCGTCCCAGAAGTTAGCGACTGTGAAGAACCTGGAGCATTTATGTATTCGATGGTACCCACCATCAAAGCCCTGGTGGTAAAAGGGTTGGGGATTATGGCAGCATTAAAATACAGCTGTATCTCCATCTAAAATACTATCGCACCACCCCAGAAGGTGAACAGATTACGGCAATCGCCACCCATGGAAGCAGGAACTATGAAATACTGCACGAGGGGGATATTGATGAGGGGCTGAACCTCGCCATAGCCAAGATATTCGCTGACAGTGAATGCTTCACCGAACAGGGTTCGGATTGGAGCTATGATGAGTGTGTGCAGCTCGACCTCTACATAGTAAAATACCAACCATTCCGAGGCTCTAGCTACTTCGCGACTCCCAGCTTCATTCCACCACGTAGTGTTGTGAATGTGAAGAATGAGGACAACCGCTGCTTTGAATGGGCCATACTCTCAGCGCTCTACCCAGTAGCGCATGGAGAGCATCCTGATAGGCTCAACAATTATAGCGCCCACCTGGGAGAGCTAAACTTTGAAGGAATCCAATTCCCGGTGTAGCTGACCAGTATTGCTAAGTTTGAAAACCAGAATCCCACCATAGCCATCAGAGTCTTTGGGTGGAACAAAGGACCAACCATACTCCGAACCAACACACTCCAGCGCAACCAAATCAACCTCTTGCTCCTGTGTAAGGATAAGAATAGACACTATGTCTGGGTCAAGGATGTGGGGCGGCTTCTATATGGAAACAGTAAATATGAGGGTAAGAAGTATCCATGTCGCTTTCATGTTCAACAAAATACGTTACCAACTCAACAACAACACCATCGATGATGTGTCATATCCTGGGCAGGCCACCACTATGATGACCCTTCTATCGTGTGGGGAGGACTTTGCCTGGGGTGAAGGTCTCAATATGTGTTGGTATAAAGACTCTGACGGAGGGAACGCTGCGGTGGAAAATGTGGGGTGGGAAAGGCGGCGGATTATCATTATGAAGAAACCCAAAACTCCGGGCATGTTCAGTTTCTGTGTCCCACTCAACTACTTCTTTGGGTTTTGTAATGATTATCAGAAGGTGCTCTATGGTGTAAATCAGTCCCTACTGCTAGATCGCCAGAACGACGCTCAGGCCATCCATCGCAGTACTTTTGCGCGGGCGGCTGTGGCCGCTGTGGTAGGTAGAGCTGCTGTAACCGCCGTGGTCCCCCCACCAGAGGGTAGGATTGAACTGTCTAAGATTGCCTGGATGATGCCTCACGTTATTCCCTCTCTGACCTATATGAGCTCGCTCATGACTCTGATAGAGAACAAAGTTAGAGTGCCTGTGGCTTTCCGCGCCTTACAGTGTGATAGCTTGGCGGTGCCGGAGTCCACTTCCTTCACCTGGCAGTTGGGAGTTAAATCCCAAACAGAGAAGCCTCGGTGGATTCTGGTGGCTTTTCAAACAGCTCGTGAAAATGATCAGGCGAAGAACAATGCCCTATTTGATCATGTGCGGGTGAAGAATATTCACGCCCTGATCAACAGCGCACGCTACCCCCTAGTGGATCTGAATGTTGACTTCGCTGAGTTTAGAACCTCTCGAGCCTACAAAGCTTTTGCAGACTTCAAGGAGGCATTCTATGGTATTACCAGTCGAGAGTCGTCCAACCTGGTGAATCCTGTGGATTATGTGGCCCTCTACCCCATACATGTTATTGATTTGCGGGCCCAGTCTGAAGCCATTAAGAATGCTGTTCAAGCTATCACCCTCAAGGTGGAGTTTGACGTTTCTGTGCCTGCGAACACCAAGGCTTTCGCTGTGATCATCGCAGATAAGTCTCTGTTCTTGGAATCTGATGGTAGGAAGTTTACTACAGTCTTGAATTAAACACTAGAGATATATTGAGATAACTATGGCGCTGATATCGTATGGGTTGAGCCTCTCTCCGGGGCAGAAAGAGACGTTGGTCAAGGCGAAGAAAGATGGCACTGGTGCCGCCCTACGCTTGGGTGTGGGGCAGTTGCATGGTGCTGATAAGGTCGGCCTGACCCAGCGTCAGATTAACCACATTAAGAAGAATGTTGCCGTGGGTTCTGGGGCTGAGCTCGTCTTCTCAAAGTGTCAGATCAAAAAGATGGTTAAGGTGGGTGGGTTTTTCCCCACCTTGGGGGCTGTGATCCCCCTCTTGGCTAAGGCACTCCCCTGGCTGGGTGGATTGGGGGGGGGGGGTTTGATGGGTGGGGCTGCTGGTGTGGCACAGGCAGTTGATCAGGCTCGTCATAACCGGGCGATGGAGGGTCGGGGTTTTGGGGATCACCTTCTGGGTAGGGTGATGCGTGAAGTGGGTGGTGTGTCTCGCAGTATTGAGCAAGTTGGCCGCGCGAGGAAGGGTCAGGGTTTTGGGGAGGATGTTATGAAGTTGGCGATGGCCGGGCGGCCTAAGCTGGGAGGTTTAGGAGAGGATATTTTGAAGCTGGTGTTAGCCAACCAACCAGGTCTTAGGGACATGCTTGGGGTGGGGGTAAGGGTGTGTACCTGGCTAGAGGCGGTAAGGGGATGAAAAAAAAGAAGCATTAAGCAACTTTGATATTGAGAAGGCGGCTAAGGATATACCCCACTTCCGCGGTGTGTTTATGCGCGATGGTCTTCCCGCAGCTCTACACAATCCGGAATGTGGGATTGTCAATCTAGACTCATAAGAGGGTGAGGGGACCCACTGGGTGGCTTATTACAGGGCGGGGCCTATGGCGGTTTACTTCGATAGTTTCGAGCTTGACCCGCCCCAGGAGATCCTGGATTATCTAGGATGCCCCGTGCACCCAGACTTTTCAGTTGCAGAGGGCAGACGATGTGATCTGTGGTCATTTGTGTCTTCATGTGCTTCGTGGGCTGGCGGGCGGGCAGCAATTTGAAGACATAATACTGCGTTTGGTATAGACCATGTCTGTTGGAAAGTGTAACGGAGGGGCCGTTGTCCAGCTTAGTCGAGCTGGGCTCGTGAGCAAGTATGGGGACACTATGCAAGGTACACTGTCCATGGGTGGGTTTCGCCTCACTAATGTGGGGGAACCTTCAGGGCCTAGTGATGCTGCTACGCGTGGTTTTACGGAGCGACTCTCTAAACGGGGAACGATGACGGAGGAACTCAATATGGGCACCCATAGAATCACCGATGTCGCTGAACCGGTTGGAGAACAAGATGTGGTCACTAAAAAATATGTTGATGGGCGACATCGTGCTGCGTTGTTAGATGAACAGACTAGAGTTAAGGGGTACTGGACCAATACAAAAAATTATTTGGAAGGTCGATTCGGTGCCTCTGACTGGCCGTTGTGGTTTGTGGTACAAAATCCCTATTTGGGGTGGTCGGGTACTAAACCCAGTCACCTTACAAACATGGGAGTACTACCATGTATACTTAGCATTGTTGATGGGGTATATGTCGGCTATGAGGCAGGTCAGTTCTACCTTAAAGGTGATGATAATGTTTACACCCTTAGTTTGGTGGTGAACAGCCGACCCAGGCCTGAATATATCGATCGCCCTATCCCAGGGAGCACCCTATATATCAAGCTCCTTCTTATGGATGGGCCTTTTACAAATTTGGGGGATGTTATGCCAGGCCTTCAAGTAAAATCTCTGGCTCGCAGGGCGAAGGGTTGGGTTATTATTACTTTCGGCGGAAAAGTGGAAGTTACTGATGACCGAATTGCAGTAAACATACTTAAGGATGCTAGGGGTGTTGATACCATCAATTTGAGAGAAGTTAAGGTTTCACCGTGGATTCATCTTATAAAACTTTTGTATACCGACAACCCTGTCACTGAGGAGGATTCAAAACGTATCACCACAAATTGAATATATGGATACGTGTGGTTAATATACAATGGCGTCCGACCAGGCCTTTCGCCTTCAAGAGATCACCAGACTGCAGAAGAGCTTGGAGGCTGAGCAAGAAAAACGGTCTCTGTTGTATAAGAAGTACCACCGGGTTGTGAATGTCTTGGATGGGATTGATACGGCACTGCTTACAGTGAGTGTGGGGCTTCTGTCGACTGCCATTGCGGTCCCAGTTGTCTTCGGCCTAGAGATAGGCGCTCTCGTTTGCGGGCTATTGGGGGCGGCCGGCAAGTTGGTGACCCACAGATGCGCACTTAAAGCCAAGAAGCATGACGTAATCAGGATTTTGGTTGAATCTAAACTTTCAACAATCTCCGATCTTGTCTCGGCGGCCTTGCAGGACCAGGAAATTTCTGGTGCAGAATTTAAATTAATTCTGAATGAATCAGTGAAATTTCTGCAACTCTGGGCTGAAATTCGACGCAAAGTTTCTGCCGACTTGCACCAAAAAAAGAGCTTTCTGACTTCGCCCCACCAGTCAGAAAGCCTGCCCGCTAGGTAGCCTGCTATACTGTGCGCTCTTTTTTCATAGCCTCTTTCACCTCGATGAATTTCTCCATGGGATCGTCTAGGTCTTCTGGCAAATCTCTTGTCAGAGCCACATAGCGCTCAGCTAGTTCACTATCGCAAGTGTGGCACATATCGAACGGTTGCTGTACTACTGTATTACAGATAGTGCACCCAAACACATTCCTACCCTTTTTAAGTAGTTGGAGGTGTTTGTAGCAGAACTCGCCGCGGCACCTGCGATCGCACCGGATCGAGGCCCCTTCATGCACAAGCCACCTACAATTCTTCATTTTAAGCTTGAGTCGCTAGTCTCTAATTCTGAACTCCGCTGGAGTATCTTGGCCGCGCAATTTTTTTAGCGAGAAAAAATTGTCCCGCTTGCGCGGCTCATAAAACTTGTCACGCAGAAACAAAACGATCACGCTTGCTCCGTTCAGTCACGGTACTTCCGGCGTGATCATTTTAAGCGGAAGTGTGTTGACTGGCGCGCAAGTTTGGATTTATCCCAGATCAGAGCGAAAAGGGTGCTATGTATGTTGCAGAGCCATACATCGTGCAGCCACCGATACATCGCTGCTCCACGGTTCACTATCCCAGTCAGCTTCAAATTGACAGGCTAGACATTCACCCGTTCTGCACATCCTCCTCAGTGATTGTTTCCAAACAGTCTGGTGGAACTCCTAAGGACCTCCAACCCCAAGGAGTGTAAATGATTATAGTTCCCCCACTTATTCTTCTGCCTTGGCGTTGTATGATCCGGAGATGATAGTCGCAACAGCGTCGTCTTGTGGGCTTTCCACAAACTGTTGTGGGGCTCTTGAACCACTGGCAAGTAGGCATGTCTCTAAAACACAATCCAGTTTCATACCTTTATATGGGAGCAGCTTGATGTTGGTCTTCCTCTCAAACTCCCAAATCATCCTATGGAAGGCGTCTAGCGTACAACGCTCACACATCTCATAAGGGCGCTTAACCCCCCTCTCACAGAATATACACTCTTCTATGGTCACGCCCCGCTTCGCCTGTGCATTGTGCCTTGAACAGAAAAGACCAATGCATGACCGACCGCAGCGTAGTTCTGTGTCGAGTTTGAGCCACTAACAACCATTCATCTTGAAATACCCTGGGGGTTGTAGCTCTAATTCACTTGCGGTGGTGCATTATAATGCGACGACGTCCCCTACGCGACTCTTCAAATCTTTGGTAGTTGCACCAAATCCCTGGGGGGTGGTAGTGGGTCCACTCTCCTTGGGCATTCCTCCAACAGTACATACGCTGTAAATACACAAGGAAAGACTAAAGGAAAAGGGTAAAAACCCAATAGATGCCCTACTGGAAGATCCTACCACTGGACATTTCCTTCATCCCCCCAACCATCCTCAATCTCCCTAAATATTATCCCACTACATTGCCCTTACCTCAGTGAGTTAAATGATACCTCACACCAGCTAGTTTAAGCTACGCGTTAGGCTACTGTTGCCGACGCTCTTATAATACGTTATATCAACGCACTCGATTTCTAAGAATAATCCAAGTTAGATAGGTTTAATTAAATACCATATATTTATTCCTGCTGGTGATTGAGACTATTGAATAATACAATGGTTAAATGTCCGCCGATGCAAATCAACATGAGACACTATAGTCTCTTTCTCCTTAATCAAGCTAGGAATAGCGCACACGTCCTGGTGGTGTCACAACATTTGGTCAACTCACCCAGAGTTGTTTACCTCAACTGGTTTTAATACTGGGTCTGAGTGACGTCACAAAACTGTCTAGACACTAGACAGTCTGGAATCTATTTTCCTCACTCTGTTTTAGACTGGTACTCGAGGATTCGTACAATAGAGTTCGATGTGATATTTCGATGACCGCATTGATGGAAAAGGGGGTCAATCCCTGGTTGGTGAACTGGATAGCGGCCGCCCTGCATTCTCGTCGGATTGCTCTCCGTCTGGGTGCATGGGCCTCAGAGCCACATATTTTAACCCCGGGATTGCCACAGACATCTGCAATCTCACCGGTGCTCTTTAACGTGTATACGAGCAAAATTGCAAACATAGAAGCACCGGGGGTTGGAAGGATACTAACATTTGCAGATGATATTCTTGCATATAGGCAGGGGAGAGATAGGGAGCAAACAGCCCAGGAGCTACAGGTGACAGTAGACAAAGTGATTGACTGTTGCACTGAAATGGGGGCTGTCATCCACCCGGAAAAGGCAGCTGTTTTGTGGTGCTCTCTCGACAACAGGATTGTGAGAGCTGATGCCCCAAGCCTCGCGATAGATGGTAGAAATGTCAACAGAGAGAACAAACTGAAGTATCTGGGAATCACATTTGACAAGGGTCTGTCCTTCAAGGACCATGTGGAGACGGTTGTGACAAGATCTCAAAAGGGACTCAACGCACTTAAAACTGTGGCTGCAATGGACATAGAGCAGAGAATGTTTTTCAGACTATACCAGCATTTGATCCTCTCAGTGATTGATTATGGACTAGGACTGCTCACTGTCTCAAATAGTCAGCTGGTGAGATTGGAGCGCATACAGAACGAGGCTATGCGGATCATTCTGGGATGCACCCCAGTGGTGTGTATGCAGTACATCCTTGGTTTGCCGACTGTTGCTGACACAGATCACCCGTTGCATGAGGCGCTGGACGCAGGAGCCAGCGACTGATAAGAGGGAAATCAAGGATGGCTCGGGCGGAGGATACGATCAGGCAGGTGTGCATCTTGGAGCACATTAGGCGAGGAGAGGAGTGGGTCAGAGTGCCAGGGGAGCACTTAGACTTGTGCAGAGTTATAATCACATTGAGCCGGGACTGCAGGGAGTGGCCAGCAGGGGCCACGGAAGTGGAAATCCAGCAACAAATTCAGGATAATGCTCGCCCGGGCGATGTGATGATATACACAGATGGTTCGGTGTTGAGAGGTAGTAGAAGTGCCTGGGGGTTCTTGGCAAAGGCTAATGGTCGACGTTTGGTGCAGGTGACCCTGGCATATGATACCACAACATCTAGCTTAAGAATAGAGGTGGAGGCAGTCAGTACAGCTTTCCTCTGTATGGAGAATACGATACGCACACATCGTGATTGTAACTGACTCAGAAAGCATGCTGAGTAGGGTGAGAACAGGCAAGCTTCGTGCCGAGTGGTTTGCTTCGCTTCGGAAGTCACTGATGGCAAGCATCGTCTGGATCTTTTCTCCGGGGCATGCTGGTGTGCTGGGGACTGAACAAACAGACTGATTGGCTGGCTCTGCAAAACTTGGTGGAGTATTGATGCATGATAAGGCAGACGTGGTTGCGGCCTTGTGGGAACACGTGTACACCTCGGAGGAGCAAATGGATCACCATGGTCTGGCAAGAATGCGACAGTGAGGAGTGACGAGAGGATCTGGCCGATGCTCGACGCTTAGAGGAAAGGCGAGACGCACACATAATCAGATTGCTACTGGTACTATTGGGGTTGGAGCTCTTCGATGGTTTCTGAGGATGGGGAGGGACGGTGCGCTTATGGGAATGCCCCGAATGCTGTGATGTCGGTTCCTAAATCAATCAATCAATAAATCAGTGAGAAATTAGCAGGCAAACGGATACATGCATCTAAATTAACCTACCTGGTTTACTAACGCTTAATCTGAGCCACGAGAAATGGTGTACTCCAGTCCATTTTGTTGACATAGACATGAAGCTTTCTTTTACAGTGCATGTCGAAACATCCTCATCTGTTATCTCTCTACTGTCATACAATGATTGGCCAACGCTAACCAAATTATCTAGATAGAACATAAACAAATGTACATAATTAGACAGCAGTGTGGGCTTTATGTCCCATCCACTATACTTACATAACGTGGCATCTAATGACTTCTTTTTATGTGTGCAAACATGACGAATCGCTTCGTGGACATCGTATATCTTTTCCAACGAGCAGGACGTAGTACCTGAACTGGGCACGTGTTTTAATTTTTAAGCGGGGGAGTTCTACAATCAGGGCATCCGGTTGGTGAAGACGCGATGGGCGAAGTGCATTGCTTTGAGAGGTGAATAGAATTTTAGAAGGAGTAAAAATAAATTCTAGTTGCATATCCTTTACAGGACGTATCAGTCAAACTCCAGATTTTTTTGACTATTTGTGATTCTTGGGCAAGATTACGTTCTGTAGTTTATCATTGCTTTCTGAACCACCGGAACTCATACCATTCTATAGAGCGAAACGCAATGCGATTTGCTTCCAAATGCGCACAGCCGTATTTCAAACAAAGTATGCGTGATTGCGAATTGCATTCGTAAGCCCTTCTTCACATATAAAAGACCACACCAATCCTCATGCGTATGTATGATATATCGCAGGCTGTAAAACCAATGCACCAGGTACTAATAAAAAGAAAAATAGAAACCTCAAGCTACGGCTTGCAACCTGGAACGTGAGAACCATGTGTCCAGGATTTTCCACTGACTTGACAAATATTGACGATGTGAGAAAAACGGCTGCGATTGATGCCGAACTCAATCGTCTTAACATTGATATTGCTGGCCTGCAGGAGACTCGCCTCGCTGAGGAAGGGTTACTCAGGGAAAACAATTACACTTTTTTTTTGGAAGGGTAGAGGGCAGGCAGAAAAAAGGCAACACGGTGTGGGCTTTGCAGTGAAGAATTCGCTACTGGGAATGATTGAAATTCCAGCAGGAGGAAATGAAAGAGTATTATCCCTGCGCTTGGCAACCTCTTGTGGTTTTGCCACCATTATTACTGCATATGCACCGACACTCGTTTCCTCTGATGATGTGAAGGATTCGTTCTATGAGGTTTTAGACTCCGTGATCAAGGCAGTTCCAAAATCTGACTACATTTATATGCTCGATGATTTCAATGCTCGTGTGGGCAAGGACTCGAATTCATGGCCAGTGTGCCTTTGAAAATACAACATCGGTCGCATGAATGAAAATGGGCAAAGGCTACTGGAGCATTGCACGAGAAATGACCTATGTATTACAAACTCTGCTTTTTAAACAAAAGAGCTGCATAAGGTCACATGGAAACATCCAAGATCCGGCCATTGGCACCAGCTGGACTTCATCATCACACGGAGACAACATCTGTACCATATATCATTGACTCGAAGTTACCACAGTGCTGACTGTGATACGGATTACTCTTTGGTTGTTGCAAGGGTTAGACTGAGACCAAAATGAATCTACACAGCTAAACACAAATCTAGCCCCAGGATTAATATTATTAACACTCACGATCCTGAAAAGTGCTTGCAGTTTCAACAGCAACTTGAAGACGCTTTCACTGATACAGCAGAAAATTGTACAGTAAATGAAAAGTGGGGTCAACTTAAGGAAACTCTTTATAAAACTGCCGTAAGGGTTTACGGAACTGTGGATCATAAGAGGCAGGACTGGTCTGCAGCAAACAGCCAGACTCTGCAGCCCTTGATTGATAAGAAGAAGATAGCTCTCTTAAGAAACAAGGAAAGACCAACTCGTAACACTCTGAGTGAGCTAAGGCAAGCTAGGAAGGATGTGCAAAAGGCTGCCAGGCAGTGTGCAAATGATTATTGGATCAAGTTATGTGAGTCCATTCAAATTGCAAGTGATAAGGGAAACATAAGAAGCATGTATGAAGGAATAAAGAAAGCCTGTGGTCCAATGATCAAAAGAAGTGCACCATTGAAAACCTTGACTGGAGAAATCATAACTGATAAGAAGCAGCAGATGAACAGACGGGTAGAGCACTATTTGGAGCTTTACTCAAGTGAAACCAAACTAGCGGATAATGCTCTCAACGGCATAGAGGTTCTACCAACTCTTGACCATCTGGACACACTTCCCACCATAACAGAAGTTAAGTGTGATATAAATGAACTTGCATCTGGCAAGGCTCCAGGTAAGGATGGGATTCCAATAGAGGTTATCAGGAGTGGGAAAGACACACTCACTCTACAGATCCACCAGCTAATAGAGCTATGCTGCCGAGAAGGACAAGTCTTACAGGATTTCAAAGATTCAAGCATCATAACATTGTACAAGAACAAGGGCGATCGGAGGGACTGCAACAACTATAGGGGTATCTCACTCCTATGTATTGTTGGAAAAGTATTTGCCAGAATTGTTCTGCGCAGACTTCAAGTCCTAGGAGGTCAAGTCTACCCTGAATCACAGTGTGGCTTTCGACAGAACCGGTCTACCATTGATATGATATTCTCATTGCGACAAATGCAAGAAATATGCCGTGAACAGAATCAACCACTGTTTATTGCCTTCATCGACCCCACAAAGGCATTTGATTTGGTCAGTCGTGAGGGTCTGTTCAAGGCACTAAAGAAGATTGGCTGCCCACCAACTCTTCTGTCCATTGTGGAATCATTCCACACAGGCATGAAGGGTATAATCATGTTTGATGGTGCAACTTCTGAAGAGTTTGAAGTCAAGAGTGGAGTTAAGCAAGGTTGTGTACTAGCTCCCACCCTGTTTGGAATATACTTTTCACTTCTACTAAAATATGCCTTTCGTGATCAGGATGGTGGTATATACATTCACTCACGCTCAGATGGCGGCTTCTACAATGCTCAGAGATTGAAGGCCAAGACCAAAATTAGGAGGGTACTGATCAGAGAGTTGCTTTTTGCAGATGATGCTGCAGTTACGACCAACGCTGAGGAAGAATTGCAATGTCTACTATCTGCATTCTCCAATGCTTGTTCTGAATTTGGTTTAACAATTAGCAAAAAGAAGACACAGATTATGTCACAAGGTGCACATGGGGTACCATCAATCTTTATTGACGACGCCGAACTAGAGATGGTAGACCATTTTACATATCTAGGATCAGTGGTAAATAGCAAATTATCCCTAGATCAGGAAATCAACATCAGGATTGGTAAGGCAGCAACAACAATGAACAGGTTAAGAAAAAGAGTCTGGGAGAACAGGAAGCTTACTGCCAAACAAAAGTCCTTGTCTATCAAGCCTGTGTCCTTAGTACTCTTCTTTATGCCAGTGAAACCTGGGCAACTTACTCACACCAAGAGAAACGTTTAAATAGCTTTCACATGCAGTGTCTGCGAAGAATTCTTGGTATTAAGTGGCAAGACAAAATCACAAATACTGAAGTATTGGAAAGATCAGGTTGTGTGACGGTTTATTCTTTGCTCAGTCTTCGTAGACTTAGATGGATAGGTCATCTTAGGAGGATGGATGATGGTAGAATACCAAAGGACATCTTTTTTGGTGAATTACTAATGGGTAATAGATCTTAGGGTCGGCCTCTACTACGATACAAAGATGTTTGTAAGCGGGACATAATTGATACAGGCATTGATAATGCACAGTGGGAGCAAGTCGCTGCTGAACGTGATGCATGGAGGGCAAAGATCAGAAATGGAATTAAGACAAAGGAGAAAATTATTGCAGATAAGTCACACACCGAGCGTGTGAGACGTAAGATGGTGCATGATGGTGGATATGACCACGTGCTCACATGCACCCACTGTGAACTGACATTTACAGTGCGAATTGGCCTTATCAGTCACATTCACTACCGCCATACGTAAAAGTTATTATGCCTTTTTAAAGCACAAACTATCGTCTGTCAAGACGGCAAGGTGCCAATGGTTTTATATATATATATATATATATATATATATATATATATATATATATATATATATATATATATATATATATAGCCGGCCCCCTGGCCGAGAGGTTAGCAGCTTTCTCCGTTAACCTCGAATACTCTCGTGGTTGACGTGAGCGCGACGAGAATTAGAAGTGGTTCGAATCGCGCCAGTGACATATGAGAGTATGGAGCCGGTCGCTCAGAACGTCGTAACGTGTTCATGAGCGTAATCTAGCCTAGGAATCAACATACAGCTGAAAGATGCTGGTGTTGACCGCAATATCCTGAAACAGGAAGGAAAAGCGAAAATAAAAATAATATATATATATATATATATATATATATATATATATATATATATATATATATATATATATATATATATATATAACATATTTTCATGGATACGACAGAAAAAAGAGTAAGATAAGGGAAAAAGGAAAAGAGGAGACGAAAATACAAGAGGGTAGGAAGGAAGGGACAGACGTCAAAATGTATCATGTGGTCAGCTGAAATCCCTATCAGCACGAGGATTTAAACTGACCTGATCTCCTAGGTCTACGCAGTCTAATATGGGTGCCGTGAATTATTCGGGGAAATTAAGCAGCCAGTATGATACTGAGAACATCCGCCATTGAGTTAAAAGTATAGGCTAGCATGCTACATGGTTCTTATCTGCTACAATTTATAAAGTGATCTGGACAGCTGAGGTTGCAAAAAACATCATAGAACATACAGATCAAGACCATGGACCACCTGTCCATTTTGCCTCCTATCCACTGACTAGTCTCTCAGTCTGGTTAACCTTCCGTGGATCTTCCTGCTTCTCTACATATATGAAGCTCAAACAGTGGACTCGCACGCCCCGTCGGTTCCTGCTCTTGGGAAGAGGAAAAAGGACATATCAGAATATGAAGGTGGCACTTCGGTAATGTGTTAGGAGGAAGGTTTGCACACCAGGCCCATCTCTGTAGATGCAAGCACTTTTCTTTTTCACGGCTCAGACAATCTGAACTTCAACGATACGACTCAAGACGTAGAGCTCAAAGTCTTCCAGAGGTTTTCCATCAAATTAACCAAACGTAAATGCTCCAAGCGAAGTAACTATTTTCGTTTGGTGTAACAGAGGGGACCAAGTATTAAACACTAGACATACCTAAGTCAGTATGCCTGATTAACCCCCCCCCCCCCCACACACACCTCTACCCCCTTTTTAAAGTGCTAACTGCACAGTTTGCCGACAGTTTGATATCAATCAATCAATCATGTGCCATGCCGGAAAGCGTGGGCGGTCATGACTCGCCATTTCACTCGATCACCAGTGTCGTGGATCAGCTCAGTGTTCCTGTCTCGTCCATGCCATGTGGCCAAGCCATCCAGGTATTTTCCTCTCGGTCGTCCTCTTGGTCTGTTCCCCTCGATCTTGCCAGTTGTCACTAAGTTCTGCAATCCATTTATTCTCATAACATGTCCAACAAATTTTGACTGTCTACGTCTAATTTCTCTAATCAGTCTACGATGTTCATTTGTCTCCTGTAGTACTTGGTCATTGGTTTTGATATGCGCAGAGGAAAACACATCTTTTAAGCAAATCAGTAGGCCAGTATCCTTGGGACAGATCGAAGCGCCAATAAAGGTCTAAAATTAGATAAGAGAGTGCAAGAGGTCAAACCGTTTACTATGCTTGGCCAGTAGCAAAATATAAATTAGTACATTGACAACACAGCGAACCGTTGATTCCCGGCCATTCTTCTGTCAACCTTTGTCAGAAAAATAAGAGGTTTCAGAGCGCATTGCTAATCAGGAACAATCTAGAATAGTGGATTTTCATAAACAACATTACATCCCAAAGTATAAAATGATCTCTTAATTTAATTTATTTATGTGGCTGTAGCTCCAATGACGTGGACCCAGCAGGTAGTTAAATAAAGAGACTATACAACCATAAACGCTATACGTATCGCAGAACAGAAAACTAAATGAGAGATCGGGGAGACACATGAAAAACGGAGATTGATTGGAGAAATTAGACGTAGACAATCAAGATTCTTTGGACATGTTATGAAGAGAAACTGACTTAGAAATGAATGAAATGAAGAGAGATTTAGTGACAATTAAGCATGCGTGATGCGAAGAGAGCAAGAGGAAGATAAAGGCCTTGCCGGTTTGGCAGCATGGCATGGTCGGGAAAAGAACACAGACCTGATCGAGACTCTGGTGACCATGTGAGATGACGAACCGTGACCGCCAACGCCTGTCGTCATGGCGTATGATGATGATGATGATGATGATGATGATGATGATGATTATGATGATGATGATGATGATCGCAGATTTGAGATCTATTTGATAAATGTGGCGCCAAGATGTTTTGGATAATATTGGTGGAAGTACAAAGTGATACAGCATTTTTCATAATTTTAATAAAAGTTGTAGAAACGGTAACTAATGTGTCCTTCTTGACACTAACAGTGGCAGACAGTGTGACTTTCATAGATGTCTACGTTACATGCATTCTCAACCTGTTGTTGTCTCACGTGATGTGACTTACTGTTTTCGTAAACAGTGTTAACTTATCAGCTGCGAAACATTGACTATTCACGTTCTTCGGCGTATCGACTTCGGATTCCCTCTGTCGGTTATTTGGGTTGCTGTATGACGATTATGTTTTAATATGGTTATGCTATATATACAAGTGAAAAAAAAAACGTTTTATCATCACCCTTTAATAAACTAATCACCTTCTTCCTCAGTTTCATTAATATCACTTCATAAACGCATCACTTTCGTCAACATCCTTTCATAAATTGTATCACCTTTGCCGAGAATCTCATCAACATCCCTTTATCAACTCATCACATTTGTCAAAAGTTTCATCATTATCCCGTCATTAACTCATCACCTTCGTCAACAACTCGAGGTATGGTGTCCGCCTCGAGTGCTGGAGGTCCCGGGTTCAGGCCCCGGTGAGGACCGGGATTTATTTAAAAGATCCACCTGGACTTCCAGTAATAAAATTTCCCCTGGTCTCTGGGTAGTGAGATCGGACGCCCGTGTGTGTCAACAACTTAACTGACAGGTCTCATTGGGTACTTCTCACACACCCATACAAGACAACTTGCAAGTCGTGTGGGAGGCAAAATGTATGGTTCATTTTATTGCCGTTGGCTCGCTTACAAGCGGTAAACAGTCGCTAATGCAATACACAATATACAGCCACAGAATTATCTAACACAAACTGCTAACCCTATGCTAGTTCTATCTATTAGTGAACACAAAACTCCTAACGCTATTCTAAACGATGTGAACGCCTCAAGTCCAGTCTCCCGTCTCCCTAACCTCTCTCCCGTGGTTACACACCACGCGGGGTGACCTTCACCTTCGTGCGTGTTACCTCACATCGCACTCTGCTGGCAAACGTGGCCTGTTGAGTGTCTACTCAACTGTGCTATGGCTTCACGAGGTGTGGTACTATCGAGTCTTTGACACACACCCACCCCTCTTGTGTTGCGTCATCAACTTTCACTCATTGGTTGTGACGCAAGAGGTTCCTAAACAAAAAATTAGTGTCTCTAATTTTTGTCAAAGACTCTAGATAACCTGGCTTTGGGCATTCCAATGAACTATTAATAACTATTGTCACAATGTAGCAAAGCCTTACTTGGCTACTGGCAATCGCCACAAACTTGACTGGTTGGCGTGAGCCCCTTCTCACATGCTATATTATATTTATCAGAGGTATGTCTGAACCGGACCGTTGTCTTATAAGACCTGCCCTCACATAGTAAATTAACTTACTACCCATACAAAGTTGACTTTCTTAGGGTCAACACATGAATTATTTCATGTCCCCCATATAATATTTAACAACCATTCTACAAGAGTGTGTGCGACAGGCTTTACCTCCTTCGCTTCCGCGCGTAAGACTTTATTTCACTGTTAATTTAGTTCTTCGTTGTCCATTATGTCCCCTGGCCCCATAGTTATCTGTCTTTGATTTACAAATAGTGTATGCAATTTATATGTTTGTTTTTCTGTTTGTTTGTGTGTTTGGATGTAATAAATCTACTAATCTAATTTCTATCCTCTATTTATAAATTCTATGTGTATGTATGTTAGTTTTTTGAGTGTCATAATTTGGTTCAATGTGGCCACAAACAGGTGTATAACACTAATTCGTGACTACATTCACTTGTTATGAAACCCAAAATACTGTAATCTAAGTTCTAAACTATATTACAGACAACACATTCACACTAACACAATTTCACTGACGAAAACTTTACATTCTAACATACCATTCTAATTCTATAACTAAGTATTTAATGTGTTACCTAAATTTATTAAATTTGTTATGTTAATTATATGATATGATTATATTACTTCTTATTTTTTCCTAATCTAAGTGATGTAATCTAACTATTTAAATGCAATTGTTGTGATGTGAGTTATGTACCTTAATTAAATGGATTATGTGACCACAATTTATGTACTTTTCTAAATACTATGCTAAATAATGTTTTTAAATGCACAAAGGAATTATATGAGTGATGTTCTTAATCTAACTGGTGTAAATGCTGTATGTTACCTTATCTACTCTTTTTAATCTATTATGATGTAAAATGATGATACTAATAAATGGTAATATTTGAAAGATGGTATGGTTTCATTAAGATGGAATAAACTAACTACAATGAAACTAAGTGAAATATAACAATCTAAATGGTACTATTCATATCATAAATTTAATTTAACTTGTAATAAACTATTCTTATGTCTAAACTAATATTCTAATCTAATTTTAATGGGTTAATTACTGTACTAACTACATTATTAAAATAAATGAGAACTGTTATAGTTCCTAACCTACATCTAATTTATCACTATCTTAAAATATTATATTACATATCACAATAAGTTTATATACATAGTATTCGGTTTCCACAGGTTAGTAGTTGCCTTCATGTATGTGCAATGGTTGTATAGGCATAATATAACCACACATTTTGCCTGGGTATCTGAAATACATTACACAGTCATCTTAATGTTCTCTCGGTAGTGCACGTGTAGAGTTCGCTGGTGTTGTAGCTCTGTCTTTTCGTGTCTGTAATTAAGCACTGTTCTGACACTGTTTTCTGCGGTTCATATATATGATACACCGGAATGGAGCTTAGTTGGAAATGAGCTGTCCTAGTTCACACGGTGGTATCTAAGTATAGCAGCACAGTTCTTAATCTGATGTCCACGGACACATGATAGTTCATTGTTTTGGTACATGACTACACCAACAATGTGGATATGTATGTAAGTTATTTTACATCTTATATTATCAGATATTCATGTACCAACCATCACTCTACATTTACTGTTGGATTTCAGGTATTTTTACCCCAGATGGTAAAACTAGTGACCACCTGAATATCCGGTCATTTTGATGCACACCACTATGTATGACCGTGATCAGGGAGTTGTCGGTCTGGACAATGCAGTGAACATCCGTCAGAACTCGATGGAGCCTTCTCACCGTATAGATGAAGCCTAGGGCTGCAACTGTGATATGGAATCTTTGGACTCAGCATGTGTGATCTTACTGCTCACGCAGCAAAGCGGATGGAAGATGCCCTCAAAAAAAAATTGGCCTAGTACTGCAGTGATGGAGATTCTGCTGGCATATGACCTAAGATAATAAATGAGCCTAGGATTAGGCAAGTGGAGGGATTGGAATATTTACAAAAAAGGATCTTCAATTTTGACAATGCAGGAATTAATAATGCATCTTTCACATTTCATTTCCAGAAGATTTTAAGACATTGGAAAATATATTTGTAATTTCTGAGTAATTTACTAATCCCAAAAGGTTTCTGACCTGTTTCTTTCTGTTAGACATGGTCAGATTCATAATTTTGGTACTACTTTTCAGGTCAGTCTACAGTTGGACTTGAGAAATGACATGACCCAAAAATGAATTTATTTTAGGCATAATTTGACTTTGCTGGTTTGACAGTGAGACCGAAGCGTCGCACTCTGTCAAAGGCATGTCTCAGTTTCAGTAGGTGTATTGTCCAGTCATCAGTATTCTGATTTATTCATGTGTATTCTATAAGTTCACTACATGTATGCCCCTCGTCGGATTTGCCAGTCTCACTAACTAGTGTAGTTGCGTTGTGTATGTCTGTTGTCTGATCACTTGGTGTTGGTGCAATCTGTTCGTCTGTCACTACCTCTGTCTCTTTGTCTTGAAAAGTGAGGTTTCCGCATGTTGACATGGAATATCTCTAAGTGTCTGTTTATCGATATTTCATAGTCAACATGTACCATGGTTATGTGCCACTTTGAATGGTCCTTGCCATTTCGTTTGTATGAAAGTAGCCTAAATCTGTATTGATCAAGTTCCAGATTACTTGTTTTCGCACATTTGTTTGTGTGCTTGTAGTAGAACTGACCCTTCCTCTATCAAATGGCTTGGGTGCCAGTGTAAAGGGTTGTATTTCAGCTGTAGGATGTTTACCCTTCAACTTTTGTATCAATTGATGACAGCCATTACCAGCAAATGGATCATGACAAAATAATTTGTTATTGAAAAAACTTGGCCTGGCATTGCTGTATGCACGATGACCCGCACATGGTGTTTTGTGTGCATTGTTTAGCACACCTAACTGATGTTGTTCAAGTAACACCTGTTCATGGTTACTAGTAATATGACATGTAGTTGAAATGCCATTATTACGTCTAACGAACCAAGATGCATTCTTGGTCATTTTGGCTTTGCCTCTTGACAATTTTAAGTATGGAGACACATTAAAATCAGATTTCTGCTGGTGTATAAGTTTTTGTGTGTTTTTGTCATCTGTGCTGGTTGGAAAAAGCATTAGTAGTGTCTCATTTTGCAATGGGTCATGATGTTTTGAAGTGTCAACTCTGGTTGTTGCCTTAGCTGCATTTAATTTCTCCCATGCAACTATTTCTTCACTAGTACATTGTTTCAGTTGAGGTAAGCACCCCAAAATTAAATCTGTACAAGGGTTGTTAAGTATTGCACAAGTAAAGGTACCGGAAAGAAAAGGAGAATCAATACGGGCTTTTGCCAAAGGGTAAATTTCAACGTTACCCGAAAAGGTTCGGCATTTCACAGTGTCACCTGTGTAATCACCCGGACTCACTAGTTCTTTTCGAAGACCAATAAGGGTGCTGCCGCTATCCAGCAAACATTGGCATGGTACATCATTGACCATTGCATTGTGGAACACTAACTTGCCTCTGGAGGCTAATGCTGCATTCACACTCTCAGATGAGCATGGTACTGTATGTCCACATTCCAGTATTCCGTCTGCATGGAATTGGTGACATCGTTCACAGCCGTCAAAGCTTAATATATCGTTAGCAGCACACACATCCTCTGCTTGGTTAGTTGGTAAGTCACTTTCAATCTCACACTCATTCTCACTACCACTATCTGAAGAGGTGTCAATCAACATAGCGTTGTTAGCTTTCAAACGTTGGCGGCCAAGGCACTTATTAGAATAATGGCCATAAGAGGAACAAAAAAAACATTTGATTGCACGCCTGTATGCAGACCGTTTGCTTTGCTGCTTCTTGATCACATTTTCAAGATGCGCCGGATAATTCGGCGATTTGTCGCACATAGCATAAGTGTCGTGCATTAGTTGACAGTACATGCATTTGGAAACTTTTCTGTCTTTCTTATCATACTTCTGAAAAGGTTTTCTGTTACCCTGATAGTTTTTTGATTGGTCTTTGACAAAGGAAACTATCTCAGAGTCACTTGAGGTCTTAAAAATCTGTCTGTTAGAAGAAAAATATGCTGAGCCTTTTTTTTCGAACTGCTCGATGTTCTCAATGTCCGACTGCTGCAAAAACTTAGCAAAAGGAGAAGGTATAGTAGATATACACTTGTCCATAGCTATTAGGTTTTTTAATCTATCAAAGTCTTTTCCTATGTTAGCTGCTTAAGCCACCTGTTTAGTACACTCTGCACATTTGAAAAATAATCTATAAAAGTTTCACTAGGTTTAGGTTTTAAATTTGAGAACTGAACCTGATACCCAGGGGCATCAAGTAAAAAGTGCTGCATAATCCTATCATGGATGTATTGATAGCTAGATCTAAGTTCAATAGGAATAGACTCTATTACTTTAAGGGGCTCACCACTTAGATTCTTCATGTAAATCGGAGCCCACATATCTAAAGGAACTTGGTGATATTTAAATTGATACTCTACATTCTCTGTCCAGGCAGATATGGAGTCCTCTTTACAATATGGTTTGATAATATTTTTGTATTTGTTGAACTTATTTTCCTCTTGTTGACTTCTTAGTTTAGTGGCAGAGATCTCTGCGTGTGAGTCTATATCCATGCTTTTCATCTTTAATTGTGTCTCTGATTCTACCTGAATTTGTTTTTCTTTAACTCGTGCCATTTCATCTATCTCTTTTTGCTTTAGATCTAATTCCTTTTGTTTTAATTCTTTCTCTTGATCTAATTGTTTTTGTTTCATCTCCTTATCATGTTCTCTTTCTCGTGCGCGTTCGTCCCTTTCCGCATTCTCTTTTCGTGTTTGTTCCTCTTTTGTTTCTTTAAATTTCTGATCAGCATATTGTTGTAGTTCTTTTCCTGTTAATTCTAGTTCTTTGCCTGCTTTTATGAAATCTGATAAAGTTGCCATCTTACTTTAGTACTTGGCTAACAGTGATAGGCAATGATGACTTTAATCAGTTATTTATCTTTGATATGTTATGTTTGTTTTTATCTGATCACTATCAGTTGTGCTTTCTGTTTATACCCTGCCCAGATTTATCTTGCAGAAAAACAGAGTATACAAATATGTCAACGCGTTACATGCTGAAAAAGAGATGCACTATTAATCAAATTGCATGACAAAATATATAAGTGTACTCAGCTTAATGTGGGAACGAAGCTCCTTTGACACAGGTCACCTTGTTTGGTACACTGGGGTGGCGACACGTTTCGTACGTAGCACACGGTATTTGGCCCACAGGTGTATGTGCACAGCTGTTGTTTGCCCTCTGATATATAGGGCAGCAGTAAACACGCCTACTAAACGATATGATTTACTCGACAACTAAGGACAATGACTTAGACAATGACAGACTTACGAACACCTAGAATATGTATTAATTAATTTTAATGTCAATGTCCTGTCTTTGTTTTAAACAATAATTGCCTTTCGTTACTAACCTAGTTAATTTCTGTAAACGTTGTGCAGCTAAGTATCAGATGCTTAGCCCGAAAGTAGTTCCATCGTGACGATAAGCAAAGAGAAAATAGACCCAAAAATGAATAAATGCTTGTAAAGAAATCAAAATAACATAATAATGTGTCAACAAATAAATATATTCATTTAGTAACTTAAATAAGTAAATAATAAACAATATACAGCACAGATTCAGGCGGGCCGTCGCCAAGCGATCTTGTAAACACTCGACTGCTTTATGCTAATGACGCAGAACAACTGTCTGTCAATCAATCTACGTCATCGCGCAGCACTATTTTTAGATCTCAAAAATCAATATTGTCGGCTGCCTGTGTATTCCTGCGCCGTGAATCATGTTTGGTGCTTATTCAAGAATAAATTGGTAAATATATGAATAAATATAAGAAAATAAGAATATTAATACTTACAGCTTCGAAGAATACATGATTTCATTCAATAAATATATCATAAACACAATTAAACACTATTTTGTCACGATAGGCATATTTCTAGCTCGCAAATTCTCCCGTCTGCACAAATTATCGTTACTACAAAAATTAATCCCTAGTCTGGAGCCCGTGGATGAGTGGATTAGCTTGAACTTTTCGTTCAAGCTTCACTTCTTGACACCACAATTACCCTTTTACTGTGGGTATTAGCTTGGCGCTTTCGTCCAAGCACCACTTTCTGACACCACAATTACCCTTTTACTGTGGGTATTAGCTTGGCGCTTTCGTCCAAGCACCACTTTCTGACACCACAATTACCCTGGCCTGTCAACAACTTAACTGACAGGTCTCATTGGGTACTTCTCACACACCCATACAAGACAACTTGCAAGTCGTGTGGGAGGCAAAATGTATGGTTCATTTTATTGCCGTTGGCTCGCTTACAAGCGGTAAACAGTCGCTAATGCAATACACAATATACAGCCACAGAATTATCTAACACAAACTGCTAACCCTATGCTAGTTCTATCTATTAGTGAACACAAAACTCCTAACGCTATTATAAACGATGTGAACGCCTCAAGTCCAGTCTCCCGTCTCCCTAACCTCTCTCCCGTGGTTACACACCACGCGGGGTGACCTTCACCTTCGTGCGTGTTACCTCACATCGCACTCTGCTGGCAAACGTGGCCTGTTGAGTGTCTACTCAACTGTGCTATGGCTTCACGAGGTGTGGTACTATCGAGTCTTTGACAGTGTGTATTGTTGCGCACGTAAAAAATCCCTTAGCAGTTGGAAATCGAAAAAGAGTAGCCTAACGGCGCTGCCCGGGCAAAATTTCGAGTTAAAAATCTACCCAAAGTATTTCATGATCCTCGCCGATGCAACGGAGTTCGTGCATTGAGCTGAGTTTCTCCAGACTCAGGTTTGAGTTAGGAGGAAAACGGATCACGTATGGGTTAAACTGTGTGCCCTGATGTTGATCCAACGACTTAAAAAAAAACAAACAACAATTTCATAAATATCCAATCATAATTTCATATCACTTTCATCAACGCGATATATTCGTCAACAGTTTCATCAGTATCCCTTCATCAGCTCATCACCTCAGTCAACAGTTTCATCAAAAGCCCTTCACAGATTTAAGCTCGTTTACAACCTGGAAGTTGTATTGCTTCCATTGAGAAAACGTGCTAAGCACATTACGTGCACCTCTAGTGATGGTGTTTCTGTTAATTTGTTTTCCATTCTTACTTGTTTTAATAACTCCTGGTACGATTAAATACATGATCAGATTTACAATATTCAACTTACAGTATTGACAGGCAGGACCAAACCATGGTTTCAGACATGCTGACTTAGATGTGCAGTTTCCATCGACATCACACTGATCATTGACACATCGACATTTGTACTGACAACGGGATCCAAACCAGCCTATAGCACACAGATCTGGAACAGAGTGTCAGTGGGATCAGAGTATGTTGATTACTAATAGTGAATTATATGGGGGGAAATACATTGTAATATTCTTTAGAAACAAACAAGATGCTATATCTCATGATTTAATCGTATTCTCACTGTATTTTTCTTCTTCTGACGTTTCATTAAAGTTATCGAAAGAAGGCGTTTCATGTTGCCGAGCCGATACTAGAGGCCAAATACAAACACATAATATGACTTGGAAACTCGACGAACGGAAAGAAACACACACATGCAGAAAAACGTTTAGACGAAAGTCTCTAAAACTAATAAGAACAAAACAATCCAATAAAACGCAGATAACCCAAAATAATTCTTATCTATGCACCAGAAAATTTCTTGATAAGAAAAGGCGGTAGGGATGATGTTCACTGCATCAACCTTCGAATTTGGATTGGTCTAAAGAAAGATTAGGTCAGCACCTTATTCTCAATACACATCAGAGCGTGTTAATAGGATCGTTCACAGCTTTTTACAATGAAATACATTTGCAATTATGTTGTGTACTAGCCATATACTGTAACTATCAAATCACACCCAATTAACCTATCTATCACACTAACGTAACCGATCTTTCACACTAAGGTAACCGATCTATCACACTAAAGTAACCGATCTATGATACTAAAGTAACCGATCTATCACACTAAAGTAACCGATCTATGATACTAAAGTAACCGATCTATCACACAAAAGTAACCGATCTATGACACTAAAGTAACCGATCTATGACACTAAAGTAACCGATCTATGACACTAAAGTAAAAAGTTAATCACACTAAAGTAATCGATCTATCACACTAAAGTAACCGATCTATCACACTAAAGAAACCGATCTATCACACTAAAGTAACCGATCTATCACACTAAAGTAACCAATCTATGACACTAAAGTAGCCGATCTATGACACGAAAGCAACCGATCTATCACACTAAAGTAACCGATCTATCACACTAAAGTAACCGATCTATCACACTGAATTAACCGATCTATCACACTAAAGTAACCGATCTATGACACTAAAGTAACCGATCTATGACACTAAAGTAACCGATCTATGATACTAAAGTAACCGAACTATCACACTAAAGTAACCGATCTATGACACTAAAGTAACCGATCTATGACACTAAAGTAACCGATCTATCATACTAAAGTAACCGGTTAATCACACTAAAGTAATCGATCTATCACACTGAATTAACCGATCTATCATACTAAAGTAACCGATCTATGACACTAAATTAACCGATATATCACAATAAAGTAACCGATCTATCACACTAAAGTAACCGATCTATGACACTAAAGTAACCGATCTATGACACTAAAGTAACCGATCTATCACACTAAAGTAACCGATCAATGACACTAAAGTAAACGATCTATGACACTAAAGTAATCGATCTATGATACTAAAGTAACCGAACTATCACACTAAAGTAACCGATCTATGACACTAAAGTAACCGATCTATGACACTAAAGTAACCGATCTATGATAATAATGTAACCGAACTATCACACTAAAGTAACCGATCTATGACACTAAAGTAACCGATCTTTGACAATATAGTAACCGATCTATGACACTAAAGTAACCGATCTATGATACTAAAGTAACTGATCTATGACACTAAAGTACCCGAACTATCACACTAATGTAACCGATCTATTACACTAATGTAACCGATCTATCACACTAAAGTAACCGATCTATCATACTAAAGTAACCGATCTATGACACAAAAGTAACCGATCTATGACACTAAAGTAACCGAACTTTCACACTAAAGTAACCGATTTATGACACTAAAGTAACCGATCAATGACACTAAAGTAACCGATCTATGACACTAAAGTAACCGATCTATGATACTAAAGTAACTGATCTATGACACTAAAGTACCCGAACTACCACACTAAAGTAACCGATCTATGACACTAAAGTAACCGATCTATGACACTAAGGTAACTGATCTATGATACTAAAGCAACCGATCTATCACACTAAAGTAACCGATCTATGACACTAAAGTAACCGATCTATGACACTAAAGTAAATGATCTATGACACTAAAGTACACGAACTATCACACTAAAGTAACCGATCTATGACTCTAAAGTAACCGATCTATGACACTAAAGTAACCGATCTATGGCACTAAAGTAACCGATCTATGACACTAAAGTAACTGATCTATGACACTAAAGTACCCGAACTATCACACTAAAGTACCCGAACTATCACACTAAAGTAACCGATCTATGACACTAAAGTAACCGATCTATGACACTATAGTAACCGATCTATGATACTAAAGTAACTGATCTATGATACTAAAGCAACCGATCTATCATACTAAAGTAACCGATCTATGACACTAAAGTAACCGATCTATGATACTAAAGTAACTGATCTATGATACTAAAGCAACCGATCTATCATACTAAAGTAACCGATCTATGACACTAAGGTAACCGATCTATGACACTAAAGTAACCGATCTATGACATTAAAGTAACTGATCTATGACACTAAAGTACCCGAACAATCACACTAAAGTACCCGAACTATCACACTAAAGTAACCGATCTATGACACTAAAGTAACCGATCTATGACACTATAGTAACCGATCTATGACACTATAGTAACCGATCTATGATACTAAAGTAACTGATCTATGACACTAAAGTACCCGAACTATCACACTAAAGTAACCGATCTATGACACTAAAGTAACCGATCTATCACACTAAAGTAACCGATCTATCATACTAAAGTAACCGATCTATGACACTAAAGTAACCGAACTATCACACTAAAGTAACCGATTTATGACACTAAAGTAACCGATCTATGACACTAAAGTAACCGATCTATGACACTAAAGTAACCTATCTATGATACTAAAGTAACTGATCTATGACACTAAAGTACCCGAACTATCACACTAAAGTAACCGATCTATGACTCTAAAGTAACCGGTCTATGACACTAAAGTAACTGATCTATGATACTAAAGCAAACGATCTATCACACTAAAGCAACCGATCTATCACACTAAAGTAACCGATCTATGACACTGTAGCATGATGAAACAGAACTCCCCATTCCCAGCCCGACACATTCATCAAAATACTTTCGATTCAAGTGGTGTTTCCAGATAGAAGGACGATTCTTGGAAATAGTATGTTCTAGAACGAGTTTGGGGAGGGCGGCGGTAAGCGCTTGCCTTTTCATTGGTTAATAAGTAATGAGCCCACGCTATTCCTGGGCCATATTTTAAAATCTAATTAGTTTGAGCGGGGATTTCACCAGGAGGGGTCGCTAGTTTGTGATGTGATGACCCAACAATGCCCTTAAAGATTCGATAATATATTGTTCTCTGGATACCAGGTACCATATTAAAACATACTTAAATGTTGTATTTATGCCTGGTGAACGAAAGAGAAGAATATAAGAGTATTTTATGAAGAACATGTGAAAGTGAAAACAGAACTTCTGTGCGCCAGTATTCTGAACACTGCTTCTAAAAACCTGTCAGGTCTTTCAAGCTGTATACTCCAAGTGCATATCAATCCCTTGTTGTGACTGGTTGCGTATGCTTGATGAATGTATAGTACACTCAATGCAAATTCGCAAACCCAAACCCCTTGTGCATTCTTCATGCCTAGGATGACTCATTCTTAAATCAACTGAACCTTTGCTCTCGCGAGTTAACATATGGCAGTCTGAATTGGAATGAGTGATGAAACATGTACAAGTTCCTTTGTAAAAAGCTGAGAATGTTGGAGTGAGGAGCTGGTGCTTTGATAAGTAGCCTCTCACATTAGTAGAAAGAAAGATGCTTCAAATATCCATATGTAAACAGGACGGTGATGGCACGCCAGAATTGCTAAGTCCATGGGATGCCTGGTGGCTATATGCTCAAGAGAATTAATACAATTTCTCTTTGAAGTATTACACTGGTACCTCTACTGTTGGTTGGTTCATATAAACTAGTTCCTAGAAGGACCATAGGTGTGTGAACCTGTGTCTTAGTTGGCTGAATATAATGTATGGCTCATGCAAATTTACAAGGACTAAACATGTTTTTCACATATGTGCTTTGGTGCATATGAAACCAATTGCCTATGCAATTGAGCTTCTGTTACCGACTGTAGTAGACATGAACATTACTCAGTGGGGAAACAGCACATGATGATGATGAAGATGATGTACCTGTGAGTCAAGTCTGTATGAGAAAAGGGGTGAGGTCTGGCATTGCTGTGTAAGTGTATATGGAATAGGACATTCATGCACCAACATGACAGTCATTGGAATGGATGTCGGGTCTGCTAATTTGGTAAATGCCATTAGTTAATACCTATTGTATATTGCAGGTGTAAATGTCTATTTTCCATTTCCCTTCACAATGCCTGTCCCATGTCGCTATGTCACAATGCTTGCTTCAAGATGCTTGTAATTGTGTAAGCTACCTCTGTCTCCACATATAGGCCTGTGATTACCACAGATAAAGGTGAATAATAAAATATCACCCACAGTACATCACAGTGAAATTCACTACATTGTCAACCAAGAGAGGTGTGTTTGGACCACACCCATCCTTAACCTCCCCATCCCCAATCTGTGTCTATTGATGTATAATAACATTATCTTTTAACACATGTAAAGAGATGTTGTGCCATTTTGTATATCAACAGAGAACAAACAGGATGGTGGAGAGGCATCCATATATCATCTGGGAAAACTAACCAGTAGTCCCAGAATCCAGAACCAACTCTCTATAAGTGAAATCTTCTAGAACCCACAATATGGGAATTTCTTAGAGACTTTCAGCTCAGCTCTCAAACAGCTGGGTATAAATAAGGGAGAAAAATGGTTCTGAAGACTTCAGTGATCATAATTATCAATGACATATGAGAACTAAACAACAAGTCTATGGTGGTGAACCTCATTCAAGACGTCTGGTGAAATGACTGGGACAATGGATTGTTTAGCTAGGACTTATCTTAGTTAATCTCCAGCCTGGTGCTCACACAGCGTTTTCAGAATGAAGACTTGTAAAGTAAGTGAGATAGACTGAGGAGACAGAAGACTGGGACATATTTGTATCTTAGATCTTCCTCTACAGGAAAAGTAGAACAAAACCCTAAGTCTCAACTTCATGAACAGTCAACTCACCGGTGAAAGATAGGGCTGTAACTTTTCTTCAGACTGTGACAGCAGGGAATAGTCTGACTTGGAAAATCATCATGGGGAGAACTGCAACGTGAGCTGTCCAACACCATCATAGGTGCTAAAAGGATTAAACAGACCAGTGGAGCAGAATGTCCCTATGCTTGCCCCAGGTTATGGCTTATCTTGGTTTTCCCTCATTAACAGTAGAAGAAAGGATAAAAGTCAATGGTGTAGTGGAGATTAGAGAGGAGAGGAGGAGGAGAGTTTGGTTATTGGTTGGAGGAGGGATCCGAGTGTGGTATCATGTTTCTCTACATGCATGTGTGACATAATTTTTTTGCATTTCTATGTAATGATTAAAGTGTTGACATGACAGAAAGAGGAATCATGGATCATCACTGGACTCACCATCAGCTCAATAAACAGTATTATTGAACCAGTGTTTTAAGTGCATGTCCCCAGTGAATTTCTTGTACAGTTGCTGTCAAGTGTTGTCTCTGGTGACTGTCTTAAGTACTGTGGTTGGTTATACATATTGTGAAAGTCCTATATAGATGTTGTCAAGTATCTCATGATGTATGTCTTGTACAATTGTGGTGTAAACAATTCTATGTAAATGTATGTCCCACTCTTGTCAAGAACCTGTCATGTAGATGTCTTGTTCAACAGATGTTATGCACAGTTATTGTTGAGTTGTCTACAAATAATTGAGTCCTACAATCCCAAAGAAATGGGACAACCTGATATAGGTCATACTGACAAAATAATTAAAGAAGATCTAATGTGACGGACGAATAGCACACTGGCAACATTATGTTGAGTGAGAGGGATCCTCAGTTGTACAGACGCTAATAGTCCAGATCTCCTTTTGGTATTGGGGAAACCTTTTACTTCTTTTATAAATTTCTGTGTAGATAAATAATAGTCTCACAGTGGGGGTTTGAGCCAAAGAAAAGTGGTTCTCCAAAAAGGCTATTGCGGGAATGATTAGCTCATTTGAGTGACCTCTAGACAAAACGTGCTAAATCATATCCTTTATCTTGTATGTTTATTATTCAAGATATATTTCCAGAGAACACTACTAACTAGGTCCTCTGTCAATCATCTAATTTGTCACAGACACTAAAGTAACCGATCTATCACACTAAAGTAACGGATCTATGACACTAAAGTAACCGATCTATGACACTAAAGTAACCGATCTATGACACTAAAGTAACCGATCTATCACACTAAATAACCGATCTATGACACTAAAGTAACCGATCTATGACACTAAAGTAACCGATCTATGACACTAAAGTAACCGATCTATCACACTAAAGTAACCGATCTATGACACTAAAGTAACTGATCTATGACACTAAAGTACCCGAACTATCACACTAAAGTACCCGAACTATCACACTAAAGTAACCGATCTATGACACTAAAGTAACCGATCTATGATACTAAAGTAACTGATCTATGACACTAAAGTACCCGAACTATCACACTAAAGTAACCGATCTATGACACTAAAGTAACCGATCTATCACACTAAAGTAACCGATCTATCACACTAGTGTGTTTCATCATCATCAAGTGCCCTCCTGTCTGTGTATTCATTCATGTCTCTCCACAGATCTCCGTCTGTGGTTTTCTGGATCCACTCTGCTGATGCTCTTCCTCCATGCCACTGTATCAATTAATCCAGTATCATTTCTCTTGATTGGCCTCTGCCTTTCTTCCCCTTGATATTAACAGTCGTCAAGGTGTTCTACAATGCCTCTCTTCTCATCACATGACCAAAGAAAACTGTATGTCTCATTCTTATTGTTATATATGAAGCAGCGCCAAATCTGGGCAGGTAGAAATTTGGCTTCCTTGAGAAAAATCCGGTACGTGCTTTGGTCGGTACAATAAGTACCAAAGTCCCCCAAAGGTTTCATTAACAAGTCCATTACCCCATATGGACAACAATCACCTTCGGATTAAAAAGCCTGCGAGGGTGAACATATCCTGAAGCAGCTACAACAGGAAAATCTCCACATCTTGAGGGCAGAGCGGCTTCTGGCCTACTCCAAGATTCCAACATCTTTAGCGGTGGTGTCGACAGAGGGCAGGGAGATACCACGCCAAGTATCGATAAACAAGAAAGTACAACAACCTGAAAGATTCATTCTTAGAATCACTCAATGCTCAGGATGCCAGAGGGCCGGCCACAGCAGAACAACATGCCACAGCAAGAAACAGATCTGCTGTTAATGCGCCGAGCACCATGCATTCAATGAATGTCCGTTGGCCAAACAGGACAAGGACTTCCGAATGCCCAACGACAACAGAAAGTGCGCCAACTGCCTTGGCAAGCATGGAGCAAGATAACTGGGTGGTCCTACCTCCAAAGACACAGAAACGTCTTAAAGATCGCCATTACCACAAAGACATCATACAAGGAAGCAATCCTGAGGTGCAAGACAGCCACGTGCATTTCACAAGCTGAAAGATCTCAACTGCAAAGCCAGATTGACGAGCTAAATAATCAAGTCAAGCTACTTCAAACACCGACACCAACCAGCGACAACGTAAAACTGCTGACCTACATGGAGGAAATACAACAAAGCATGAAGCAAGAGGTGGAACGTATGGCACAGATTAAAAAAGCAAATGAAGACCGAAAGAGAACTGCTGAATGCCGAAAAGGAGTTAGACCAAAACATACAGGCAAGCTGGAGCCAAGCCAAAAACAAATTTGAAACCTCAAGCTAAAGCCAGCAGCCCACGCACTAGATCCAAGAAATACGAGAATAAATCAATTGATTACCTGTCATCTGAAGAAAGCCGAGAGGAGGAATCCGACACATCTGAATCTAACTGGCGCACTGGGGCGAAGACGAAGCCGAAAAAGCACAAAGAGAAAAGACGGAAACATTTTCGCTGCATTTAACGAGATGTTAAGGCAAAAATGTATAGACGTATAACCAAGAAAATAGTCCTCATAAGGATTGCAACCAGTCAAAACAGACGAACCAGAAACCAACACTGACCAAAGAAACTGCCAGAGAAGACGGACACAAAGGAGAACTTGCCGATCAATCCCCTAGCTAACGACACAGCCATAAACCTTTCAAAATCGATAAGCCAACTAACACTGGCGCAGAAACCGTGAGAAACTTAACCAGCACCATGAACCACCACAATATAACTAACGCCACAAGGGCTAGTTGAACGACGTTGGAAAGTGTTGTTGTTTTTTTTTTCTACTACTGGAACTGGGAGATCTCGCTCTCTGACAATGACGCCATGGTCAGAGGAGATTCTATACCCAAGGCCAACAATGAGAGTGCCAGAACATGCCTTTCTCGGCCACTTCCACCAGCAGGTGAGCACAAATACCCAATAGTTAAATCAAGAAGGCTAGGGCCGATCTGTCCAATCCATGGACCGAATCAGGAAGGCGAACAAGCCCTTGGAAGGACTTTCAGGGAAATGCTGATCTGTGATATTCATAGATGCCTCCGGTGGTGAGTCAGGCGGTGCCTGAGTCGATTCCTGGCTGGAATCCTCAAACCAGTGGACTGTTTAATAAAGGCCCAAAACCGAGTGATACCAGTCTGACTGAGGACGGAAAGGGAGCTCTCTAACCTGAGTGTGTAGCTACGCCGACGCCAACATGGAGGAAGAAAGTAGAAAAGTAATGGATGTGATTAGGACACTGGCTGATGATGAAGTATAAGGCTACCCGAACCAACCAGTGCGTAATTAGCATTAGTGAATTTATTGGCGGTAGGGAGAAGATATTCCACGGGGCAACATGTAGCTATGTCTGTTGCGGTTGTGATGCAGGACGCATTTTTTTTAAAAAACATTTTTGCAGATTACGTGTCATTGCTAGGAGGGGCAGCGTTGTATATTTCTGGAGATTTGATATAATGGCCACAGGCTAATATAATGAGCAGTGTGGGAGCATATTACATTGAGTATTTAATAATGTGTATTATTTTATGTATTCTACATGATTGTTGTGGATACATTCATTCATTCAAGCATTCATTCAGTAGCATGTCCTTTGCTGAACCTAGCTCCCATAACAACCTTTCGGAAAACCTCTCGATCATAAGCAAGATGTCCTGCGTCCGACAGACTCATCTGGAGATCATTCGCCACATCCTGCACCCATCTTCTCTTTGGCCTTCCTCTTCCTCTCTTCCCAGGCATATACCCCTATATTTTTGTTCTCTCCAAACTTTCGTGGCGTTTCAAGTGACCAACATATTTCAATTCTCTTTATTTTATCGTCTTTAATTGTGGACACATGAACGATGATAATGGATGCGATTGATTGTCAAGTACTCTTAGGTGGCATTGAGTGATGACAATCATGATCCTGCATATACTATTTACAATATACAAAAGAAAAGTATTTTACTTGATAATCCTGTGACAAGGATGCAGTGGTGTTTATGCCAAAAGGTGCATCCGATTGCTGGTGGAATTATATGACTGAGGCTTTGCTTGCAGTAAAACACGGTACATGTAATAGCATGGAAAGTGTGTGATGTAATGCTACGCAGATTATAATGTGAACTGTGAGATAGGGAAGGGCCAAAAATACTATTACGTGGTTGTATTATAGCTCAATCCACAATTATGCCTAGTGAGGAATAAAAAGCATGTTATAAATATGTGAGACACAGTGTACGTCTGATATGGTGAACCCAATCAGTATTGTTGTTTATTTCTGCTTGACCGTCAGTACATGGGTGTTTATGACTGGTGGGGATGAACCCAGTCAGTATCAATATGTTGTCTTGTCACATTGATTGTTACCTGTGTCAGGGTGTTGTCTATGTCTTCTGTGAACAGGTTCAAGTGATGTTGATTGTGATATATTTTTTCACAATAGTTTCGCAAGTCGTAACGGGGCTGTGAATATTTCTTCGTACAACAGTGGAGTATTGACACTGCAACAAGGATAGTTTGTTCCGCGTCTGAAAATCCTAAATTTACGACTCATTTACGACATTAGGAAGAAACAGCGACATCCAACCAAACACTGGGAACGGAAAAGCTAAGATAAAAACAGCAACAACCGGTCTCAGGCCCTATTTGCTCAAACTCGTCGTAACTAGAAGAAAGGCGACTGTACCTCTGGGAAAATTGGTAGCTCTCTACTCGCAACGAACACGTTAGAAAGTTACTTCTAGTGAGAATAGTAGAGCCAGAAAACCAGTCGCCAGTAGATTTGGAAATAAGCCAAATCGAGTAGTTTACATCTTGTTGTTGACATGTGGCGATTGGAGCCATTCAAAAGAATGAGGTAAACAGAATAATTATTTTAAATTTAAGTTTAGTCTGTGAGTCTTTTTCCCAAGACGTTGGAGGTAAGTCAGTGTGTTGTAAACCCATGTGGTTAGTTCTTAAGAAATTAATTTAGTGAAACTAAATAATATATTCAGTTATCATAGTAATAGATAAACTGTGCATTAAGGAAACTACAGAGAGTTTTATTTTTCTCCCAGCTAAACAACTTCTTTAATGTTAAGCATTAGACTGAAGTTGTACATTTTATTCTTAAATAATAAACTCAATCAGTAGTGATTTAAGAATGGTGAGTAACTTAAGATTAAAGTAAATTAGTTTACATGTGCCAACACTGGTAAGACAAATTAGTGTAACGTGTAATAGTCTAGTATTTTTAATTACATGAACACATTAGTCAGTAGATTTTTGACATGAGCACATGATCAAACAAGTAGTTTCCTTGTATTCCATGAACACATGAGAACCAAATAGATTCCTATAGGGATCATAATTGTGTGTGTGTTGGGTGAAAGCACCCATGTGGTGAGTCAAATGTATTTTCAATGTTGTAAACATGTGGAATTAATTTTTGTGCCACATAATAATACTTAGTCAACCGCCATGCTAGAATGGTTAGGATTCATAATGCCTGAATGTGAATTGAGTATATCACAAAATTCTATGAGAGCATGTGGGTATCCATGTGTATTTTCATTATTGTTAAATATGAGGTAGTATCCTTTGAGAATCTCATAATTATGTCTAATGATCACATACATCTATGTCATTGCTGAGAGCATGTCTGTGGGGATTAATGTGTGATTTCATTATTGTTAAACATGTGTGAATGTATCATTTGGAGAAAAAAAAACACATTAGTATGAATGACTAAATATCATCCAGGAAAATATAATTTCTTATTAAGGATGGTAGAATGTTGAGATATCATTGTAATGTCAGTGCGGTTGAATCTGTGAATGTATTCTGTGTAAAGCACAGTTCCTGCTTGGAGCAGGAACCCAAAACCCACAATTCAAGACAAGGGAGGGCAGAATAATTTTTCTGTTTCAGATTTACCATTACAGGGGATCTGTAGGATAATTAGCTGCAAAATTACTCGTAGTCTATTATATTAGGGGAAAGGGGTCACCATTGAATATATGTATAAAATCTTGATGTAATTGTTTTCTGATTTTTTAAAAATGTATGTATTTGAGTATTGCTGTTCTTTACTCAATACGTATATATAGTTAATAAATGATGAAAAAAGGGAAGTCATTTCCTTTCATAAGTGTAAATTTTTTACTTATCATAGTCAATTAGTTTAATAACAACTACCCTAGATAAAATTAATTTAGCTGAGAGAGGAGAGGCAAGGAACCACCAAAAAGGGGTTTGGGGTATAAAAGGGGAAAGATTTGTAATTGTTTTTCCTAGAGGTATTCCTTGGTTCTCTGAAACTCTGTTTTGCTTAGAGTCTATTCTCCAGGTTTACAAGGGTAGTTACCTTCAAAGAAGACAAGAAATAGGTAAGAATGGCAGACGCCATGTTGTCCTGTTGGGAAATTATGCATGATATTTGACAGGTTTGTGTTGACTGCTGTGGGTGAACACAATCAATGGTATTTGTCTGGTGCAGGGGAAACCTGGCCAGTGTTAATACTGTGTCTGATTGTGTCTGGATGGCCAGTATGAGAGTGTTGTCTATAGAGGCACACTCTATTAATGTTGATGTTGTCTTTTTAGGTCATCATACAGATGTGTGTGTGTGTGTGTGTGTGTGTGTGTGTGTGTGTGTGTGTGTGTGTGTGTGTGTTAGTGTGTGTTGCATTTCATAGTTTACAGATAATCACGGACTATTTTTATGCTGCAGTGAGTGGTATCTGACCGTGGCTTTCAGATCAATCCTGGATCTTTGTTAGTCACAATATTAGGCAACCCATGTTGATGTTTGTGTTTCTATTGTTGTTTATGTTATAGTCCTTTTGTTGTGCCGTGTCTTGATCGGATTAGGAATGTGATGTTTGGCTGTGATACTTAGGGCACTCTATGGACTAGACTGAGTCGCAGGTGATGGTCTGGTTTGTGTGATACCCAACCCTCTGTCAATCTCTGTTGAGAACTGTAGTTGTCTATACGGTTGTGTTGTTGTTATTGTTTGTCCATCAAGAATGATGATGACCATTCATTTCATCCAGTGGGGTTGTAGGTATGGAGCCGTGGGTTCTAAGATGGCTGATAAGGCCTATTTTGGCTCGAAATGTTCTTTGACAATGTGGGCAAGGAATGCTTGACGTTTCTGGAGGAGGATTTCCTGCAGTGGTTTTTCTGTCCTGCCTTTTATTCACAGCTCTTGCATTCCTGGTTGCCTCACATATGGCTGCACCCTTGCGTAATGATGCACGCCACGAATTTCGGTCTCTGGCTGCAGCCTCCCAGGTGTCATGATGAATTCCAAAAGCCTACAGTGAAATTTTCAGAGAGTCTTTAAAGCGTTTCCTCTGGCCATCTTGGGAGCGTTTACCACAACGCAGTTCGCTGTAAAAAAAAATTCGTTTAGGGAGCCTGTGATCTGGCATGCGAGTCAAGTGACCAGCCCAGCGAATCTGATTCTTCATCAGTAGAGTGTGGATACTGGGCATGGATGCTCTTTCTAGGACTTCAGTGTCTGGAATCTTGTCTTGCCATTTAATCTTCAGTAGCTTCCTTAGGCAGACTGTGTGGATGTGGTTTAATTTCCTAGCGTGTCGCTGATAAACAGTCCAGGTTTCACAAGCATATAGCAGTGTGGATAATACAACTGCTTTGTAGACCTTTAGCTTTGTTTGCAGGCTTATTCCAGTTCTGTCACTTACATTCTTGTACAGTCTGCCAAAGGCCGCACTGGCCTTGGAGATTCTTGCATTCACTTCGTCATCAATTGTGGCAGCTTATGACACAGTGCTGCCAAGATAGGTGATTTTGTCCACAACACTTAGTCTATGATCATTCACTTTGATATTTGGCACAGTGTGATTATTCCCTGGAGCTGGCTGGTACATAACTACAGTCTTCTCCAAGTTGATATTGAGCCCAAAGTTGGCACAGGCATGGGAGAAAGCTGAAACATTATGTTGCATGTCCGCCTCTGAGTTGGCGTACAGAGCGACATCATCAGCAAACAGGAGCTCTCTGACGGTGTCGCTGTTGATTTTGGTTTTAGCTTTCAGCCTTCTGAGATTGAATAACTTTCCATCCATACGGTAGTTGATGTCTATTCCAATGTCGTTGTTCTCGAAGGCATTCATCAGCATGGGTGAAAACATGAGGCTGAACAGTGTTGGTGCCAGGACACACCCTTGCTTTACTCCATTGGTGACAGGAAAGGGTTCAGACAGTTCGCCATTTTCCTGTACTCTTGCTTGCATGCCATCATGAAATAGCCGCACTATTTGGACAAACTTTCGTGGACAGCCATATTTTGCCATAATCTTCCACAGTCCTTCTCTGCTGACTGTATCAAAAGCCTTGGTAAGGTCAATGAAAGTGGAGAACATTTCGCAGTTCTGTTCCTGACATTTCTCTTGCAGCTGCCTTGCAGCGAATATCATGTCAACAGTTCCACGTTCTTTTCTGAAGCCACACTGACTCTCAGGAAGAAGACCTTGATCAAGATGGGCTGTGAGGCGATTGAGAAGAATTCTGGCGAGTATCTTCCCTGCAATTGAAAGCAAGGAGATGCCTCGGTGGTTGTCACAGGATTGGCGGTTTCCTTTACGTTTGTAAAGGTGGACTATTGACGCCTCTTTGAAATCTTGTGGCATGGTCTCGTTCACCCATATGTTTGTAAAGACCTGGTGAAGCTGCTCTGTTAAGACCGGCCCACTTGCCTTGTATATCTCTGCTGGGATGGAGTCAGGACCAGGTGCCTTGCCGCTGGAGAGTTGCTGAATGGCTTTGTTTACTTCCACTATGGTTGGCAGGTCATCAAGTGTCTTATTGGTAGGAACTTGAGGAAGGCAGTTGATGGTTTCATCATCAAAGAAGGAAGTTGCATTTAAGATGTTGCTGAAATGCTCTGCCCAGCGTTGAAGGATTTCTTTCTTATCGGTGATCAATTTTCCCCCATCTGCACTGAGGAGGGGAACTATGCCAGGTGATGTAGGACCATAGATCGCTTTCAGTGAGTCGTAGAAGTTTTTCATATCATGTCTGTCAGCAAAGCCCTGAATTTCATCAGCTTTGCTGCTCAGCCAGGAGTCCCCCATGTGCCGAAGTTTCTGCTGCACTACTCTCTGATTGTTCATGACGGCATCTTTTTTTTATGTTGACTTTGGGTCATTCAAATGTGCCTTGAGGAGAAGATGTTTCTCGGCCAGCAATTGGTTGATGTCTTCGGAATTTTCATCAAACCAGTCTTTATGCTTACGGGGGGCTGAACCCAGGATTTCCATAGCAGTGTTGTAAATTATGTCCTTTAGGGCTCTCCATTCTGTTTCTGTATCCTGTTTAGCTGCAGCATTTGGCTTGAGGCGGTCTTCCAGCATATTTTCAAAACGACTGCTGCATTTTCTTGCTGTTTAGGCGGGTGACATTTAGCTTTTTTTGCATTTTCACCCCTTGAGGACGCCGTGGTGGCCTGATGAGAATGTTTATTTTCGAGACAATGAGACGATGATCTGTCCAACATTCGGCACCACACATGGATTTTGTCACTCGGACGTCTTGTCTGTCACTCCTCCTGACAATGACATAGTCAATGAGGTGCCAGTGTTTCGAGCGAGGGTGCATCCACGATGTCCTATTTCTCATGGGGAGACGGAAAATTGTGTTCGTAATCAGGAGATCATGTTCGGCACATGTCTGAAGGAGGCGGAGTCCATTGCTGTTACAATTTCCGACTCCATGCTTTCCAATAATGCCACTCCAGGAGGTGGTGTCCGTGCCTACTCTGGCATTGAAATCCCCAAGGAGTATAAGTTTGTCTCCATTGGGAACAGATGTTAATACATTGTGCAGGTCCTCATAGAACTTGTTCTTGACATCATCTTCGTTGGTCATAGTTGGTGCGTAGACACTCACAATGGTTGCATGCTTCCTTCCATTCAGCAGGGGCAACTTCATGGTCATGAGCCTACGTTTATAGCCTTTGGAAATCCAGCTAATTTGCCGACCAGGGCCGACTTAATGGCAAATCCCACACCGGATTGGCGTCTTTCCTCGCTTTTCCTTCCACTCCAGAAAAATGTGTAGCCGGCACCTATTTCACAGATTTGGCCTTCTTCTTCGTGTCTCGCTCAAGGCTGCAATGTCGATGTTGTACCTGCCCAGCTCTCTCCCAATCAGTGCTGTTCGTCTCTCTGGACCCGACGCGCCGTCTCTGTCAAGTAGGGTGCGTACATTCAAAGTTCCAATTGTTAAGGGAATATGGTTTACTCTTTTAGCTTTGCTTGTTTTATCTTTGTTTGTATGTCGACCGAAGTTAAGGGTACCCACCAATCGCGGCTAGTTGGTTAGGTAGTGATGGAGCAGACAATGTTTAGGGCACCTTTTCTAGCCCCTTCCTCATGCTATGGAGGTGAGCAGTGTGTTCCTATAGAGGGCTCCTCAGTCGCTCAGGGGGCTGCCGAATCCCACTGCTGCTCCGGTCAGTAGAAGACGACCATATGACCTGAGCCGCCTGTGTGCAGGTCTGCAACTACGGCTGCCAGCGTACCCACGCCTGCCGCTTCGCCGCTCGCCCACCGCCACAGGGCTTGAAGGTGATATATGACGTTGGATGAAGAATGACTTGCGCGATGCCTTGGATTAAATTGAGGAAGAGTTGCGCAATTCGTCGACCTCACTCTCTCGACTGAGTCCATCTGAGTCCAGTGGCAAGACAAGTCGAGACGACTGGAGACGAATACAAGTGCAGTGGATGACCAGGGCGCTCTACGTGCCTTGCCGTGCTCATTACGTTCCACAACGCTTTGCAGGTAAACGCCATCTTGCCCGTTGAATCAGGAATGATTTCTTTCGCGCAGTCTGCCGAATCCTGTCTTCACATGCTGGGTAGGCATACCCTAGTTTACCTCTTGGTTTGACACCAAATCGGATACCCATGCCTGGTTTAGCCAGCCTCTCACAGCTGTTGCCCGGGGGGTGGCCGCTGTCGCATGCTGACAGCTACTAGGAGCCACAGGCATGGTTGTACTTTGTATCTCAGTGCTGGATATTTTGTCCTTCAGATGTGAGGCTTGACTAATAAAAGAACAATTTTTGTTGTCATTGATGTGTCTGTTTAGGCTTTCTGTGTTTAGTTTATCTTTGAGTTACACATTCATGGGATGCGGGTAATGGCCAACTCCACAATTACAGGGGTCTGAAATGGCACGAAGGTAGGCAGAGGATCTCTTTATGGAGACAATGGCTACTATCATCGACCAGTATGCCCACTGTTAAGAAGGAAAGCAATGGCAAACTACGTTCTTTAAGATGCCTAGATAATCATGTTTTGTCAGTTCATTAAATAACAACGTATGTGGGTGCTCCATGGAAGCACTGTCACTCGGACGAGATAATCATGCGCACCAGCTAACTCCAGGCCGTTAACATGCGACTCAGTGCACACAATTAACATCACCTAAAATGATAACGTGGACAGGATCTGCAACATGTAGTGGATGCAGTTACTGTACACATTGGAAAAAACACAACTAGGATTTGAATTAGTATTAAGAACTCCCAGGCGGAGCAGCCACGGCAGGGGGCTTCTGATCTTCAGAAGAGTTCCCCTTTCTTCAAGTGTTTCGGCCCCTTTACACTCCTGACACTCTCTGGGGGCGGGCCTGTCCGGGTCATGACTCTGCCATGGAGACGTTCTTTCGGTCAGTTTAGTTATCCCTGATGTTGCTTGTCCCTTTTGCTGTTACCTTGTCTATTCTCAAGCCCACCCTCCCTCGGTGGGGAGAGCCCGTGCAGCCTGTGCCTGCCCCTGTAACGTTTGGTCGCGGGAAGCGAGCTTACTCCCCCGCCACGGTCTCTGTCGCCTCCATAAGTCTCCGCTGCCGTGTACCTTATATGTGCCCCGTTCACGGCGTCGCACCCTAGTGGGAAGCCGAACCTTCCTTTTAGCCCACCTCTTGGTCTGTCTGCTCCTGACTAGACCCCGTAGTACCCATATCTCGTGCGACTTCGACGGTGTGGTTACTTAGACTTGCTCTGTCTGGGTGCGACTTGCGGTCGATTATCGCTATCTTATGGAGGCTGGACATCGGCCGACATTTGCGTTATTGACTGCACTCAGGCTCACCAATCACGCTTGGAGGACGGGCTAAAGAACTGACTCGAGACGTAGTAAAGTTCGTGGTCTTTGGTTGAAAAATCGTTGGTCCGCTGTCACCGCTTCTAACCACACTAGTACCGAGACTTGTCCCACTCTAGGTTGCGACAGCTCCACAGCCAGAGTGAGGCTTTTTCGGCTGCCTCAGACAGTTGTTTTTGGACCCGGGCCCTTGATCGTCCTTTCATTCCCATTCGCTACAGCAAGTCATACAAGGAGTGGGAGACAAGTCCCCTAATGCCTACCTCCACGGCGAACAGCCTGACGGTGTAACCCTCCCGTCTGAGACTTGCGACCATATCATCGTACTTCGCCATCTTGAACACGTGTCGCTCCTCAATATTTGATTCATACGGGACAGTCAGCTCAATCAACGTTAGCTGCTTTACTGACTAGGAGCTAAGTACGATGTCAGGTCGCAAGCCAAACTTTTGAATCACCTCAGGGTAATTGTCTACGGTCAGTTCCCAGTCCCTCGCACAATCGAAGACGGCAGCAAGCGGCAAGTCGTCAGCTTTCCCCCTTCTATGCCCTGCTCGGACGAAGGAAATTTACATCGGCCTCGGTCTGTGCCCCTGTTTGTTTGCAATTCATTCGAGCCACGTCCGCAATGGCGGTCAACTCTTTCAAGACCTTGTTGTGCCGCCACGTGAACCGCCCTTGGGTCAGGGCAACCTTACAACCAGACAGCGCGTGGTCTACCGTCTGGAGTATCTTAGCTCTCTTACAGAGGGGACAGAACGGGTCGTCGGGTTTCCCCCACTTGGCCAAGTTGCCACCTGATGGCAGGACATCGTAGAGGGATCTGATGACAAAACTTAGCCGCAGTGGTGCCATGTGCCAGATCTCCCTCCACGTGATGGATCTCTGTACAACCGCCTCCCATGACATCCACTGCGCCTGCTGATCTTGTTGGGCAGCTTTGCGGACTTTTTCGTCACCCTCCTCCTTTCGGATCCCCTTGACCACCAGGTCCCTGCGTTCCTTGGCCGACGCCTTTGACCACATCGGATCATTCACATGGAATCCGAATCCATGCTTGCCAACCTGGATGTGGCCCATTATCTCCTTCAGCTGGAGTGTGGCCTGGACATTTTCGACTGCGCTGACAACCTTCTACTTCCTTCCCGTCTTCAAGGCGGGGACTGAAGCGCGGACCGTTACATCTGGAGACTCGCGCAGCATCATCGCGGGTCTGGCTTTTCCGACCTTAAACTCTTCCATGAGGGACAGGAACGGGAGGATGAGTCTGCTTACAATACAATGCGACAGTTGTGAGGCATGCGGGGGATCCAAGCCACTTTCGTATATACTTGCTTGTCGTGCCTTCCATGGTGCTCACTGTGGTCACGCCAAAAATCGTATATCAGCAGCGGCCACAGGAGTTTCGGAATAAGCATGTACCCGTCAAGGTTGAGTCGTACACACGCCCGAGACTCTTCACAGGTTCCTCCATCACCGTGGGAATCGCCTGTCCGGACACCGTGAACCTCCTTTCCACTGCCTTACCCTTCATGATCGACAGGCTTCTCGATTTCATTGGTTTGAAGTCATCCTGTACCAGCGAATCAGGTCGTCCAGCCTGATGAGAACGCTGCGAGCATCGCTCTCCTTCGGTGTCAGGATTGTCGAATCGTCCATGAA
Organism: Cepaea hortensis; assembly: GCA_963921405.1. Taxonomy (NCBI): domain Eukaryota; kingdom Metazoa; phylum Mollusca; class Gastropoda; order Stylommatophora; family Helicidae; genus Cepaea; species Cepaea hortensis. Next base: position 77,830,350 of record OY992885.1, on the reverse strand, counting down.
GGCTTTCAGCGGAGGCGTGTTTGCCTCTTCGCTGAGTCTCGGACAGTGTGCATAGCCGGATGCCGCATCCAGTATGGCCTACATGGCCATGACAAATAGTATCGGCGAAATCGTACATCCCATGGCAATACCCACTTGCAGGTCGATTCATCTGGTCGTGAACGTCTTGGTCGAGCACCGAAGAGAGAAGCCCGAGAAGTATTGCACTAAGATCTCTGTTATGTTCTCAGGAGCGTGATACACCTTGAAGGCATGCCCCAACAACTGGTGTGGTACTGACCCATATGCCATGGCCAGGTACAACCATATCACGTGGAGTTCCTCCTTCTTCGTCTTCGCTCTCTAGATCGCATCCCGAATTACATTGTAAGAAGGCAGAGATTATGGTCGTCTATAAAAACAATGAAACACCATAATTTAATATACGGGTAAATTGGAATATTCTTAATTACGTGAATCACTATAACTATCTCGGAACAGTCATAACATCTGATGGGAAGTGCCTTGAAGAGACTACAAGAAGAATCGTTATGATAAAGGTATCCGTTTGCAAGATGGTAAGCATACTGATTAAAAGAAGGTCTTCTTCTTCTTCTTCTTCTTCTTCTTCTTCTTCTTCTTCTTCTTCTTCTTCTTCTTCTTCTTCTTCTTCTTCTTCTCCTCCTCCTCCTCCTCCTCCTCCTCCACCTCTTTCTTCTTCTTCTTCTTCTTCTTCTTCTTCTTCTTCTTCTTCTTCTTCTTCTTCTTCTTCTTCTTCTTCTTCTTCTTCTTCTTCTTCTTCTTCTTCTTCTTCTTCTTCTTCTTCTTCTTCTTCTTCTTCTTCTTCTTCTTCTTCTTCTACAATGTTGTCTCCTTATGCATCTAACCGTCTTTTTTTAATTCACTCAGCGGTCCATAGAGTTTATCTTCCACTGTTGTCTCTCTAGGCCAGATGGTTTGCCTGGATATATTGTAGTTTGGGCAGTTCTGGAGTATGAGCTCTGCTGTCTGCAACGCCAAACCACATGTTCACATGGATGAGTCACAGATCTTGAATTTTGTATACATGTGGTTGCGTAATCTATTGTGTCCTGTTCTGAGGCACAGAATAATGAACTGTTCTGGTCTATCATAACGTGGTAGTAGTCTTGAGTAGGTTCTGTTCCTAGGTTGCTGATCATTTTATTGGAGATAGCATCAGATCCTGGTGACTTTCTCATTTTCGGTTTTGATATGGCTAGCTCCAGTTCACTGATTGTGATAGGTGCCTCCATAATCTCATGTAAGATAACATTCTGTCCTGTATTTTGCCATTTATCTCGAATCTCTTGTTGTTTCTCTTGACTAATTTCGATATTGTTATCTCGTGCGAATGAGTCCGCACAATGGTCAGCTGCTTTATTTCCTGTTAAGATGTTTCCGTCAGTATGTTTTTGACTTTCTCCCTATGCCCTCATCGTTAAGCTGTTTTATTAGCTTCCACAACTTCCTTGTGTCTCTTTCAAAGTTCAATGACTCTGTTTTCTCCTGCCAGCTTTTCCGTCTAGCCTGCAGCTGGGCCCTTTGAAATTTGGCGTTTGCGTGCTGGTATTTATTGTAGTTCACTTGGCTGAGGTTGGCCTCTGCTTATTTTCTACACACTTCTACATCATTATGCAACTGTTCCAGTTCACTACTCTAGCAAGGTTTATAATGTCAACGGGCTCCTCTGGGTACTGTTTCTCGTGCTGCCTGTAGTATGCATTTCCCAAACTTTTCAACTACTTTATTTATGTCCTTCTCAGTATTCAGGTTTCTAACTAGTATGCTAGAGCGATGCGTGTTCATTGCCCAGTCTGCTTTCTTGTAGTTCTACCTTGAGAGAGTACTGCTTTCACTTACAAGCTCATTTTCTAAAGTTACAAAGACTGGCCGATGGTCACTGCCACCAAGCTGTTTCCCAACAATTCGTTTAATGTCCCACTCCAGGTCTGGTAAATGAAAAGCCATGTCAGGTGTAGTTGTAGTGTGCCACGATATCGAGTAGAAGGTATGCGTGCCAGACGGCTTGTTAATCAAGATGAATCTATGCTCATCCTGCCAGTCTTCCAGTCTCTCTCCTCTCTGGTCAGGGTGATCATAGCCCCAGCTCTGCGAGTGACTGTTGAAATCGCCACACACAATCATTTTTTTTCTTTTAATGGTAGTATGTCCAGTTCCTGTGGGTGGTCATTTGGACAGTAGTAATTGATCAGGAGACGGTCTGTATTGCCTGTGTCTGATACTCAGCCCCTTCCATGTAAACATCAATTTGGGAAGCAGTTATGTTATTTTTGACAAGGGTCAGTATCCCACCCTTTCGCCTGTCTTTTCGGTCAGATCGGTAACACTGGTAGCCCCTGATTTTGTAGGCTATTTTCGTTGAGGTGAGATTCTTGCAAGCAAAAAATGCTTACATTTTCTTGGGCCTATATGTTTTCTAGTGCTATTCTTTTTTTTTGTTTTGTTTTTTTTTTTCTTTCGTAAAGAGAAAAAAAGCATTGATGTGCTACATAGAACTTGTTCTTTTGTATGAATGTGAAACGAAAACAATAAGCAGAAAAGCTTAAATACGTCGTTTACTGTCGGTGGAAATGTGGTTTCTGAGAAATTTGCAAAGAATACCATTCACAGACAGAAAAACCAATTTTCTACAAGAAACAAATTAAAACCGTAAAAAGACTGAAAAATTACACGTAGACAGTCAAGTGCTTTTGGGTATGTAATGACAAGAAATAAACTGGGGAACTTAGTGACAAGAGACAATATTGAGGGATTTCATTAGCAGAGATTATCAGGAACACCAAGTACTCAATCGGTATAGACATGAACTCCGATTCCAGTTGCAACGACACAAATTGATGACGATAACAACGTCTAGTGGTCACCATCAAACAATTCATTCATTCAGTAGCATGTCCTTTGCAGAACATCGCTCCCATAACAACCTTCCGGAAAACCTCTCGATCATAAGCAAGATGTCCCGCGTCCGATACACCCATCTGGAGATCTTCCGCCACATCTTGCACCCAACTTCTCTTTGGCCTTCCTCTTCCTCTCTTCCATATAGCATATAGCCCTCCATTATTGTTCTCTTCAAACTTTCATGAGTCTTCAAGTGACCAAAATATTTCCATTTTCTTTGTTTTATCGTCTTTAATAGCCAACCTTCTTCAGTACTCAGCTCTTGAAGTATGGATGCATTTGTTCTTTTCTTTACCCAAGATATTCGTAGAACGCGTCTATAACATTTATATTCAAAGGCATTTATGCGCTGTTCAGCTTGTTTAGTAAGTGTCCAGGTCTCACAAGCGTATGTTGCAATGGGAAAGATGCATGCTCTTAAAAATCTAATTTTTGTATTTCTGTCTGACCCATTCCATAATTTATTCAGTTTTTTTAGTCTTTGAAGAGCAATTGATAATCGTCGTTTAATTTCTTTCATTGTGTCACCGTTGTTGGTAATCAATGACCCAAGATATTCAAAATTTTCAAACACCTCCAATTTTTCCTCATTAACATATATTGCTTTCTCCATAGTGGTTTTATCTGTATACATTATCTTTGTTTTTGCTATGTTAAGATATAAGTTTTGATTTTCACTATTCAATTGGGTTGAGGCTATTAGGTTTTCTATACCAGTCTGTGTTGTGGATAGCAATACTGTATCATCAGCATACCGAATCTCTGGTATGTCATGACCACCGATATTTAGGGCATCATGTAGCTCCCTGTTTATATCATCTCGTACATTTCTCATTATATTTTCGGCGTACATGATATACAAATAGGGGGACAGCACACATCCCTTACGGACTCCTTGCTTGATGTCAAGCTAATCTTATTTCTCGCCATCTATTCTAACCGCTGCTTCTTAGTCTAGATAAAGCATTCTTATGAGTTGTATTACATGCGGTGGAAAGCCCATATTCCTCATGATTTCGCAAAGTTTCTGATGTTGTACACAATCAAATGCCTTTGAATAATCCACAAAACATGAGAATAGGTTTACATTAAATTATCTGAACTTCTCTATTATTAAACTCATATTGAGAATGTGATCTCTTGTTCCTCTTCCTTGTTTAAATCCAGCTTGAACCACGTTAATTTCTTCTTCCATTTTCTTACGAAGTCTTCCTATTATGATTTTTAGTAGAATTTTACTTGCATGGTTGATCAGGGCAACAGTTCTATAGTTGGTGCATAATTTCAGGTTGCCCTTTTTTGGTATTAGAATGAAGATTTGAAATGAAGAATCTTCCAATCTTTTGGCCATATACCATATTTCCATTTCTTTTTACAAAATGCGTGATATATTTGTATGCTTTCTTCTCCTCCCGCTTTAATGAGCTCACCTCGTATCTCATCACATCCAGGTGATTTACCATTCTTCAGATTCTTTATTGCCCATGCAATTTTATCTAATGAGGGTTCAGGTTCTGCCACTGCTGTCGTTGGCTCATGTATCTCATTGATATCCTCACTGTCACTCATATCATACATTCCACTGCAGTACTCCTGGCATCTTTCTAGAATTTGTCTAGATTATGTTAAGGATTTCCCATCTTGTCACAGATAACATTCAATTGAGGTTTTACATTTCTGGTTAGTAACTTCATTTCTTTGAACATTTCGTAGTTCTTCCAGTATTATGATATTGCTCTATTTCTATTTAATATATATATATATATATACCGGCTCCGTGGCCGAGGGGTTAGCAGCTTTCTCCGCTAACTCCGAATACTCTCGTCACGTGACGCGACGAGAATTAGCAGTGGTTCGAATCGCAAAAGTGACTTATGAGAGTATGGAGCCGATCGCTCAGAAAGTCGTGGCGTGCTGATGAGCGTAATCTAGCCTAGGAATCAACATACAGCTGAAAGATGCTGGTGTTGACCGCAATATCCTGAAACAGGATGGAAACGCGGAAAAAAAAAAAAAAAAAAAAAAAAAAAAAATATATATATATATATATATATATATATATATATATATATATATATATATATATATATATATATATATATTATATATAAAAAAGACTGTATGTGTGTATGTCATTTATGCGTTCGCGAACGGCCCATCCGATTGAGATGAAATTTTCTACACGTCTTCCTCTCATTCCCGCGCTGCCAACTGTCATATTTTTATTAGTGTAAAATCGGCTACTTACTTAATATTATTTAATATTTCATTTTTCATTATAATTTTTATATAGCGAGGGGCATAACTGTTAATAACATTGCTATATACCTTATAGTCATATTGTTGCATCGTTTTCAAAGATTTATAAACTCTTTGTCTATAGTTATTTACCTGCATATGAGTTATAATAAATCATGATATAATCTTTAAGGCATTTTCAATGTTTTCATAACAATAATTCATAATGCATAACATTGTATCTCATCTTTTTTACGCTTAAAGAAGTTATCTACAGTCATGCAGTGATTAAAAACAGTTTTCATTAAAAATAATGGATGGTGTGTGGAAGGACATTCTTTTAAGTTACTTTTTTGTTGTTGTATGAATTTAATGAGACGCTCCCTGCCAGGAGCTGGGCGAAGCCACGCCGGGTCAGATAGATAGACAGACAGACAGACAGACAGATAGTCGGGAACGGGAGCTTATATGACTACTTATATGAATTAAATGAGATGCTCCCCACCAGGGACTGGGTGAAGCCGGGCCGGCTCAGACAGACAGTCAGATAGACAGACAGACAGACAGTTAACTACAGGCATATGCGTTTTAATCCTCCTCCCCTCCTCCTCCTTCTACCCTCTTCCTCCTCCCCTCCCCCCTCGCTCTCCCTCCTCCATCCTCTTCCACCTCGTCTCTCCTCCTCCCTCTTCCTCCTCCTACCTCCTCCTCGCTCTCCTCCTCCTCCCTCCTCCTCCTAATCACTCCTCCTCCCTCCTCCTCCTGCCTCCTCCTCCCTTTTCCCCCTCTCTTCTTCCTCCTCCTCCCCCTCCCTCCTCCATCCTCCCTCCTCATCCTCCCTCCTTCTCCTCCCTCCTCCTCCTCCCTCCTCCCTTCTCCCCATCCTCCTCCCTTCTCCTCCTCCTCCCTCTCCTCCTCCCACCTCCACCTCTTTCCTCCTCTGCTCTCCTCCTCTCTCCTCCTCCCTCCTCCTCCTCCCTCTACCTGCTCCCTCCTCCTTCCTCCTCCCTCCTCCTCCTCCTCCCTCCTCCTCCTCCCTCCTCTCTCCTCATCCTCCTCCCTCCTCCTCCTTCCTCCTCCCTCCTCCTCCCTCTTCCTCCTCCTCCCTCTTTCTTCCTCCTCCTCCCTCCTCCTCCTCCCTCCTCCTCCTCCCTCCCCCTCCTCCCTCCTCCTCCTAATCCTTCCTCCTCCCTCCTACTCATCCCTTCTTCACCTCCCTCCTCCTCCATCCTCCTCCTCCCTCCTCCTCCCTCCTCCACCTCCCTCTTCCTCCTCCCTCCTCCTACTCCTCCTTTTTCTTCTTCTACTGCTGCTGCTGCTGCCGCCGCTCCATTTACCCAAGTTAATTGTTGGGGGAAGATGTAAAGATCTTTCAAGTGCTCTTTCTAATGCTTTTTGTAAGTTGGTCTTCGTTTATCAAAGGTTGTTCTAACTGCAACCAATAAATGATTAGACAGACAGGCAGACAGACAGACAGAGAGGGACAGACAGACAGACAGACAGACAGACATACAGACAGACAGACAGACAGACAGACAGACAGACAGACAGACAGACAGTCGGTAATGGGAACTTATATGACTAATAATATGAATTAAATTAGATGCTCCCCATCAGGGGTTGGATGAAGCCGGACCGCGTCAGACAGACAGACAGACAGACAGACAGACAGTCGGGAACGGGAACGGGAGCTTATATGACTACTTATATGAATTAAATGAGATGCTCCACACCAGGAGCTGGGCGATGCCGGGCCGGGTCAGACAGACAGACAGACAGACAGATAGACAGACAAACAGATAGATAGTCGGGAACGGGAACGGGAGCTTATGTGACTACTTATATGAATTAAATGAGATGCTCCACACCAGGAGCTGGGCGATGCCGGGCCGGGTCAGACAGACAGACAGACAGACAGATAGACAGACAAACAGATAGATAGTCGGGAACGGGAAAGGGAGCTTATGTGACTACTTATATGAATTAAATGAGATGCTCCACACCAGGAGCTGGGCGATGCCGGGCCGGGTCAGACAGACAGACAGACAGACAGATGGACAGACAGACAGACAGACAGACAGACAGACAGACAGACAGACAGACAGACAGACAGACAGACAGACAGACAGACAGACTGACAGACAGACAGGCAGGCAGGCAGACAGACAGACAGACAGATAGATAGATTGATAGATAGATATATAGATAGATAGATAGATAGATAGATAGATAGATAGATAGATAGATAGATAGATAGATAGATAGATAGATAGATAGATAGATAGATAGACTAATATATATATATATATATATATGCCGGCTTCGTGGCTTAGAGGTTATGACTTTTCTCCGTAATCTCGTATACTCTCGTGGGTTAACGTGATGACAGTAAGAATCAGCGGTGGTTCGAATCGCATCGATAACTTACGGGGTATGTGAGCCGGCCGCTCAGAAAGCAATGGCAAACTTTTGAGCGTAATCTTGCCAAGATATCAAAATACAGCTGAAAGATGCTGATGTTGACAGCAATGTCCTGTAAAGGATATGCAAAAAAAAAAAAAAAAAAAGTCTTGAATATATTGATTTTTGTCTTTTCTTGTGTTCTTTCTTATTTCTCGAGTTAAAGATTTATACTTCATCCTACTGTTATCGGATTCACCTCCTTTCTGTTTCAGTTCCCTGGGTTGTTTTATTAATTCTAACGTGCCTGATATAATCCATGGCTTAAGTTGCTTTTTCTTGGTCGGAATTAAATCTTTGGCTGCAGTTATCAAGATATCTCTAGCTTGTACTGCCAGTTCATCAGGTGTCATTTCCTCTTGTACAGACATCACGACCCCAAACGATTCCTAACTTCTACGGTGTATGCATCTGGTATTTTTGTGAGATCAAAACGAAGTGGCCTTGGTCTTTGGGTAAGCTTTTTGAGGTTTAATTTCAGATCTGCTTCTAATAATTCATGATCTGTACATCAAAATAATACAGATTATATTTTCACACCTTATAGAATGACGTTCTATAGAAGAAAATAAAGACCTACATCTTTGCTTCATTGACTACTGAAAGGCTTTCGATAAAGTAAGACATGTCAACATGATGAAGATGGTTCCAGATCTACATATTGATGGGGGAAAAAAACTTTAGACATGTAAAAAGCATATATTGGAAATAACAAGCTGCCATTAAAATTGATAATGAAGTAGATCAATATCAGCCTAATATGAGAGGTGTGCGACAGGGTTGTGAAATGTCTCCAGATCTGTGTTTTCCTATACTGTAAAATTGTTTGATAAATTTAGAAAATATGAGAGGTATCAACATTGGGGGATTTAACATCAATAATATTAGATATGCGGGTGATACAGTAGTGGTTGCAGACAATAAGCAGGAAATGCAAAATTTAGTAGATGCGGTTGTTGCACGCAGTGGATAACTAGGGTTAGAAATAAATTGTAAGAAGACACAGATTATGGTCGTTACTAGGAAGAAAGAAATACCACAATGTATTATACAAGTAAATGGGAATATCCTTACACTAGTGAATCGGTACAATTATCTCGGAGCAGATACTAGCCCCACATTTTCATTGTCCAGTCAGCATACTATTGGTCAGTGTCACGCCGGCGTCTTCATTTCCCGCAAAATTTTCTCATACTTCGTTTAGGGGGTGGGTTTACCTGCAGGCCCAGGTGTATATGTTTTTATTAAATCACCTCGATAGAAATTTCAACACAAACAAGAGCAGACAGGTAAGCGTGCTAGCCATTTCGCAACTACATTATGTAGTACGTTTCTTATATGTTATGATACCATGTCTCTACATGCCACAGTTAAACAATACCGACTGTATTTTAACCGTTTATTAAATAAAAAATACACGTACCTTGTGTGTATCCGCTCCGAGAATAAAAGAGGTAACTCAGGATAACCGTTATAACAACTCCACCAGCTCCCATTCTAATGCCAGCAGAGGTGAATGTGCTCTCTGGCCTCAGGTTAACTTTCTACAATCTAGAAAATATGAAAATATAATCAACAAGCGCGCCGAAATGGGGAACCATGATAACGAACGAACGATCGAACAACTTTATTTTCAAAAGGTCACAAATTGGGCACGCAGACCCGTCTTACATTCGGCCCTTCCAATCATTCATCTTTCATTCATCATTGTGCATGTTACATTCACATAGGAGAAAAACACTGTCAAATGAATGTTGTAAACATAAGCAATGCATATTACCATGTTAGGTGACAGGCAGACAGGCAAACACACGTACACATGCACATTCATAAACACATACATACAATCCTGCATTCATACTTACTTCATTTACCCAAAGTCTCACAGTTATGCACCCATTCCATAACACTTAAATGTTATGTTGTATGTCCATCAAAAAATGATGATGACCATTCATTTCAACCACTGGGGTTGAAACTATGGAGCCATGATTTCTAAGATGGCTGAGAAGGCCTATTTGGCTTTAAATATTCTTTGACAATGTGAGCAAAGAATTCTTGACGTTCCAGGAGGAGGATTTCCTGCAGTGGTTTTTCTGTCCAGCATCTTCTTCACAATTTAAGCGAGAAAAAGAGTGTTACGGTGATACATAGATCCTGCACTTTTGTATGGATGTGAAACTTGGACAATGAGCAGTCAAACTGAAAAAAAAAACAACATCTGATGGCTGTAGAAATTGAAGACCAAGAAGTAAATACCTGGATGGCTGGCCAGATGGTATGGTCGAGACAGGAACACTGACTCTGGTGAATTCCAAAAGCGTTCAGTGAGATTTTCAGTGTCTTTAAAGCGTTTCCTCTGGCCGCCTTCGGAGCGTTTACCACAACGCAGCTCGCCGTAAAACAATCGTTTAGTGGGCATGTGATATGACATGCGAGTTAAATGACCAGCTCAGCAAATCTGGTTCCTCATTAGTAGAGTGTGGATACTGGGCATGGACGCTCTTTCTAGAACTTCAGTGTCTGGAATCTTGTCTTGCCATTTAATCTTCAATAGCTTCCTAAGGCAGACTGTGGGGAAGTGGTTTAATTTCCTAGCATGTCGCTGATAAACAGTCCAGGTTGCACAAGCATGTAGCAGTGTGGATTGCAACTGCTTTATAGACTTTCAACTTTGTTTGCAAGCTTATTCCATTTCTGTCCCATACATTATTGTACAGTCTGCCAAAGGCCGAGTTGGCCTTGGAGATTCTTGCATTCACTTCGTCATCAATTGTGGCAGCGTGTGACACAGTGCTGCCAAGATAGGTGATTTTGTCCACAACACTTAGTCTATGATCATTCACTTTGATATTTGGCACAGTGTGATTATTCCCTGGAGCTGGCTGGTACATAACTACAGTCTTCTCCAAGTTGATATTGAGCACAAAGTTGGCACAGGCATATGAGAAAGCTGAAACATTGTGATTGATTGATTGATTGATTTAGGAACCGACATCACAGCATTCGGGGCATTCCCATAAGCGCTCCGTCCCCATCCTCAGAAGCCAGCGAAGAGTTCCAACCCCAATAGTACCAGTAGCAATCTGATTATATGTGCGTCTCGCCTTTCCTCTAAGAGTCGAGCATCGGCCAGATCCCCTCGTCACTCCATGCTGTCGCATTCTTGTCAGACCATGGTGATCCATTTGCTCCTCCGAGGTGTACACGTGCTCCCACAAGGCCGCAACCACGTCTGCCTCATCATGCATCAATACTCCACCAAGTTTTGCAGAGCCAGCCAATCTGTCTGCCTGTTCATTACCCGGCACACCAGCATGCCCCGGAGAAAAGATCCAGACGATGCTTGCCACCGGTGACTTCCGTAGCAAAGCAAGCCACTCGGCACGAAGCTTGCCTGCCCTCGCCTTACAGAGCATGCTTTCTGAGTCAGTTACAATCACGATGTGTGTGTATATCGTATTCTCCATCCAGCGGAAAGCTGCACTGACTGCTAGATGTGGTATCATATGCCAGGCTATCCTGCACCAAACGTCGACCATTAGTATTTGCCAAGAAACCCCAGGCACTTCTACTACCTCTCAACACCGAACCATCTGTGTAGATAATCACATCACCCTGGCGAGCATTATCCTGAATTTGTAGCTGGATTTCCACTTCCGTGGCCACTCCCTGTATCCCCGGCTCAATATGATTATAGCTCTGCACAAGTCTGACTGCTCCGCTGCACTCTAACCCACTCCTCTCCTCGCCTAATGTTCTCCAAGGGGCACACTGTCTGATCGTATCCTCCGCCTGAGCCATCCATGATTTCCCTCTTATCAGTCGATGGCCCTTAACTGAATGCGTACTCCACAGGATTTATAAAGCGCCACTGCCAACAGCCCAAACCGAAATCAGAAGTAACTACAGTCCCTAAACTCAAAGTATTCATCCAGCTATCCTTCCGAGGAGATGAAGTAATGCAACGTCTGCGGGACCGGCTCACCACCGCAGTCGAGCGAACATTCTGTGCTGCAGCTCTAGTCATCAGGTACAGAAACACACCGATCCCAGTCCCAGCAGTAAAAGAACCTGTAGCTTTGTACGCCAAATCAAATTGTATTTACCAATTTACACGCAGATGCGAGGCCATCTACATAGGCAGAACTGAGCGACAGTTACATTGCAGGGTTTTGGAACATATTTGGAATTGTTTGGATAAGATACTACACACAGAAGATGGTAGCCTAGGCAGGCCGACACACCGGAAAAGTCTGGCTTCATCGGTCGGGAGACATGTGCTCGAGAGTGGTCACGTAGTTGAAAGAAACAGTGCCTTCCGGGTGTTGTTCAACACACAAAGTAGTCGATTGTTAAAGTTTGCTGACGCTATACTAATCAACCTTCGTAAGCCGTCCTTGTGTAAGCAGAAAGACATGTTATTCAGTTTAAAATTACCGTGGTAGACAATCGACATTACTGTGCGAACATGTGTATATTTCAGTTTGAAGGATTTATCTAATTAATTCACGTAAGTTGTGTGATTTCTGCAGTATGTACCTGACGAGATGCAGCGAAATATGCCAGGCAATAAATCGTGCAATCTATTGTTTGTGTCTTCGTTATTCAAATACATATATCTCACAATTCAAATACACCACCTACTATGGCAACACTTCCACCAGCTTTCGTATCACATCCCCGAAACTCACACTTCAATTCCTGATTACTACAGTTTGTGTTGACATCCACAGCACCAAACACCAAAGTATCACCAATGTCGCTTTTAACTCATCATGGCTCTGAACGTTTAATCTATCTCACGCCGTCACCCATTGCAAGCCAGCAACTCGAAGCTACCCCTAAATGTCCATTTACCACAGACACCACCGACACCGCTACCCCAGCTACAGCAACCTCGAAATGTAATGTCAACCACAAAACACATGCCGAGGACGCAATCAAAAGGTCCATTATGGGCCTTACTACTCAAAACCTCCTCTAACAATATAAACATCACTTACTAAAAATATTCACATAACCTAATCTCTGACCAGTACATACACCACTTCAGCAAGTCAGGGATACCCTTCCCATCAGCTTCCTCATCTTGTCTTTGAAGCTCGCTTAATCTATGACACTTAAGGTATAAGCCGAAAACCTCAGCAATCTAATAACACTGTCAATGTCCATTTGTTATGGGCATTACCTACTAAAACCTCTAACTTCTCAAAGCAATTACTATTATCTACAGCAACAAAAATACCGCCACTGAGCTCATGTCTGTGACTGTCTACCTTGTCTACCCCATCTTATACCTGTCTATCTATTATAGACATTCCGTTATTACCCACACTTTTACTACATGGGTCTTAATCCATGTCTATTTGGTGTATGCTGTAACCATAGCACCCCAAAACTGTGAACATAACTTCTACCCACTGGCATTCAAGCTATACTCATCCCGTCCCATGCTGCAACCACAGCACGCAAATAATAACATTCATAGTTCATATATTATGAACTTACTTACAACCCCCTTTTCACTTAACCCTCGAAAATTACAAGTTGTGCTGATATCCACAGCCCCATTTATGGCCACCCCCCAGGTTAAACCAAGCCCCACATTCTGAACATGGCGCTCAGTCCATGTGTGCTTCTATTATTGCTGACTAACGCAGTCCTCTTAAATACTATTTATAATCATTTATCATTTCTACTTCTCCTAAAAGCCTGCAAACTTATCCACTAGTAACTTTCGGTTACATTGTCAACCACAGCGACCGATCAACCCCCAATCCACAAAATATCTCTTTATGAAATTCTACACATATATCCTCATGGCACTTACTCCATGTTTATCTAAACTTACTCCCAACAAGGCAAATATGTCTCTCTTTATGAACGTAATTTCTTTACATAGAGGTGTACCCAACCCCAAGTCTTATTATACCTGCCTATACCCTTAATTCAACGTAAAAAACACACTTTACTACAACAAAATAATACAACCTGATAATTATAAATCAAAATAACAGATCGAACTAATATGCTAACACTAAACAAGGCAAATTAAATGAAACAAATCATGCGTAATTGAAAACCAAGCGCAATTTAAAACAGAACAATATCCCCCCCCCCCCCCATTAATTTTCAAACAACCTTTATCCCCCGACATTTTTGAAAACAATATACATAATAAATTAAGAATCATTTTTTAACCAAGACAAAATTATATAATGTCATGAAACATTATTAGTCGCTTTTACGGACTAAATATATACAAAGCAATGAAATAACCAAAACAAATCAACAATTTATGTCTCTTCTATTGACAGAGTTTCCCAATATAACGCAGAATAATATATATAGCCCCAACCAAAGTTACTAACCAAAAATGACACTTTTATCAGACTCTTTGGAAGTTAACAATCACTTCCAACCTATTATAGATAAGCGTAATCCAGCCTCTCTATTTTCTCTGGACGTATATTAACCACTATCACAGCTTTTACCTCGTAACGACATTCTCGTAAATCGAGTCTCTCGTCCACCCGACGTAACAAATGTTTCTCTCGCATCATCAATCTCTATCATCTTCTCATCTCTCGTCCGACATAACAACTCAAGGTTACACCCAACTCCCTCTTAACTTCATTCAAACATACTGCGCTGGCTGTCACGCCTCTCACATCCCCCGGACCACATTCGAACCAAACAGCAACCGGAAACGCATCTGGCCAAACAGTAACCATCGTCATCAAATTTAACAACAGCCCTTCACAACAAATCTCACTCCGATGAGATATACTGAGTACGTCCTCGCTATATTCTCTCATTCCTCTGCATCAGGCAATCTCACTTCAGCATAACTCCGCCAACGATACCGTATCTGCTTCATAAAACGACAACCAAAATGTTAATTCAATATCTAACATAGGACTTTCACAATCCAACTACTTTCTTATTTCAACTGTTTCTCAATCATTCACTCCCTTTCAAAACTCAGAGTTAACTCGACTCAAACAACACATTAGGTCTAGCAATCAACATTCATAACCAGCCTACATCTCTCCGTGTCAGCTTTACATTACGTCAACTACTTCAGCACACATCACTCAACGTGAGCATCCCACTCCATCTGGCCGCTCCGGACAAGGGACGTTTCAAACTCTAACTCGTCCACTCTCTACTCACCACAACCAAACACAAGATATGCACGCATGACACTCTCTGTCCTACCCAATTCTCTATAGAAACCCACTCCGACATTCAACATTTTGTTTCCTCGGAACTACAATCAAACTCACTCAGCGCACCATAAGCGTACCGTCAACTTCTTTTAACACGAGTATATTATGCTCGCTCAGACAGTGCATCCTCTTGGTAATTCTTACACAATTTCCCTTCACACTGCTTCAAGTCTGAATATATCAGCCGCCCTGCCATGCGCTATTACCAAGAACCCAACATCGTTCCATCCATGCATTCCATTCAACCCAGACGGCGGTTCAAAACCCACACTTCACTCTCCAACCAGCGCGATGAACACTGATTTGTCTACACTTTTACACGCACAAAGACACCCCCTACGTATCTACAACACTTCCAGACAAATCACTCCAGCACTCGACTACTCACTCACTTCTCATTAACCTCCTCATCACCTCATCCTACACCACAAACGACTCAGATTCTCTCAACACATTCCGTCACTCATCAGTCAACTTTTCAGCTCTAATCATAGCAAAGTATCTTCTGATAATAGTGTCTCTCTTCATCTACCTCATTTTCAATATCTGCATCTGTCAGTAAAGTATTCAGGCCTTAAACTCATATACTCCCTAATCTTTCTCGCGTCGTCTTCTGTATAAGTCGGTTTAATAGAAATTCCGGCTACCTGCCTTTTCTCCTTGATTGCTTTCTTTCTGTTACTCCTATTTGCTGTTCGTGTCTTTACTGCGTCAGTCTGCTCAATATTTTCAGTACACGTCTTATATGTCTTATATCTTCCTATCTCGTCCTCTGATGATTCACTAATGATAGTTCCACCAGCCTGTTTACTATATGCTGTAGAGGAGGAAGCAACATCTCTATAGTTGGAACTATCTCTGCCAATTTTCTTACTTCTAAGACCACTCCTCCAGTCGGGGATACATTTAACGTCCCACTCTGACAAGTCTGATACCTCTGTCGTGTCATCTCCTACATTAACTAATAAACTGGTCGCAGTCCTAGCCTTAGCACTTTTTCTAACCTGCCTTCTGGTATCATTGGTCTTTGTCTGTCTATCTTCCTTAATTTTAACTGTGTCTCTCTTTCCTGATTTCGCCTGAGGTGGTTCGGTAATCTCTACTGTCTTGGTTTGACCTACCTTTTCTATTTTCTTATTTGGTTATACCTGGGTTGTCCTCTCTACGGTATCAATTTGTGTCTGTGTATTCTTTTCTTCCATTTCAATCATCTGCGTCTGTGTCTCCCGGTTTGTTTTCTCTACTAATACTGTCGTCTTCTTTTCCTGTTTAACCCTTACATTTGCAAGCGTCTTTGGAATACTTGGTATCTTATTTATGGGTGCAACTCCTTCTCTAAGCCCCGAATTTATATATTGTCTCTGTCTTTGATCTAACCATTCATCACGCAACTTTCTTGCGGTCGAACTATGGGATGGCCAAGCCCATTGTTTCTTCGGCAGATTTTTGCATCTTTGCTGGTTATCAAACCCCCATATTTCATAATTGCGTCTCCTTTCGTCACCCTTTACCCTAGTCAGATTTAATCTGGGTTTAACATAGTTACTTCTATGCATGGAGTTATAATACCACTCTTTTTCTTCATTATCTAGTGGCTGTCTCCGATTATTCTTTCCTTCACCATGGTATCTGTCTTTAAATTTATAGACCTCTTGTTCCCTCGCTTTTCTCTGCAGCTCATTTATAAAACATGCCACCTCACTGACTACCACTTTTAACTCTTTTAACCATGCAGTCATGCGTTCTAAGTCTCTACTCAGGTGCATTTTTACTCTTTATGCTATCTCAGCCTAAAAACAATATCTTCTACTATATGCTTCTTAGTACCTGAGTTAACGAAGCCTCGTCCTTTGCCATGCTGCAATATTTGTAAATTACATCAATCAGTTTTCCAATTAATAAACTAATTACCGTTTGAGTAACCCTGCAAAGTGCTGCAATATTTGTAACTTACATAAATCAATTTTCTAATTAGCAACTAATTACCGTTTGAGAAACCTTGCAAAGTATAGAATGCTCTATGATGAATGCCACCGTTCTGTCAATTCAACCACACACTTCAACAAGACCAGTCGGTTGAAAGCTAGCACAAAGCTGGTTGGCCTGACATGGGTCGAATAACGATCTCGGGAACGCTTTGATAGCGTGCCTCACAACCAGCAGAGCCAGGAAGCGACTTGATAGCGGGCCTCACAACCAGCAGAGCCCAGAAGCGACTTGATAGCGGCCTCACAACCAGCAGACCGCAGGAGCGACTTGATAGCGGACCTCACTACCAGCAGAGCCCAGGAGCGACTTGATAGCGGGCCTCACAACCAGCAGAGCCCAGGAGCGACTTGATAGCGGGCCTCACAACCAGCAGAGCCCGGGAGCGACTTGATAGCGGGCTTCACAACCAGCAGAGCCCAGGAGCGATGTGGATAGCGGGCTTCACAACCAGCAGAGCTCAGGAGCGATTTTGATAGTGGGCTTCACAACCAGCAGAGCTCAGGAGCGATTTTGATAGTGGGCTTCACAACCAGCAGAGCTCAGGAGCGATTTTGACAGCGGGCTTCACAACCAGCAGAGCTCAGGGGCGATTTTGATAGCGGGCTTCACAACCAGCAGAGCTCAGGAGAGATTTTGATAGCTGGTAAACCAACTGCTGACATTCCTCCGGTCTTTGCAGGAGCCATCTCTTTCGCAGAAGTTCAACGACAGTTTCAAAGCGTGCCTTTGGGGAATTACTGTTGGTAAACTCAAATCCGCGACAACAACAAGTGTTACTGATCCTGGTTACTTGGGCACCATTTCGTCCTCTATAACAGTGTGATACGAGGAGGCGATGTAGTTTTGACGAACGATAGTAACAGAATTCACTCCAACTCCTTCCGTTGTTCAGTTCATAGTTTATTGCGGGTTACATCATCCCTCAATTCAACAATACTTGATTTCGAACCTCAGATGTTGTTACACTCATACTAAATAACATTCCAGATGGTGTCCATAATAAACAAGCGACCTTTCTGCATCGTAGAATGGTCACAACTCACTTTGTTTCCAAGATGCTCGTCATAGGATGACAAGCCCTAACTACATAGTATCTCCTAGCTACTCCCTACTATGGTGCTTGCCCGTGCACTACTTCATTATTGACTATGCACACCTCAATGCCCCTTCTTCCTATTACTAACTCTGTTATAACAGGCTCCTGTCAAATGTGATTCCCAGACACTGTAGTTTGTTCTCTCTGTTGACGCTTCCACCATCTATCGCGAGGCTTGGAACAACAGCTCTCACAATCCTGTTGTCCAGAGAGCACCACAAAACAGCTGCCTTTTCCGGGTGGATGACAGCACCCATTTCAGTGCACCAGTCAATCACTTTGTCTACTGTCACCTGTAACTCCTGGGCTGTTTTCTCCCTATCTCTCCCCTAACTATATGCAAGAATATCATCTGCAAATGTTATTATCCTTCCAACCCCTGATGCTTCTAGGTTTGCAATTTTGCTCTTATGCACGTTAAAGAGCACCGGTGAGATTACGGATCCCTGTGGCAGTCCCGGGGTTAAAATATGTGGCTCTGAGGTCTATGCAACCAGAAGGAGAGCAATCCGACGAGAATGTAGGACGGCCGCTATCCAGTTCACCAACCAGGGATTGACCCCCTTCTCCATCAGTGCGATCATCAAAATACCATACCGAACTCTATTGTACGCATCCTCGAGATCAAGCGCCGCCGCCATCGTTTCTTGTCTTCTCTGGAACCCCTCATAAACGTAAAAGGCAAAAGTGGCTACATTTGACCAGGTATCTTTTCCTGGCTTGTAGCTCCCCAGGCCTCTTGGAAAAAGCTTCCCCCTTTACAAAAACTCTTGCTTGACAGTCGCTTGACAGCGACTATCTTCTCTAACACCTTCCCAAATGTATTTTGAAGGGTGATGATCCTAACGCCGCTAAGCTTTGAATGATCCTTGAACGGTTTTGGGAGAGGGATGAGATAACTGTGTACCCAATCCTGCGGTACTGATGCTGTCCTAATGCTCTGGTTAAATCAGTCGGTCATCTCCTTCAGGTCTACATCGCTCAAAGCCTTCATGTGGCCATACCTGATCCCATCAGGCCCTGGTGCCGTGTCTTTTGCCTTTTTGAAAATATGTTTAACATCTTCAACCCGTATGATGTCTTCATAATGCATATTCTTTATGGTGCCAGATAACTCCTCTCTAACTGCATCCCTGGTGTCCGCATCATTATGATTGGTCTGCTCTAAAAATCTCTGGAGAAACGCCTCCCCTTTCTCTGTGTCTGTTGTCACGCGCACACCATCATCTCTATAAATTGTTCCCACTGTCATAGGCCGATCTTTTCTTTGTATTTGTCTGTGCAGTTTCCAGAACTTTCGCAGTGTTTTATCACCTCCAATCTTATTCATTAAATATTCCCATTTTGCCTTTTTGGCCTCTGCAGCACAGCGCTTGAAAACCTCCACCTTGTCTTTCTTGACATTTTCCGCCGTTTCCACTTCCTCTCGTGAGCTTCTGGGTGTGTGTTGCACTTTCCTTAGCTGCTTCACTGCAGCTATCTTTGCTTTCCAAGCCCTGTTGCATGCCCCCTGTCTGAGGCGTCCAAGGAGGCTGTCAGTCTACTCATATCAGCTTAGTTGCTCAGCCAGGAGTCCCGCATGTGCCGAAGTTTCTGCTGCACTACTCTCCGAATGTTATTGAAGGCATATTTTTTTTTATGTTGACTTCGGGTCATTTAAATATACCTTAAGGAGAAGATGTTTCTCAGCCAGCAATTAGTTGATGTCTTCAGAATTTTCATCAAACGAGTCTTTATGCTTTCGTTGGAATGGACCCAGAATTTCCATAGCAATGTTGTAAATTATGTAATTTAGGGATCGCCACTCTGTTTCCGCACCTGTTTATTTGCAGCATTGGACTTGAGGCGGTCTTCCTGCATATTGTCAAACGACAGCTGCATTTTTTTTTTTTTTTGCTGTTTAGGTGGGTGAAAATTAGATTTTTTTGCATTTTTTGTCCTCTTGAGGACGCCGTGGTGGTTTGATGTGTATGTTTGTTTTTGAGATAATGAGACGATGGTCTGTCTAACATTCGGCATCACACATGGATTTTGTCACCCGACTGTCTTGTCTGTCACTCTTCCTGACGATGACATAGACAATGAGATGCCAGTGTTTCGATCGAGGGTGCATCCACGATGTCATATTTCTGGTGGGAAGAAAGACAATTGTGTTGGTGATCAGGAGATCATGTTCGGCACATTTCTGAAGGAGGAGGAGTCCATTGCTGTTACATTTTCCGACTCCGTACTTTCCAATGATGCCACTCCAAGAGGTGGTGTCTGCCATATGACGGTACACTCCACCAAAGTCATGAATGGGATTTTCCCAGTTCTGCACAAAAATGGACACATAGGAAAGGAAGATACCATTGGAAACGAATATAGCGTCACAGAACAACAAAGGACTTTTCTGTGTGTGTGATTCGAAAGGAAAGGACGTGTCTTCCAGAGAGCCGTGTGTGAAGCGCTGTATGCGACTGATTCCGAGCTTAGGCGAACAGAATTCAGGAGGAAAGATCGATTGGCAAATGGATACTTAAGACAGGACTCGAAAACCCTAGACGCGCTGCAACTCTGAACGGTGAAATGGCAGGTTTGCACCTCAAAGAGGACATTGGGGCAAGGCAGGGAGTTTCGTGTGAAACATTTATTAATTAAACGCCGCTCCTACATCTCGGGGGCAGTTTAATAACACTCGATAACTGTCCGCTGTTATATGTCCCGCTCGACTCGAAATAAAAGAGTGAGTATTGTTTTCATTTGGAGTCGCCTAATCATTCGTCACATTGTTCAAAGCGTAACGAGATGTTTATCAGTCAATGAGAGAAATTACCTATTGGCATGAAGATGGGATGCTCGCCGGTTTTTAGGATCCAATTGTCAACAAAGATTTCCCGCGAAAGTTATTAGTAAACAAGAAATGCGCACGAACGAAACATAAATAGCGCGCCGGAACACACGGAGCCGCATCGGAAGAACGTCAAAAGTGTGAAAAGTAAAAATGTCGGCCTCCATACAAAATTGTTAGAACATCATAAACGAATCATTCATAAGATCAACTTGTAAAATCAAAGGAGAAAGGAAGGTAGGACATTATATATATATAAATTGTGTGTTGGAAAGTATTTATAACGAACAATCATGATGCTGATCGTTAGATCGTTAACATAACCAGTTATTGTACATCTGCACATCAGAAATCGAAATGCGAAACGAAAACTGGTGCACATAATGAACACACAGTAGAAAATGTCCAACGTTACAATATCATTCGTGAAGTACAAAAGACAGAACATTATTACACATTAAAAATTAAAGATTAACTGAAGATAGTAGAAAAACAGCAGTAAAGTAAACAACTTATTTGGTATATACAGTTTGAAACGAATGAATGAAGTACACACTCGATGGACTTTACATATGGTAAATGAAAGTAGGCCGTCGTTGGGACACCGCACTGTACAATGCAAGGAAGATGAAACATATAGTTACAACTATTAACTATTACTGAAACAGCTTCAACTACTGGATAGATACGTATTGTAAATACAATATACGTTACAAGACTGAACATTTTGATTACGTGTTGGATGATTTTATGCTGCAACACTCAGAGATTGTACGAACATTGTTACACTTCAAACAACGAACTTGTGGACACTGATGACATTATGAAAGACATCAACACACATCGGAGACGGACACTACATTCCACCACATCAATGTTGCACAATATATTGCACTAAAAATACCTGATCGGACATTTAATTGACATAATATTGACTTAATCGCATTAAAGTATAGACACACCGGACTTATGATATGTCGGCCTTGGGTACATCGTCTTCCAACAAGGAATATCATTAACTAGCCACTGGCGCCAGTTACTACGTCATTTGCACTGGCCAGGAAGACATCAAGAACCCAATCACAAGATATTTATTTGGATACGTGGTGCATATCATAGATTCGTGTCTGCCACCAACTCTACATCTATATGGACTGCACATGTTGGGATATCCCTTCCACACCTTTGCCAGCCTCAACATAATATAGTCAAGACACTAATTCACAACGACATTTACCCCAGAGAGTTCATGCACGCCTTTTCAACTTTATCACCAACGTTTGCACAGGAAGTAATGATGGCCATTTTCAATGAAGTAACTCAAACCAGGCAACTGGATCATTACGCTTTTCGACGCCATACATAGGAGTCACGCTGTTAGTCAGCGTCGTTTCCAGTTATTCAAGGTTCAGCGATGGTACCACAGCCGACTAAGTTTCTCTGAAGTCGGCCACGAACCGCGTGGGTTCAGGGTATTAGTGGTGTAAGTTTATTACACTATCGTCATACGCAAACAGGAGCAACTAACACGGAGACACAGTTTAATTGTTCTACTCATACGTCAATCGATCGGACAGCAAATACTAGTTACGTCAATACAGAACATTATTGCCAGTCAAATCAACAGTTTACATTCATGGGACACTGGATGGATTTGGCAACTCGTTAAGGCAAGTATTGTTTATTGTGGTCGATTGTCCAACATCTGTTGTATATTAATAAGGTGCTGATTATAAATGTTAACAAAAGCAATTACAAGCTAGCAGTGCGGGTGGTTGGAATGGGTATTTCTAAAGTGGTTAAGCACACTTGATTACTTTAGAAATCATTTGTGTTGACTATCGTCAGGTCAATACGAAGTCATTCGTGTTGATCTTGCGTGTGATAACACACATTGTTGGTATCGTAGTTGTAAGTAGTATATAAAGTGTTTATCGTGTTGTTACTTAAATTTTTTAGTAGTAATAATTTTGTCTGTTGTGAATGAAAATATGTATTTTCGTCTTGCGTCAATCGTCTTTTGTCAATGTTAGTATTGTGTTGCTGTACTTATACATATATATTCTTTATATTGAACATATTTGTCCATAATTATTTTGTGGTTTATTTATGACACGTTTCGTATAATTATCCTATATTTTGAGGGATATATTCTTGGGTGATCGTCAACTTTACATTATTTGTATTGATTAAGTTGATATTTTGGTCGACGTTGATACCACGAGATATACTATCGACTATATTCCTAGAACAACATTATTACAACTTTGTCGATATTCTTGAGTTCTTTTTCCACTTCGATATTTTATTACAGCTAGAGTATTATACAGGTAGGTCAAGATGTCTACACTGCAGGATTACATGGTAATGGGTGAGAATACGGGATTGACTGGAGCAGAACTTAGAGCGTGGGCGAAACAAGAGTTCAGCGACTATCAATTACATCAAAAAGAAGAGAAACGTCTTCAAGCAGCACGTGAGAAAGAAGAACGATTGGAAAAGCTAGCGACTGAAAAGGAAGCAAAACGAGAGGAAAAAGAACTAAAAGAACGAGAGATGGCGATCAAGCAAAACGAGATAGCTTTGGAACGCGAAAAAATGGCTGCTGAAAAGGAAAAGCTAATTATGGAAATGCAACTGAAAGAGAAACAACTCGTTTTTGATAGGGAAAAGCTGGCAACAGAAACACTCTGGAAGGACAAAGAAGTGGAGGGTAATTTGAAAGTCAAGACTTTGCAGATGGAACATGAAGCTGAGATTGAACGAGAGAAAAGTCGTGCAAAACAGAATGATCCAGTGAAGAAGTACCAAGGGCTTTTTCGCAACTTTCAACAAGTCGCTTCAGTCAGTTCTTGGATTACCAACTTTGAAGTACTCGTAAAGCATTACAAGGTACCGGAACAAGACATACCAATTCTATTCCACAGGCATCTCGCATTGGAGCCTTTAAAGGTAATTGAGTTAATACCTGAGGACTTACGTACTAACTACAAATACATGAGAGATCGTGTGTTGGCACACTTCAGTCTAGATGAGTCGGGCTTACGTACAAAATTTAAAACACTCACTCCCAAATCTAACCAAACATTCCTTGACTTAGTTTCTGAGTTAACCTCGTGGACTAAAGCCGCTGATATTGGGTCTGATTACAATAAAATTCGAGACTTAATAATTAGAGATAGACTACTATCTGCAGTACCAGAGGCCATGTCTGTATTTCTAGTGGAGAATAAATGCAAAGATCTTAAGGAAATGGAAACGAGGGGAGAATCATATTTCAATGCACATCGAGACATATTCGCAAATTGTACACTGCCAGAACTGATAATAGGAGCAAGCGCTAGATTCCAAAAAGGCAATGGCAAGTTCAGAAAATTTAGCGGTAATAAATATAGAAATAGTCCATACCAGTACTCTAACAGAGAAGGAGACAGACCAAGAAAAGGACACCTATCCAGATGTCAATACTGCAAATTATCTCATGGACATTTGGAAATGTGCGATCGACACCCTGGGTATACAGATTATCTTCGTGACATCACAGCGAGGAAAAGAAGTAAGTATGACTCATTCAAAAGAAGCATCAAATGTTTCTCGTGTCGGGCGTAAGGACACACTAGCAGGTCTTGTCCAATGAAGAATTCTTGGAAGGAAGCGAGTACCGCATACGTATTTTCGAGTAGTGACTCGGATGACCTAGAAGAGACACACGCAGCTATCATACAACAGTATGATGACAAGACTGACAAGACTTTAACGGACAGTCCTATTGACGAATCAGTCGAGACAATCCATGAAGCCAATGCCGCTAATATTCAAAATGGCAAAATAAAAGTTCACCAGGCATGGGTGAATGGTGAACCTACTACCTGTATCCGTGATTCAGGAACTTCAATTGTTGGAGTTGATAAAAGACTGATAAAAACAGAAGACTATACAGGTGAAACAGTTGACTGCAGAACTTTTGGAGGAACAATCGAAAGATATAAAATTGCCACAATTACAATACAATCGCCATACTTTGAAGACACAATAAATGCAGCAGTATTACCTAACCCTTGTGCTGGTCTACTAATTGGGAATATACCCAATGCAAATCAGTTCACTCATGAAGAGGCAATGCAATGGGAGATTGAACACGCGCGAACGAATGCAGTTACAAGAGCTCAAGATCGAAAGAACAGTGAGCAACCTTCTCAGACAGACATTGACAATATACAAAACAATATCAGACTGACAACAGACTTACCGGGTGAACAAAAACAAGATCCAACATTACAAACATGTTTTAAAAACGTACAGGAACCGTCTAAACGTGGAAATTGGAAATTTTTTTTTAGACAATAATATTTTGTCAAGACGGTACAATAGGGGTACAACACACTACATACAAACAGTACTCCCAACAAAATATTGGGTAGAAGCACTGAAACTCGCTCATGATTCACCATTTGCAGGTCATATGGGTATCGCAAAAACCACCAGCAGATTACTAACACAATTTTATTGGCCTGGGTTTACCAAAGACATTACAACACATGTACGCTCATGTACATTATGTCAAATGACCACACAAAAAGGCAAACATCCGAAAGCACACGTTCAGAAAACCGATTTGGCATCACGACCATTTCAGAAAATTGCTATAGATATCGTGGGTCCATTGAACACTACTACTGATCGAGGTAATAGGTTTATTTTAACCATGATTGATCTGTGTACTCGTTGGCCAGAGGCTATTCCTCTCAAACACATCACGAGTAGATCCATATTAGATTCATTGTTATCAATTTTTAGTAGAATTGGATTCCCAAGTTGCATACTATCTGATAGAGGTAGTCAATTCATATCAACAGCTACTCAAGAAGCAATGAAAATACTTGGTATTCCACAAGTATTTAGTTCTCCTTGGCACCCAATGACAAATGGGGTCAACGAAAATTATAATGGAGTCCTTAAGCGTACTCTAGCAAAAGTAGCAGCGGATAGACCAAAAGATTGGGATATTTTACTACCAGCTGTACTATTTGCGTACCGAGAGGTACCACAATCCAGTACAGGATTTTCTCCATTTGAATTAGTATACGGAGCAAATCCGCGTGGTCCGTTATTACTATATAACGATATGCTTACGAATAAGACATATGATTATCCTAAAAGAGAAGCATACGAAATGGTTACACAGTTGACAGACAAAATCATTACAGCTTGTCAGATTGCAAAATCTGCACTAGGAAAAGCTGGAGAAAAGTACAGACAGTACGATAATAGGAACGCCAAGACAATAGTCTTGAAAGAAGAAGAAGAGGTTTGGATATTATTACCTGATCCTCGAGACTGTTTAGTTACGTCATGGCAAGGTCCATTTAAAGTGATCAAGAAAATTGGTGATGTAGATTATAGGATAGATGTAAATGGAAATCATAAAATATTTCACATAAACATGTTAAAACCATATATCCCACGGGATAACAATACATCACAAGTAACGAAGCAGATCCCACATAGAATAGCAGCAGCTTGTTGGGTTATTAATGAACAGCAAGAAGACGCTATCAAACAACAGATTCCAACACCGATAGTTAATAATGAGAGTAGTTGGCAATCTATACAATTATGCCAGGATCTATCGACCCAAGACAAGGAAAAACTTATTGCAGCAATAAAAGAGTTTAGTACAATATGTTCCGACAAACCGGGACAAACATCACTTATCAAACATAAGATAACTTTACTCTCGAATGTCCCAGTTAAAGTGAAACCTTATCCAATCCCAATACATTATTTAGAGAAAGTTACTGCAGAGATTTCAGAACTAGATAAAACGGGGATTATAAGAAAATCTATTTCAAACTACTGTTCTCCGGTAGTAATTGTGAAAAAGAAAGATGGTTCATTACGTTTATGCGTGGATTATAGAAAAGTAAATGCATTAACATTATTAGACGCAGAACCAATGCCAAACATTGATGAGTTAATCGAGGGCATGGCAAACTCGAAACTCTTTTCGAAAATTGATTTCACCAAGGGATATTGGCAAATTCCCATGGATGAAGAGTCAATGCATATTACAGCGTTCAGTACACCATTAGGTCTATATGAATGGGCATATCTTCTATTTGGGCTACAAAATGCACCAAGCACATTTATGCGTATGATGAGAAGACTACTACATGGAATTTCCAATGTAGCGACATATATGGATGATATTTGTGTGCATACTTCAGATATTGACACACATGTTAAAATCCTTAAACAGGTATTTCAGAGAATACAACAACATGGATTGAAAGCTAAACCAAGTAAAATTGAAATAGGTTTTACTGAGATACAATTCCTTGGTCATAGAATTTCTAACGGATTTAGGAAAACTGATCCAATGGTAGTTACTAAAATTCTGAATATCAAACCTCCAACATCAAAAAAGGAATTAAGGAGTATATTAGGTCTGATTAATTATTATCAAAAGTTCATTCCTAATTTTGCTGATATGACAGCAACATTTTCTGAACTATTAAAGATAGGTCAGCCTACAAAAATAGTTTGGACAGATGACCACGATAAACTATTACAGCAGATAAAAACATTGTTCAGTGATTATCCTATTCTGTAATTACCTGATGTCACAAAAGATTTCGTATTACAGACAGATGCGAGTTTACATGCTATTTCAGGTGTATTACTCCAATTATATGAAGGAAAGTTACATCCAATTCTTTACTTCAGTAAAATGTTATCAGAGACACAGAGAAATTATGCTATTACCGAACTTGAAGCATTAGCATTAATTGAAAGTATTGAGAAATTTTCCAGATATCTACTTTGTAGGAAAGTTCTTGTTCTTTCTGATAACAAACCGCTACAGATTTTCAAATCTGGTCATCCTGAGAACTCTAGAATTCATAGATGGTCTTTACTCTTACAAGATTATGAATTCGATATCTGTCACATTTCTGGAAAGGATAATAATCTTGCGGACATTCTCAGTCGATTATAGAATATACAGTAAGACTGATATATGTTGTAAGTTATTCAGTTATAGTTTATTATTATTAATATTATTTTATAAAATATTTGAGAAATTTAATAAAGTTCAAATAGCACCTAATTAATAAATGATGTTGATACAATCGGTGACTTTAAATTAATACTGTTAGGTATATATAGTATAATCAATAGATACATGTGTTGTTAATTTACATTTATTGGCAGAGACATCTACACGGATGCAATAGCCATTAATATGTCCTGCACACTTGATGGATAATTCGACCGTCATTATGTTACGTGGAAAACTGCGGTCAAGTATTTGTAGATGGTGTTGTGTAATGTTATTAATTCTGTCCAAGTTTTGGAACATTGGAACATTCGTTAAATCATTAATTAGAATTATTTAGTTAATTAATTTATTCAATTTTGTTATATTAATGTGTTACATAAATAAGTCATTAATTTCGAATGTGTATTAGTATTTCACTTGTAATTAAGAAACATTGAAGTAATTATTTTGTGATTTGGTGATTAGGTAAATAGTTAGGTAAGCAAGGTTTCAGCTGAATTAATTTTGGGAGAGCGAACTATTTTGCCAATCGATCGATTAAAATCTACGGAATCGGCTGATGGTTTAAAGATATACACACAAGTATTGGACAGTCGTACATAGCAAATGGCTCTATAAAGTCTCGCAAGACATGGATAGTTACGTTTACCCTACCAACATATAAATATACATGGAATATATGGAGGAACAACAACAACGACCAACATGGAATACTGGGAAACCAATTATTACTCTCGTCCAAAACTTATGGTATTACCTAGAGTGAGGACACACTTGTCTATTAAGACAAGGTAGGGACTAATATGGTTATTAGTTGGTATGATCTCCCATGATCAGCCACACGACGTCTAATGGGGTATTAGACAGGTGGGCGTGCCCGTCATATGACATTATTATTTTTTTTTTTTTTTGAGAGTAGATAAAGGGGGAGACTAGGAATTTTCCAGGTTTCGTTGTTAAAGGTTAATGCATATATTTGCAAAGTACTACATATATCCATAGGAAAAAAAAATGAAAACATTGTGTTTTATCCAGGAGGGGGCATTATGCCATATGACGGTACACTCCACCAAAGTCATGAATGGGATTTTCCCAGTTCTGCACAAAAATGGACAAATAGGAAAGGAAGATACCATTGGAAACGAATATAGCGTCACAGAACAACAAAGGACTTTTCTGTGTGTGTGATTCGAAAGGAAAGGACGTGTCTTCCAGAGAGCCGTGTGTGAAGCGCTGTATGCGACTGATTCCGAGCTTAGGCGAACAGAATTCAGGAGGAAAGATCGATTGGCAAATGGATACTTAAGACAGGACTCGAAAACCCTAGAAGCGCTGCAACTCTGAACGGTGAAATGGCAGGTTTGCACCTCAAAGAGGACATTGGGGCAAGGCAGGGAGTTTCGTGTGAAACATTTATTAATTAAACGCCGCTCCTACATCTCGGGGCAGTTTAATAACACCCGATAACTGTCCGCTGTTATTTGTCCCGCTCGACTCGAAATAAAAGAGTGAGTATTGTTTTCATTTGGAGTCGCCTAATCATTCGTCACATTGTTCAAAGCGTAACGAGTTGTTTATCAGTCAATGAGAGAAATTACCTATTGGCAGTGTCCTTGCCTACTCTGGCGTCCCCAAGGACTATAAGTTTGTCTCCTTTGAGAACATATGTGAATAGGTTGTGCAGGTCATCATAGAACTTGTTTTTGACGTCAGTTTCATTGGTCATGGTTGGTACGTAGACACTCACGATGGTTGCATGCTTCTTTCTTTTCAACAGGGGTAACCTAATGATCATAAGCCTGTCATTTATAGCCTTCTGAAATTCAGCTAGTTTGCCAACCAGGGCTAACTTAAAGGCAAATCTCACACCGGACTGGCGTCTTTCCTCGCTTTTCCTTCCACTCCAGAAGTATGTGTAGCCGGCACTTACTTAAAAGATGTGGCCTTCTGCAAGTGGTGTCTCGCTCAAGGCTGCAATGTCGATGTTGTACCTGCCCAGCTCTCTCCCAATCAGTGCTGTTTTCCTCTCTGGGCCCGACGAGCTGTCTCTGTCAAGTAGGGTGCGTACATTCCAATTTCCGATTATCAAGGGAATATAGTTAGCTCTATAAGCTATACCTGTTTTTACTTTGTTTGCATGTCGACCACAGTATAGGGTACTCACCAGCCCCGGCTAGCTGGTTAGGTAATGATGTAGCAGAAACTGTTTAGGGCACCTTTTCTAGACCTTTCTTCATGCTATGGAGGTGAGCAGTGCTTTCCTATAGAGGGCTGCTCAGTCGCTCAGGGGCTGACGAATCCCTCTGCTGCTCCGGTTAGTAGAAGACGACATGGCCCATGTGCAGGTCTTCGACTAGGACTGCCAGCGTACCCACGCCTGCGCTTCGCCACTCGACCATCACCACAGGGCTTGAAGGTGATATATGAAGTTGGATGAAGAATGACTTGTGCGATGAATTGGATTAAAGGGAGGAAGAGTTGCGCAAATTCGTCTACCTCATTCTCTCGCCTGAGTCCATCTGAGTCCAGTGGCAAGACAAGTCAAGACGATTGGAGACGAATACAGGTGGAGTGGATGACCATGGCGCTCTACGTGCCTTGCCGTGCTCATTACGTTCCACAACACTTAGCTGGTAAACACCGTCTTGCCGTTGAATCATCAATGATTTCTTCCGCACAGTCTGCAGATTCCTGTCTTCACATGTTGGGTAGGCATACCTTAGTTCACCGATTGGTCTGACACCGTATCGGCTACCCACGCCTAGTTTAGCCAGCCTGTCGCAGCTGTTGCCCGGGAGGTGGCCGCTGTCGCATTCTGACAGCTAACTTAGAGCCACAGGCGTGAGCTGGGAGTCAGGTTTGGACCAGTGGGAGAAGTGCCCTGAAAAGAGCGTGGCATTCATCCTTTTCCCAAAGTACAACCAATGCCTGAGACAATGTACCTCCCAACACTCACATACACATATTCTTTCTCACAATTACAAATCCACTAACAAATATTCACACACACACACAAACCCCCGACACACACACCCACACACACCCCCCACACACACACCCACACACAACCCCATACATACATACATACATACATACATACATACATACATACATACATACATACTTACATACATACATACATACATACATAAATACATACATGCATACATACATACATACATACATACATACATACATACATGCATAAGTACATACATACGTACATACGTACGTACATACATACATACATACATACTGTGGCATAACGCAACCAACATTATTCATTTACCAACAAGTGCCGCAAAAAGAGGAAACAACATTAAAAGAAATTGACTTCACAACCACAAATGGAGACTAGGACTTAAAACTTAACATCGAAACTGGAACTGAACAAGTGACAAATGACGTGGATTCTTAGAAAGATTGCATCAGACAAAGCTCGGAACCCCATTGGTTGGGAGAGACATGTGACACCGCTTTCGCGCCAACGCCGGTATAAATTATGATAAGCAGCCCACTCTTGCAAAAACATGCCTGGCGAAAAGACGTCAGAAATTGTGTGACCAAAAATTCAATGGGCAAGGCAGAAGTCTGGATCCGAGGTACGTTTGTTAGTCCCGTGATTAAACTAAGAACCCGATGTATCAAGTATCAAGTAATGTAAACCCGTGTTTGTGATGTCAATTGAAATGTATTATTATTAATTAAAACCTCTGAAATGTAAAAATGCTCGACTGTAGATTCTAACGACGCAAAGCCATTCCCGGGCAAAATGACTCTCTAATATTCTCTTAGATAGAACTGCCATCTCTGATATTCTTAAAGATAATTATTAACTTTAAGAAGTGCATTCCACTACTACATTCTATTCTAAACAACTGTGAGAAGTGATGATTCTAAAGCAATCTTGTGCATTTCACCAGAAACACTGATAAAAGATGCTATCACTATCTACAGCTGAAATGACAGTTCGTGTACTAGAATAAGTGCCTTGTTCTAAAACAGACTTATCTATGCCTATTTACAATTTAGAAAGCTGAAAGAGAAATCAATCTTTCCTTTCTCCTTCATCTATTGAATTAATAGGGTTTGGCGGAATAAATATTTATATTTATGTCAAATTTAATTAGATAAGGGCACACATGAATTGCAACACATGAGAAAGTTGTGCTTCGCGGAACACCATCACGCGCAGTGAACTTAACTCATTACTCAACATAACTTAAAACACAACACCACTCATCACCACACAACCCAACACTCAACATCACAACAACAACAGGTAATGGAAGAGAGTTATTAGACACAAGAAGAAGAAGTAGTTAATTGGGAAAACACAGAGAATTATTTATACACATTGTAAACACCATTTAGTGGAAGAAATGTTCTAAATGTATGTCATTTATTTACATGCATCTTGACATATTCTCACTCTTGTCAATGTCTTACTGTACACGTTCACTGACCCCGGTCAAATGAGAACTTACATACAGCAGGAACAAGTTGATACAAGGCGTACACCGTGTGATAAACTCTGACCACCCCAACTTAACCCAACACTAGCTTAGAGAGAAAAGGAGGGGAGGGGAACTAGTTCCTACTTCAGGAAGTTAGATTTCTTCCGACCTACTTCTTATTATTGTATTGGTAGGAATGTATATATTTATGCGAATATTCATCAGTGATCTTGGTGGCTACATACCAACAACCACCCAACACATCAGCAAATTAACCACCTAAATCTGACCTGAAAGAGGGAAGCCGAGAGAAAGAGATGAACCACAAGTGAGATGGAGGATGACTTGGCTATGAACAGAGCAGGGGGAGGCCTTCAGAGGAGCTATACGGGCAGACCTGAAGTGGATCCATCAGTCAATGGACCCTGGCTTACCTAATCCTCCAGTCACCAGGTTACTTTTCTCATTGGTAGACTACACACCCAATTTCAGGAAAACTGACATTTAATGGTTGAGACATCACCATCATACTTAATATGTACAACATCAAAATGTTTACTATGTTTTCACACTTGTTGACATCTCATATATTGATGCTTGTTATTGATTGTCTGGGGCAATGGTCCAACGTGCAACTGTTCTATTACTTTGTGTAAATCACAATAGAGATGTATGTACTGACCAGAAGGCTCAGGCCAGTCAATAAATGATTAACATGAATTGACCTTCTGTTAATTTGTCAGTTCCAACCTATCTGTGTCAACAACTTCTTTGTACATCATGTTGTCAGAATCTGATGTGATTGTTTATGTGTTTGATTGTTTAAAGATAAATTAACTCATAATGACTTACTGAATGGGGAAATAAAAAGACTCTAGATCTATCAACTGCTCAACATCCATGTTTTCTTCATCTAAATCAGGCTGAGAAACTTCTCCAGACTTTCCTCAGATTTGATAAACAATAAGGGGGCTCCAGAGCTATCAGAATCATTGGAGAAGGGGCAGATTCCCAG
This sequence comes from Cepaea hortensis, assembly GCA_963921405.1. Taxonomy (NCBI): domain Eukaryota; kingdom Metazoa; phylum Mollusca; class Gastropoda; order Stylommatophora; family Helicidae; genus Cepaea; species Cepaea hortensis. The sequence goes on along the minus strand of OY992885.1, from coordinate 77,797,048 downwards.
TTAGTAATTACCATTCTTACCAGGGCCATAATCTATATCTCCTAGACAATACTTAATAGAATGAGGCCTGCAGATAACTCAAGGTTCATATTCTGGGGTTATTGAAGATAGAAGAGGATGGGGCTCTACTTCTTTTGTTAGAGATGGGGCATGCACTACAGTGATCTCCCACTCCCTTCAAATATATATGACACATACATACATACATACATACATACATACATACATACATACATAAATACATACATACATACATACATACATACATACATACATACATACATACATACATACATACATACATACATACATACATACATACATACTGTGACAAATTAGCTGATTGACATAGGACCTAGTTAGTAGTGTTCTCTGGAGATATATCTTGAATAATAAATAACAATATAAAGGATATGATTTAGCACGTTTTGTCTAGAGGTCACTCAAATGAGCTAATCATTCCCGCAATAGCCTTTTTGGAGAACCACTTTTCTTTGGCTCAAACCCCCACTGTGAGACCATTATGTATCTACACAGAAATTTATAAAAGAAGTAAAAGGTTTCCCCAAGACCAAAAGGAGATCTGGACTATTAGCGTCTGTACAACTGAGGATCCCTCTCACTCAACATAATGTTGCCAGTGTGCTATTCGTCCGTCACATTAGATCTTCTTTAATTATTTTGTCAGTATGACCTATATCAGTTTTGTCCAATTTTTCTAGGACTGTAGGACTCAATTCTTGTAGACAACTCAACAATAACTGTACATAACATCTGTTGAACAAGACATCTACATGACAGGTTCTTGACAAGAGTGGGACATACATTTACATAGAATTGTTTACAACACAATTGCACAAGTCATACATCATGAGATACTTGACAACATCTATACAGGACTTTTCACAATATGTATACCCAACCACAGTACTTAAGACAGTCACCAGAGACACCACTTGACAGCAACTGTACAAGAAATTCACTGGGGACATGTACTTAAAACACCGATTCATTAAATACACAATTTATTGAGTTGATGGTGAGTTGAGTGATGACCATTGTTTCATCCCCTGGCATGTCAATACCTCAATCATTACATTGAAAATGCATAAAATATGCCACACATGCATGTTGATAAACAAGATACAACACCTCCCCTTTTACTCCACCACCCAATAACTAACTCTCCTCCTCCTCTCTAATATCTATCTACACCACTCAGTTACAGTATCTGTCATCCATCTTTGTCTCTTGAGAAGGTTATGGAATCCTATCATGGAAAAACCTAAGGGAGGAACTACTGTTCTGGGTCTGTTGAATCCTTTTATCATCAGCATTGATTTGGACAAGCTCCAGTTAGCAGATTTCCCACAAGTTCCATGGCAGATTCATTCCTCTGGAAGACAAGATTTGGTATGATGACATGGTACTGAATCTTGCTGTTGACCAGACTGTCTGTGAAAACTGTCACTGGGGACTTCACATATCCAGTCCACCTCACTTATCTTCAAGTCTTCATTCTTAAACACTGTGTGAGCACCAGACTGGTTATTCTCCAAGGTAAGTCTTAGATGAACAATCTTTGCAAGCTACTTCACCAGGTTTGTAGGAATGTAATTATTAACACGAGACCTGTTGTTAATTTCTCAGTTGACCATTGACTGACTCAAGATCACTGTCCAGTTCACCACATTGGTAGTGCTTCAGATTGTGTTATGCTCCCATTTGTGCATTCAGCTGTTAAAGAGCTGAGAGAAAATTCTTCT